>JAIUWE010000043.1:0-446668 GCA_022750525.1 Halotydeus destructor
ACCTCATGTTCGCTGAGTTCATACCGCTGATCACCACTGTATCTTACATGGCCTTCTTGCCCAAACTGAATGACCCAATATTTCGGATAGCCATCGTTGCGATCTATTGCGAACTGTTCATCATGTTTTCTGCTATATGTATGGCAGCTTCGAGGGTCAGCAAATCAGTAAGTCTAGTATTTATTCATCGATTTGTATTCTTATTACTGTTCAGGTCCATGGATGCCACAAGCACATGATTGGCTTGACAAATCCTAGCCTTGGTCACGAGATCAACTTGAAGGTTATGAGATCGGCTTCATTATATGATAGACCTATCGGTATCCAGTGTGGAAAGCTTTTTGTTGTTTCCTACGAGACGTATTTTACGGTAAGGCTAATATTACAACTTTGGTTTGATCTAATCCTGTTCATTCTTAGTCGGTAGCTGAGATAACGTCGTATTTCCTGCTTATGGTCAACGTTGTCCAGGGAGGCAAGAAGAGTTTCTTGTATTACTTTCTCTACTTCTAATAACGATATTTACTTGCGGTGTGTTGTTCATTTTCAACTGATTTCGAATACTGCATCTGTAGATTTTTCCACGCTGGAAAAGAAATGTCGCTAAGAAATCACAGCTCTACGCTATTGACAGAACTTCGAAGAAGTTCATATTATTTCATAGTTAAGATCATCCTCACCAGATGGAGCGCTTTGTAACTGTTCACGAACTCTGTTCACTCTTTTGTTACGTGAATGCAACTGTGCTATTTATCCCTAATAATTTATATTGCTGTTGATTAACACGAATATCACAAAAATAACAACACCGGTTCACCTGATTGCCGTTTTTTATCGCTTCTCAGCACCTGTTACCTCAAAAGAAATTTTGATTCTACGCCCAAGTGATATAACATCTTAGTTTTGAGCAACAATGAAAAAAAAATCCTTATTGAAATATCGAGCCTTCAGAACCTGGAGAGGAATGTACTGACTAATAACAGCTGGGAATGAACGTCAAGAGTCCTCGATTCGGATGACTCTGTACTCGCAGCAAGCAATGAAGGTAAACTTTGAGAGGGCAACGCTGACATATTGCCATGAATGTAAACTTGAATAATAACCACCATGAGACCCCGTGTTCGACTCCCAGCTATGGTCTTTTTTGTTTTCGTTTCTGCACGCTTCAAGTTAATCAAAGTAAATTCTGAAGGGATAATACAACAGATTTTACTTGCCTTTGTAACTGTTCACGGACGTTGTTCACACTTTAGACTTATGGGAATCTAACTGAGCTGTACATCCCTAATTATCCATATTCCACTTAATTGACACGAATATCTCAACCTCAGGCTACCAGATTGCAGTTTTTATCGCTTCTCAGCATCTGGTATCTCAAGGGAAATTCACATCTCACGCCCGAAGGATATAAATTGTTAGTTTCGAGTGACTAGACATGATTTATTTCCTTTAACTAGTTTTTCTCGTGATGGCCTAGTGGTTAGTGTCGGCGACTTCTGTGAAAGGGTTCCGAGTTCAAGCCCTGGTACTGGCATATAAAACACTTATTTTCTTCGCAACCTAGCTACTAATGCAAGTATAGTACACTTATAACAACTGCATGTCTCAAGGTGCAAACGAAATTCAACTAATTTTTGAGAAAATTCGATGTAGAAAATGGCATACTTCATGACATATTCCAGCCCTTTTCTGTCTGGACACTATTTTTGACATATGTTGTGGTCCCTAGACATTGGCTGATGAGAGCTCGGACTGAACGTCAAGGGACCTTGATTTGGAGAAAATTTCCTTTCTTTCTCACTGCAATATAAAAACATTTTCCAGCGATCCCTGAGAAAATCGAACTTTTGAAATGGTACCTTGTATAGCCGTCTCCTCCTATTGTTGGCGTTCACAGCGAGCTCATTGACTCTGTCGACCTTGTCAGTTGAAATTGTCTGTTCTATCTCATTTCGCACTACTGCACTGAATGACATCGTTAAGCTTGGATGGGTTGAATGGTCGGTTTGCGTATTTCAACTATGGAGCTCAGCAAAGAATGAGCACTCAGATACGGTCTATTAGCTGCTATATTTGACATTTCCGATGGTAAAAATATTATTGAGATGACATGTCCGAAGCTGTCACCGTTCTTCAGTAGATATCTCTTGAATTCATTGAAATGATATCGTGGCGGGTAATATTTTCTTTTACAATCGGTTCTCTGACTTTTCATGCCCTTGCATGACTTTCAATTTTTCTGTCCTGTAAACAAGTCTTGAGAAGAGATTTTAAGTTCAACCTCTCAATTTTCATTAGGGCGGGGCTACGATTTAGACGATCCTCTGGACCTTGTCGGTTTCAATCGCGCGCTACTACAGATAACTACGTCGTTTATCTTAGTGCTATGACCATCAGTTCGTTTATTGACACTATCGTTGAATGAACGATCACTCAGCTACGGTCTATTGGTAAACCTACGCGTACTATTCCTGTAAACGTATTGAATTTCGAGTTTAGTTTGATGCTAGGCGTCTCTGAAGATGATAGGTATCGAGTTACAGACCGATTCGTCAGGTTCCAAACGTTTATTGCGATATCTCAGCTGGTTCACTTTTCTTGAGGACCACTCGCTCGAGTCGGGAAAACTTTCATGGAAGCTGACAAGAATATTCAAAATACTCATCCTGTTGGTTGTGTTCTTTGTCAAAATCCGATTTCTCGCTTGGTTCCTCACAGATGACCCCTTGACCTTGAACCGGCTGGGTGACTACTGTAGACTATATGGTGGCCCGAGAACTCTTCAGTACAGCTGAGTTTTTCTGTAGCCGGTACCATACTGCCGTCATATACCTTGTATCTTCGATCGACGAAGACTGGTGATCAAATGATGACCAAGATATTGGAACCGCTGGACATACTTTCTGACGCGAGAATAGTGGCGTCATACGTGAAGGCTGAAGAGATCGTTGATTTGCGACGTCACACGCTCTTGATAGCCAAGATAGTACGAAACTCTACCATCATGGTAGTCTTGTTTTATGCTCCATATGTCACGTATCTTTATTATTCTGAGCAAACTCGTTCTAACGGTAGCATCGGCTGGTACTACACCATTTTTAATGCAATGTGTCTCATAATATGGCTATACCAGTGTATGGGTGCCACTGGGGTGTCCTTGGGCTTCTTCTACATATCGACCGAGCTGATGACATTCAAGGCCTCAAATTTCACTGAACGCCTTATCGAAGAAAAACAAAAAATCCCTCAGCTCGAAAAGTCATGCAGCTCTTGAGCGATCATGATGAGTATCTAGCTACTCTTCATACGTACAATCGCTACTGGTCAGGCTACCTTGCAATCACGTTACTCGAACTTATTCCACTCTTAACCACCGTAGCTTATATGGCCTTCTTGATTGAACTCAACGACAAGATCTTCCGGCTGACGTTTATCATATTCTTTGTGGAATTCATTGTGATGTTCACTTCCGTCTTCATGGCTGTCTCAAGAGCTAGCAAAGCCGTAAGTTGAAGTCCTATTGCTTTAATACTACTATAGACTTTCTCAAGGCTCACAGCTGTTACCCTCACATGATGTCTTTGATCAGTCCACGACTTGATCGAAAGATAAATAAGAAGATCCTGAGGTCGGCTTCTCTGTATGAGACGCCCATTGGCTTCTATTGTGCAAATCTGTTCGTCATCTCTTACGAAACATACTTTTCGGTAAGATTAAGTCATCGGCTTTATACTTTCTCATATACATGTGTTGATTCATTCACAGTCGGTGGCAGAAATTATATCGTGCTTTTTGCTGATAGTAAACGTGGTTCAAGGAGGAAAGAAGAGCTTCTTGTACTATTTCCTTTACTTGTAATTCAACGTAGTCAGAAATATTATGCTTCAATTTAGTGCTATTGAGTTTAAATCTATGGTTAACAAGTGTAGAATAAAAAGGTTAAATTCAACTGTGATTACTTCCTTCCACCACTATTCGAGTTTAGAGCGAGACAAGTGGCGCCTATTTTGCTGTGCGTCCAGAGACGGTACTATTGATTTAAACAATAGTTAAGCAAAACCAGTTCAAGTTGCATACAGTAGGTTGAGTTTGTTGCTGTTTTTCGTTTTCACCTTAAATTGCAGATCCAGAGAACTGATGGGCTTTGAGTTTAGCGCGCCTCGTTTCCTGATATCAAGCTTCTAATGTCAAGCTGGATACCATGTGCTGAAGCTATGATGATTTAGACCTTATACAAATGTTATGATATTCGAGCTGAGGAAGCCATTTCCGAGGCACGTTTCGTTCATCACGAATACAGCGTTCGAAGCTGTTCGTGAACATTTCCGATGTAGTTAAACTTTCCAATTTTCACAGTTCATTGGCTTTAGAATTTCTATGGCAGCGATATCTTTTCGTCTCGAGCATCATTTAACGTCATGGAACCTCAACATAGAGGCTGATATTGCAGGTTGCAAGAAATTCGCCTTCTATCTGAAGGCCTTTACTTTCCTTGAGCCTGCTTCCAAGAAGACTAACCGTAAATGGAAGATATACATGATACTATCCTTGTCAGCTGTGTATATCTGTGTCATGAAACAAGTCATGATGTATTTCACGAATGACATTGTGAAACAGAACTACATCGGAGATTATTGTCGCCTATATACCGGAACTAGGTCACACCAGCATGTGTGCTACACGGTGCAGATTTTGTTCTCGGTGAGTCATATGGCCATACCAGTGTATTCCTGGTATCTCAAGTCAACCAAGGCTGGCCGATATTTGCTATCTAAAGTCATGGAGCCTCTGATGATACTGTGCGGTCAGCAAGATTGCCCCTCGTATCTGAAGGACGAAGAGATCAAGAAACTAAGACGTCAGACCAAGCTGATAGGCCGGATAATGGCCGGATCGGCCATCTATGCCGGAGCCGTATACGCCCCTTATATGACATATCTCTTCATCGCTGAGCACAACCGGACCATGGCTGGTCGCAGCTGGTACTATCTTGTCCCCAATTGCATCTTGGTCGCAGTGTGGCTTCATCAGAGCATGGGCTCAGTGGCGGCCTCTTTCGGCTATTTCTTTCTCATCACCAAACTGATGGGCATGCGCGCCGCTAACTTCACAGAGTGTCTCATCAGAGAAAAGCCGAAAATAAGATCTCACAAGGCGATCGGCTTGTTGAATGATAACGACCAGTATCTCAGTACTTTGGACACATACAATCTCTATTGGTCGAAATACATGGGACTCATGTTTGTCATATTCATACCGATGATGACCGGTGTGTCATACATGGCTTTCCTTCTTGAGCTCAATGATCCAATCTTTCGATATGCCATCATGCTGATCTACGTTGACCTATGCTTGATGTTCACTGCTATATGTATGGCTGCTTCGAGACTCAGCAAATCAGTGAGTGTTGAGCGTAATGATCATCACTAATCAATAGTATATACAGGTACATGGCTGCTACAAGCACCTGATTGGCTTGACAAGTCCGCGTCTTGGTCACGAGGTCAACTTGAAGATTATGAGGTCAGCTTCGTTATATGACAGACCCATTGGGATTCACTGCGGAAAGTTGTTCGTCGTCTCATATGAGACATATTTCACGGTAAGACAAATACTAGAATTTTGATTTGACTTCATTCTACGAATTTTTAGTCTGTGGCTGAAATTACGTCATACTTTCTGTTGTTGGTCAACGTCATCCAAGGAGGCAAGAAAAGTTTTCTGTATTACTTTCTATACCTTTAAAAACTCGCTATATTCAGTAAATTACATGGTAAATAGAAGTTCCTGTTCGAGAGAGTAGAAGTAGTGCACCGACAGAGTATTGATAAAATAAACTCGGAAAATAAAGATTACAGATTAAAATTTCGCCAAATAGTTACGACGTATGTGGATACTACTACCTATACATGTGCACATGGTTTACCGGCTCAAAAAACATTCATCTCACCAGGTTGCTGCCATTAATATTGACTTGTATATATGGCGCTGTGAATTGTTTTCGCCGCTGTGACGCTGAACCGTGAACTTTCTACACCATTGTTTGAACCAATAATTCAAAGGAGTTTTACTGGGGATGGTTAACAGCTCGCTCGGCTCAGCTCGGAGCACTTTGCGAGCCGAGCCCCATGCCGAGACAGCGAGCTCACTCTGTTTCCTTGAGCGCCTGAGTCGACTTTTGAGGGTTCGAGCTTCAGCTCGAAGGCTCAGCTTGAGCCGGCTCCATGTTAACTCTATTGGAGCAAATAGTAAACGGGAGCTGCTGAGCTGTCTTTTTTCATTGGTTGAGCGGCTGAGCCGACTCAATTTCACTTGTTTGAGCCATCGAGCCGAGCCGTAAGGCAGCTCGAGTCGACTCGATTACCCATCAGTGAGCCTTACAATCTATATTTCTCTGAATCAATCGATTTTGAGGCTGTAGAAGAAGGTTCAATAGGTGACATACTCTCCGACAGATGGAGCGCTTCGGAAGTGTTGCGTCAGGAATGTGCTACGTAACCGCATGGCATAGTTGGAAAGCCAACTGTAAAACGAACGGAGTTCACGCCTTAATTGTCACGAGTTGCTTACTATCCGCATTTCTGTCGATAGGCACCTGACGTTTCACAGAGATAACAAACTGATTTCACGCATTTCATTGGCTTCGTCGGTTTTAAGCATCTGTGACTTTGAGTGGAAGCTTTTCCAACACGTCAAACCCATACGACATCGTTATTTCAAGCAGCTGGAAGTCAACCTTGTTTTCTGAGTGGAGAAATCGGGCTTCTACTCGGTCTGTGTTAGTACTGTCAAAACAGGAAACTAATTGTGTCTGAGGAACTCGCCAACATAGCTCGTGACTACGACCACAATCGCACAAACTCAAGTACAATACTGTATGTAACTGAGTCCTATCTGTTCGTTCACTCACTGGAATCAGTCTTCAAAACGTCACGAAGAATGGACTCGCCCGATGTCGTCTCAATGAAGAATAGTACTAAGAAGCTTCGCTACGACTGGAAAATGCACACATATGTCATGGGCAGTCGGATCAGTAGCCCAGCGTTCGGTACAAGAAATGACGACTACTGGCATCTCGAGTTTCGCATGGACAAGGATGGTACGGTTGAGTTGAAGCTAGCACTTGTCCAACGGTGGTATGATAACTCGTATACGCGAGCACGAGCTACCATTTGTGCCCATCTCGTTCACCCCAACGCCACCTTGGCCCTCTGTAGCACTTCGTGTAGCTTCACACTTAGAGCTACTTCGCTTTTGTGTAATGGCAAGTTTCAAGCTTTGCCTTCAGCTATAGACTTGACACTGTCTCTCGAAATACCGTCATGGTAGTCTTGTTGTTTGCTCCATATATCATTGTGACAGGTACATAGTGTTAGCTAAGCTACCTGACACGATGGGTTTATCGCCAACCCATCTCATTGACTTAGGACTAGGCTTGACCACACTTAGCTGGACTTGGGACCGGAAGGACCAAGGACAGGCCGACTAACTATGTCGGCGTAACGCCCTACCTTTAGTAGGGTGACTTAGACTAAGAAGGCTAGAGACTCATTGTAACTAGACTAGGAACTGACTGCCCTGTCTAGGCTTTACTACGCCTTATATACTAGGGCAGGTTAAGGTGAGTTGCGGTCATAGTTATACACGTGTCATAGAAGGTCAGCGGAGTGCTATTCAACTGCCACAATCATTTATCTGTATTATGCCCAACATGTCCGCTTGATGATTGACAGTGGCTGGTACTATCTTGCCTATAATGCAATATGTATGACTATCTGGATTTACCAGGGTATGGGTGCCACTGGGATCTCCTTGGGCTACTTTTTCCTGATGACAAAGCTGATGACCTTCAAGGCCAGGAATTTCACTGATCGTCTAATACGAGAAAAACAAAATGTCCCCTCAGCTCGCAGGGTCATGCAACTCTTGAACGACCATGACGAGTATCTAGCCACTCTTCACATGTACAATCGCTACTGGTCCGGATACCTTGCAATCACGATGCTGGAGCTGATTCCATTGATGACAACTCTGGCTTACCTGGCATTCGTGATCGAGCTCAAGGACAAGCTTTTCCGGTTCGCTTTCATCTTCTTGTTCGGCGAGTTCGTGGTCATGTTCACTGCAATCTTCATGGCTGGCTCAAGAGTTGGCAAAGGCGTAAGTTGACGTCATATTGTTTCAGCATTATCAGCGTATTCTTCAGGCTCATAGCTGCTATCCTCACATGATGGCTCTGGTCTGCCCAAGATTCGATCGTCGGATAAACACGAAGATCTTGAGGTCGGCTTCTCTGTATGAGACGCCCATAGGCTTTTATTGTGCAAAGTTGTTTGTTATCTCGTACCAAACATGTTTTGCGGTAAGGTTAAGTTGATGTTGCCGGTTTATTACATCATGTTCATCCACAGGCTGTAGCGGAAATTACGTCATGCTTCATATTGCTGGTCAACGTAGTTCAATAAGGAAAGAAGAGCTTCTTGTACACTTTTTTGCACTTATAATTCAGTATCGTCGGAAATATTTGGTTTGAACTGATGTTCGAGTTTCTTTTATGTCAAAGTCATTCGATCGGTTCATGGTTAATAAGAGCGAAAACAAACAAAGGAATATCACCTGTGAACACACGCTTTCTTTTATATTACTGACAGCTGTTACCCATATCTAGCTTATCTATTCATTGCTGAACGCAATCAGAACATGACTAGATGTTCAAAATATGTGCTAGAATTCGTCCGAAAAACGGCTCAAATATGTCTAGAAATGTCTCATTAAAGTTTTATATAATCCTTTGGTTTTTAACTATTTCACGCTTTATCTAGGTACTATTTCCTTCAATAATTCGAATGAACTTACTTTAGTAAACTTAGAAAGAGAAAAAGAGAAATTTAAAAAGCCCGCACTGGGAATCGAACACAGGCTCTCGCGGTGATAGTCCAGCATCTAAACAAATCGGCCATGTCCGTGGAAGCTAGTGCTTTTAGAATGCAGATTTTTGGGCAGTAATCGAATGAGCAAGGTTCTGGTATTGCTGAATGACAGCGAAGATTATCTGAGTACAATCTTCGCTGGTCAAACACCTTGGACTCATATTTGCCATATTCACTCCAATGATGAGAACTACGTCATATGGCTTTCCTGCTTGAACTGGCTAACCCTATCTCCTGATATGTAGCGACCACAGAAATGAAGAAAAAACATGATTTAAACACCACATATCACAGCTGGGGTTATAGAGCGCACTGAGAGGTTCAAGAAAAGGTGTGATATGTCATAGGTTGTTAGGACATAAAAGACATATTTTGGGTGCTTTTTGAAAAGGCATGTGTCCGAAAAATTTCGACATATTTCGATCATGAAATGCTGAAATATTTTTGAAATCGAGATAAAAGAGATACACTTGTTCTAATCCAGTTTAAACAGCCTTTTATGGATGATACAGCTCATGATTGCTCTATGAGCGCAAAAAAGTAATGATTTCCTCTCCTGAATTTTTTCGAGTGATGGCCAATTGGTTAGTGTCGGCATCTCTGGACGACAAGCTCGCGTGTTTGATCCTAGGAGCCGGTACGTTTCACAAGTATTTTCTTGCTGATCAAGCTGTGAATTTACTTTTTATTACCTAATGCAGACTCACTGTAGTGTAGCTCAATCGAAAATCAACCAATTATTGCGAAAAACATGACATAAAAAAGACATATTTCGGTCATATTTTTCGACACATGTTGTGGTCCCTACTGATATGCCATCATATTGATTTGCGGTGATCTATATTTCATGTTTACTGCTTCACTGTACATGAGTTGCCGCTTCACGTCTCAGTCAATCAGCAAGTTGTGAGCTTAATGACCATTGCTACTCAACACGATACAGATACATGACTGCTATAAGTACGTATTCGGTTTGACAAGTTCACGCCTAGGTCACGAGGTCAATTCCAAGGTTATGAGGTCAGCTTCGTTATATGATAGACCAATAGGTATTCACTGCGGAAAGTTGTTCGTGGTTTCCTATGAGACTTTTTTACTGTAAGACGAATATAACAGTTTTTGCTTAATCTCATTCTGCTAATTCATGCAAGAAAGGCTTTCTTTATTTCCTTTTACTTCTAAAAGTTTGCCATGTTCCGTATATTTTACGGTGAAATAATATTTCCTGCGCAAGAAATTTGAAATATGTTGCCCATGATAGATGTATCAAGTTGGAATAAAATAAACTTAAAATACAATGTGGTCTAGCTTGCCCTATAATGTCCACCAGATGGCGCGGTGGAAAGTTCCTGTTTCCCGTCATGACAGCCTTGAACGTTCAGTTCGATCGCGTTTTACAGAATTACACGTCAATCGAGCTTACTTTACAGCTATAACTGTGATATGTACTGCCAATGAAGTTGTTCGAGTAGGATGGTGGGTAATGAAGAAAAACAAATTCAGCTATTTTAAGCTATGGGTTTCGAGATACTTCAACAAGTAGGCTAAAAAGATTTATATTTCGAAATACCGCTGACTCTGAAATATTCCTAAGTTAGACACACCAGCGCCATCTACAGAGTAGCCTAGTAAGCCCAGAGGTGAACTTTAGTTTAGCTGGATAAACATGACGGTAAAGCCGATGAGCGAACTAGTGAAACAAAGTAGAATAGGTTCGTGTAGAACAAACAAGATGGCCGTCAATGGGTGGCTGATCTCGAAGGTGTCTTTGAAGGCGCTAATCAGCCGGCTATCGTTGATTGAACTAGTCTTTATCCACCAAAGCTCAAGTAGGTTGTCATTGTATTCCACTTCCTGTTCCTGGACATATGTCACGACCTTCAAGAGGAGTATGACGAGTAGGGCGTTGGTCAGATACGAACTGATACGGCCAAGGTTGTCCGAGTCGATGCCATGTTCACGCAACAGTAGAATCAGTCCACTTGACTCCAAGAATAGGGCGGAAAATATGAGGAGAGGAAATATTCCGAAGTCTCGGTTGAATGTCTTCTTGAGTCGGAGAAGATTTCGTTTTTGTCTTATCAGCCTTGCGCACTGGTCAGTGTTCATCTTGTGAAGACTGATCCCATAGGTCATCAGGTCAGCGTTAGCCAGTGACCAGCTGATCAGCGTGATGCAATAGATTGTCACGACAAGAGTGATCCATTGTCGTAGAAACATGCTGTTGAATATTGTGTACGTTATCACCACTATCAGTGTGTGATGCCATTCCAAGGTGTCTATTTGCCATGGTATGAAACTGTTTATATCTTCTTCCATATCTGGGGACAAGGTGTACCAGTAGACATCAATCGAAGACAGAAAGACAAAGACCACGACGTAGACGATCACTGGAATAAGTGAATATTTCCTCAATCGTTTCCCTTGAGAGTCCGAAGACAAGTCTTCCAGAGCTGTGAGTAGACAACGTATCTTGGGAGACTTGATAATCAGCAATACCTGGTTTACCAGTGGTAGAATAATCATGGACCAAGACCGGAAACACTGGACAAGGGGGACTTCTTCATGGTGTTGCACATTCAAGATGGCCGTGTAGAGGGCAAGGGTCCAGATAATGAATCTAATTGCGTAGCTGAGTTTTTTGTAATTGCCAAATATGGAGACGCCGAACAAGACATGTAACTTTTCTACTAGCCCGTAAACGGTCTCGACGTCCATGACACTTGGAACGGAAATGGCGCCTTTCGCATGTAATCACGCAAATGGTCGCCTTGATCTTGACCAACTTGTATATTATTACTATGTCAGCCAATGCAACCTTTAGAAATGCTTTTAATCGTTCAAATGGCTCCGTTGTATCGATCGAGATACATGTAGAATACAGTCGGGTCGCCATTGTTCCTTTTCTTTCTGTATTCATTCTGTATGTACATACTACAGATATAGATGTGAATATTTGAGACATAAATAAAAATGTCAAGCTGTGATAGAGAACCTATTATTGACACAAAGCGGAACAACATGTCTCTCGACAAATCAACTTGACCATGACAAGAAATCAATATTTCTAACGGAGCCGGAAACGGATATGAAACTGTTCCAAGGGATTCGAATTCTATTCTCAAGTTTATGGCTGGCAGTGATTTATTGACTCTAGAGATGGGCATTTAATTCTTTATCTCAATAGATTTGCAAAACGCTGCTCACTTGAGCCCTTCCTGGCGGTTGTCATGACAACTGAGTTGTCAATCTATAAAAATCTATAAAAAGGTCACAGATTTGTTGACACGTGTCAAGTCAGTTAAGTTGAGACCTGAAAGGATAAAAGCTCAAACAAATCGGTCAAGTTTGAGCAGTTGTAATACTTTTTCCGAAGGGTGTCAATATGGTTTACGGTGTGATATTTTATTTAGCTAGTCTCGTCATCGCTGTCCAGTCATGGGACTTGGAATTGAGTCACCCCTGTTCGTACAACAAGATCTGCGCCCAAAGGTCACCGAGACAGATATACGCCGCCATGGTGACGGCCATCTATAAGCCCGGGTCACCGGTGGCCCGCCAGTGGGCCGCGTGTAACCCCTTCAATGGCACGGACGGGGCCACCATTGCCAGGGTCATGTGTGCCAGCATTGGGGGCATGTATAGCGAGATGGTAAGGATTGGGTACTTGCTGGAATGACCCTTGACCCCTGTTTGGACCCTTGACCCCTGCTTGACCCTCCTTTGCCCCTTGACCCTATTCAGATGCATGAATGTCTAACGGCCAAGATGGTCACCAAGGAACAATGGCTGAATACTATTGAGCCTTCTTGTACTCCACACCCCTGGACCCCTTTGCCCCGCCGACATTCCAAGATGGCTGCCGACGCCTTTCTCTACTCGCCGGCACCCAGTTGCCGGTTAACTGAGCTATGTAAGCGCCGAGACGTGGTTCAGCACTTCGAGAAGATCAGAGAGGTAGCCGCCTCGGCCGGCCCACCGTTGGCCGACGCCCACCAGGTTTGCCGGCCAGAGATTACCGGAACCATGGATTCGACCGGTTGCTGTTAGACGTTACTGCAGCGGCACTGACCATGGAATAGCGCTCAGGTCGAAAAAGGTGAGTCCAAGGCCACGCTGATTAACTAAATTGCAATGGCTGACAATTGCAGTACTTCCGGTGTTTCAATCGACTGAAGATCTCGCACAAGCTTCTAGCCTTAATGGAAGTAAGTAATTATGTAAATTGCTTTCAACCTAATGAAAGTCCATTTGCAGTTTGATTGCTGACAGGACAGGAAATGAAGTCCACCATATTGATTTGGTAATTTAATGAATTATTTAAGTCAATTAGAATATATATATGTTCACTATTCGAATGAGTGGAAAGTTATTATATCACATAATGAAAAGAATGTCAATTAACAAGAATAAATGATTTTAACTTTGTCAACAATTAATATCACTCAATTAAGTTAAATAGATTTCAGATTTTTGCCTATTGCTCGTAAACTTGCTGCAGCTTGATCCTTAACCGGATTTAGGTTTGTTATCACTTGTTGTTTTTCCCATAATTAGTCAATCTCTTAAATCAGCTTAATCACCTGTGTTTCAAAATTCGTTGTCTTTCAGTTAGTGGGCCACTGACACAAAAACTGGATTGTCTCCATGGAGTTCCATTCGTCTACGGAAGCTAATTTAATCTGTGGTTTGCTAAATCAGTTAGTCTACGGAAAAGTAGTTAGCTTTGGAAAGAAGTCGAGAGACAAAAGCGCAAATACTTGTCGAGCCCAGTAATTGAGTTCCACTCTGAACTGTTCAAGTTCGCAGGGCTCACTCCTTGGCCTTGCCGAACAGGCCGGGTAGGCCGGCCACCAGGGAGAAGCTGGGCAGCTTTGAGTTGATGTTCTCAATGAGGGGCTGTTCCTTAACTGCGGCCAGCTTGGAGCTGAAGAAGCCGGCGGCGCCCTCTGGTGTCGGGCCGTCGGCACCAGCGATGTAGCCGTAGCCCTGTTCGTACCAGTTCTTGGACCAGTGCTTCTCGTTCATGTTGAGCTCCTGTAACCAGGCCGCCGAGTCGAGGGACAGTGGGCCGGAAGTGCCGCCCAGCTCGTCGGGCAGCAGCTCGGGCCCGATGGTCTGGTGCAGGGCTTCGGCCGAGGCGTAGACATGGCCGCGGCTGGTGATCTCTTCGTTCAGCAGGGGCTTGATCACCTGGGACGCCATGCGGGCTATTTGTGACCTATTGATCACATGGAAGCCCGTCATGCGCAGCGGCAACTTGTCCTGGACAATGTTGATGACGCGCCGGGCCTGCAGTGGGCCGAAGCCCTTCAAGTGGGACCAGCTGACGTCGGACATGTCCACTATGGCCACGGCCCCGGTGATCTGGTTCCGCTGGTCAAGCAGCAGCTCTTCGGCCGAGGCCACCATGGCGGCCAGTATGTCGTCAAAGTTGTAGCTGTCCGTATTCCAGCGCCCCGGGACGAAGACAATGATGGCCTCATCGTGGCCCGTTCGCTTGGGCAGCACCGTGACCACGCCGTCGTCTATGACCTGGGAAAACTTGGACAGATTGTTGAACAGTTCGGGCGAATTTTTCTGTATTGTGTAGTAGTTCTTGGCCAGAGTGGCCGCGGCCTCATAGTCGAACTTGGCGCCACGTAAGAACTTGAGTAGAAACTCACTGTCCTTTGGGACGTTAATGGCCTCCATTGCTGGGTCATCTATGGTCAAGGGGGCAGTTGGGACAGAGGAAGGTACAGACATTAGCCTCGGGCGAAATAAGTGGCCCGTTTCGAACTTACTGAGTAGAATGTCCTTGAAGGCCTGAATGTCTCGGTCGCGAGTGGCATCCTTCTCGCCGAATTCCTGTTCGGCCCGAACTCTTAGGTCTTTGGGAAGAAGGCTCATCTCACCATAGTCCTCCATTTTGAATTTGTGTGAATGACGAAAGGCTGGGCTCTTGAAGAGGAGGTTGGAATTGATTTAAATAAATCAGAGGCTTGAAAGTGGCACTGATTAGATTGGCGGCGGACGATAAAGTACAATTTGCTGGGCTTTTTGCTCTGATCAAATATATTCGCAGGGCGACGAGCGAGCGAGACGTTAGAACTGTTCTATCTGGTCACCTCTGAGAGTTCGAACCAGCGCTGGGTGGCCTTGGAATGGCGCGATGTGAGGCTAAAAGTAGGACAGTTCTAAAAACGAACAACGTTTCGCGTCGAAGCAAAAGGCCAACATGTTCACTTTTCACGGACACGCAATGGTGCTCGATTTTGTGGCCGCACTTAGTACGTTTCGATTTTCCGCCTTTGCTTCGATAGCTTGGGGAAATGTCCGCCAAAGAGATGGCGCCACTTGCGCTTGCCCTTGAATTTGGTCTGGAGCGATCAATTTGCGCTTTGACAATTTTCAGCTCATCAGAATATAGGACGATTATAGTATTTGGAAGTACAAACCTAAATTTTGATATGGTAACACGAATTTTTATGGATAATAATTAGAGAGTTGTTATTTTACTTCGCGAAAATATTCATTCTCAGCTCAACCGAGTGCTTTCTGCGCTGCTCTCACTGCACTAAGCAAACGGTCCCTCATACTCACGTGTTTGCTATTTTCACATGAAAACGTGCTGCTCTCGTATAGCTTTCTTTTTTAATTAGTTAAACATGGCCACTGTGGTGATCCCAAATGCCATTAATGTAGACAAATTGCACCAGGATATCAAGAGTATTCCGACGAAACCAACGCTGAAAAGTATCAATGGCGCAGATTATGCTAAGCTGAAGAAGCAACAGAACCAGGTGAGCTAATTTCACACGTTTATAGTTAACTGATTTAGTAAACCATTCTACTGATCTGCAGGTTATTCAAAAAGTTTCCAAAGCTCATATCGAGTCATTTGACTTCATGCTGGATGAAGGGCTTCCGAAGGGTGTCAAGCATATCAAGCCGTTGCACATGGAGTTGCCGAATGGCAAACGCTTGAAAGTGTGGATCAATGTGAGAAAGAATTGTGTTACTGATTGGTTGATTATTAACGAAATCTGTCATAGGATGTAACAGTGGGTGAGCCAAGGACGGTCAAAGACAGTAATGCCCGGAATGCCGTTGTGTACCCATCGGAGTGTCGAATACGTGGAACGAGCTACATGGCGAAATTACACGTCACGTTCAGTTACTCGATTGATGGTAAAGGCGTCGACCGTCTCGACGAAATTGTCGGCGATATACCTATCATGTTGAAATCAAGGCGGTGCAATCTAAGAAACATGACACCGACCCAGCTGGTCAATAAGTACGAAGATGCTGAAGAAATCGGCGGCTATTTCATAGTCAACGGAAACGAACGCGTCGTCCGTTTTTTGACCGCTCAGCGGCGCAACTATCCCATGGCATTGGTTCGAAAATCTTGGGCCGATTCTGGTCAGCTGTTCACTGAATATGGCGTCCAACTAAGGTCGGTGAGACCTGACCAGATTGGTACAAGCATGATATTGCACTATCTGAGCAACGGAACGACTCGCCTCAAAATTTGGTATCAGAAAATGCCGATATTTTTGCCCATCGTGATGGTGCTCAAAGCTTTGAAAGATTGCTCTGACGAATATATCTACCGCGAAATGGTCAAAGGAAAAGAGGATGACACGTTCTACTGCAGTTGCGCCATCAACATGGTACGACTAGTTCAGCAGGAAGGTCTCAAGCATCGGCAACAAATCAAAGAGTACATTGGATCAAGACTTCGAGTGAAGTTCAAGGGCTGTCCTTGGCTCACTGATGAACAAATTACTGAAGAACTATTTAGCGAGTGCATAGCAACGCATCTGACTAACGATGATGACAAGTTCAACTTGCTGATATTGATGCAAAGAAGGTCTTCGCTCTCGCGAAAGGAGAGTGTGCCCCAGAAAACCCTGACAATCCCATGTTTCACGAAATATACCTGAGCGGCCATATCTATTTTGCCCTTTTAATCGAAAGATTGGATATGTTTCTTAGTGACTCTCTGAAAATCATGATCAACAAGACAGTGGAAATGCAAGTCAAGTCGGGCAAAGCTGTCGACCTCAGCGTCAGTGTGATGCGCAAGTGTCTGAACGCGAAATATGGTGACATCGTTCGTCCAATGAACAGCCTAATTGCGACCGGAAACCTTCAGTCTAAATCCGGTCTGGGACTGATGCAAACTTCCGGCCTGGCCGTCATGGCGGAAAAGATCAATTTCTGGCGCTTCATGTCCCACTTCCGGGCAGTGCACAGAGGGAGTTTCTTTGCCGAAATGAAGACGACCACGTGCCGTAAACTGTATCCGGAAGCCTGGGGCTTCCTCTGCCCTGTCCACACGCCCGACGGCGCCCCTTGCGGTCTACTGAATCACCTTTCCGAAATGTGCCTTGTTACCAATAACCAAGAGTCGGTGACACCTGTGGTCACTGCCCTTCAGAGCCTTGGAATGGAAGGACACAAGTCGCTCGTTCTACTCGACTTCTCCAAGTGCTACACCGTCATTCTGGATGGAAAGGTCATTGGCCATATCAGAGATTCGGACATCCATAGGGTCATTAGTGAACTGCGCACAATGAAGGCGACTCAGAGTAACAAAATATCTGCCACCCTGGAGATTGGCTTTGTGCCGAAAACTACTCGAGCAACCCAGTACCCTGGACTGTTTCTCTTCTCTAATCCGGCCCGGATGGTACGACCTGTCTACAACTTGAAGGCCCAGTGCCTTGAACTCATTGGCACCTTCGAGCAGCCCTACCTAGAGGTTTGTGTCGCTCAAGAGGAAGCCCACCCGAAGACAACGCATCAAGAGTTGTCGGAAACTAGCATACTGAGCGTCCTTGCCTCGATGATTCCGTTTCCGGATTTCAACCAGAGTCCACGTAACATGTATGCCTGTCAGATGGGCAAGCAAACCATGGGCACGGCGAGTCACACACTGAAATTTCGTTCGGACAGCAAGATGTACGCCACTAATTGTGGGCAAACTCCTCTCGTTAGGCCCACGATGCACGATCACTATCAGCTGGACGAATATCCCATGGGCACCAATGCAGTCGTAGCCGTAATATCTTACACCGGATACGACATGGAGGACGCCTTGATTCTGAACAAGTCTTCAGTTGAACGAGGCTTCAAACATGGCCAGATTACGAAGACCGTGGTCGTAGACTTGCGCGAGCTTGCCGGCATTTCCAGTGGTAGCAAAGAAACTGTCTACGTGTTCGGGAGCATAGCTGGCGATGCGTCTAGTCACCCAGACAAGCTGGACAAGGACGGTCTGCCTTTCATTGGCACCAAGCTGGAGTTTGATGACCCCATGTGTTCCTACATTGACACGGCCAAGGGTGTCACTGTGGTCAAGCATTACGCTTCAACGGAAGTGGCCTACGTGCAGGATGTAGTGCTGCTGGGCAGTGACAATGGCAAGGACGTGTTGCAGAAAATTGCCATCAAGCTGTACATACCACGAGTGCCCATAATTGGAGACAAGTTTGCCAATCGTCACGGCCAGAAAGGTGTCTCCTCGTTTCTGTGGCCCCAAGAAAGTATGCCGTTTACTACTTCCGGTCTAACGCCAGATATTATTTTCAATCCTCATGGCTTTCCCTCTCGTATGACGATCGGCATGATGTTGGAGAGTATGGCCGGTAAAACGGGCTCACACTTTGGCACTGTTCATGACGCCACGCCCTTCACCTTTTCGGAAGACGAGGTTGCCTCGGAACACTTTGGAACGTTGCTGGAAAAAGCGGGCTACAACTATTATGGTACTGAGCGAATGTACAGTGGTGTCAGCGGTCAAGAGCTAGTGGCCGACATATTTGTCGGCGTCATCTACTACATCCGACTTCGACACATGGTGGGTGACAAGTACCAGGTGCGTTCAACTGGTCCCATTGACCAGATGACCCATCAACCGATAAAGGGTCGTAAGCGAGCCGGTGGTATTCGTTTTGGTGAAATGGAACGCGACTCCCTATTGGCTCACGGCACTTCCTTCTTACTGCAAGACCGACTATTCAACTGTTCGGACAAGTCTTCCGTCTATGCGTGCTCAAAGTGCATGTCCATTGTGTCCACTTTTTGTTCCAATCAAAATGACGCAATCACCAACTCGCCCGAAATCTGGTCCTGTCGTGTTTGTAATACTGGAGCTCACGTGAAACTGGTTTCCTTGCCTTACGTTCTCAAGTATCTCGTGGCTGAGCTTGCCTCGGTAAACATAAAATGTAATTTCAAAACCACTTGAATCGAACAAATAGAATTAAACAATGCCATTGTGAAGAGAGCCGTTATTTATCGATGTGGTGGTACGAAATGATTTTTATGAGTGTCTGTCAGCGCCAGA
The DNA here is from genome assembly GCA_022750525.1 of Halotydeus destructor. NCBI lineage: Eukaryota > Metazoa > Arthropoda > Arachnida > Trombidiformes > Penthaleidae > Halotydeus > Halotydeus destructor. The sequence continues at coordinate 19,270 of JAIUWE010000043.1, forward strand.
ATTAGTTCCAAGCAATTAACTAAGCCGGCACTCAATCAATCATTTTGAATTCTTGTTTTTTGGCACAATATGGCTGCTGTCGCTAGATGGCGCTCTTGCAGTCCAGCAGTCTGAACGGTTACGCGACCGGGACCGTCTTTCAAGTTTGTTTATGTAGCCTTTACGTTTATATAAACGATTCAAGGCGAGATTTGTGATGTTGTAATCAAACATGTTTCACAGTCTTAAAAGATGCGGATGAGTCATCAAGAGACAAGCAAACAATGGAAGAAAAGGCGGAATCAAGTTGAGACCAATTTAGATGTCCCAATTTTTAGCACCTCATGATGCTATTCATCAGTTTGAAAGTTGATTGGTGTGAAACAGCATTACAGCATTCAATACAAGTTGAGTAACTGTAAAGATGTGTATGAAGTAATGTAATTCCGAATGGAGTCTAGTTCCCGTTGAACGCCATGAGCCCACGAGTGGCCGTCATCGGGGCCGGAGTGTCCGGCCTAACTGCGGTCAAGGCATCTCTTGAACAAGGACTGTCGGTCACGTGTTTCGAAAAAAGTGGCAACTTGGGTGGACTGTGGTATTACGATGACGGGGACAACCCTTCAAGAACCAGTGTCATGAAGTGTACCTTGATGAATTCAAGTAAAGAAATGTCCGCCTTCAGTGACTACCCGCCACCTGAACACTATCCGCTGTTCATGACCCGTGAACTGGCTCAAGAATACATTCTGAGCTATGCATCTCATTTCGGTCTAGATAAGTATGTCAAACTGAATTGTGAAGTTTCGAACCTAACTGAATCAAGTAATGGCTGGACGGTGACTGTTCAAAGTGGAGACGAAGAGTGGACCGAACACTTTGAAGCAGTCCTAGTGGCAACTGGTCTTCGGCATGCCATGAATATACCTAAACTCATGGGTATAGAACAGTTCAAGGGGACTATTGTACATTCGTCCCACTACAGGACAAATGAAGGTTACTCGGACAAGAATGTTCTCATAGTGGGCTTCGGTGCTTCCGCGGCCGACGTAGCCGCAGATCTTGCTGGGGTGGCCAAAAGCATCAACCTGAGCCACCGAACTGTCCCTTGGATCACACCTAGAACAGTTCTAGGTGGCCACGCCTACGACTCGTATTTGATTAATCGGTTCTCAATGTCACTGATTTCAGTGTTTCCGAAGTGCATACGGAACGCCATTATGCGGAAATACTTTCGACTAGTGGTTGACCCTGAACGGTTCGGAATGAAGCCGTCATCGGCGCCACTGGAAAATGCCCCACTGATAACTGACACTCTAATCTATCAGCTGATTTCAAAGACATTGTTACTCAAGAGTGAGATTGCGGAAGTGAAGGCAGCAAGTGTCATCTTCAAGTCCGGTGAAGAGGTGGAAGTTGATTGCATCCTATTTTGCACTGGATTCGACATCAAGTGTCCCTTCATCAAAGATGACGCACTGACCAAGAATATAATTGACGAACACAACCAAATTGGACTGTTCAAGAACCTGATACCTCACAATGTCAAAATTCCAGGCTCCCTGATGTTCCTTGGATTAGTGGTGGTCATGGGTCCTCAGTGGACACCCTTAGAAATGCAGAGCCGTTTTGCCGCAAGTGTCATCAGTGGTAAAATCAAAGTACCGGCAAGAGATGAAATGCAATCAGCTTTGGACCAGAAACGCGTAGACATGAAGAGACTATATAAGTCTGGAAAGCCATCGAAGACTTATCTCATTCAAGAATACATAGAATACATGGACTGGTTCGCCGAACAGCTGGGCTGCAAGCCCAACATCAAGAGATACATGCTCACTGACCCGAAGCTATTTCGAGCCATCGTCTTCGGTCCCTTCACAGCTGCGCAGTACAGGTTGTCTGGCCCACAGTCCTGGCCCGAGGCGAGGGACGCCATCTTGGGCGTTGATGAGCGGGAAAGAAAGTCTTTCTATTGGCAATAATCGGATGTTGTTCTACCGAAAATGCAGTCCATAGACTTCTAGTTCATTGTTTGTTAGACTTCGAAGGCTGAATGAACGTCACAACCGAAGTAAACTTTTCTCAGTAAAGTTGACTGAAACATAAAAAAGGAACTTAATTCATATTTCAGCGGCGTTGCAGCAAGCTTGATTTTATTGAACTAAAAATAGCTGAGGTGAGTTTCTTTTAAACTCAAGGTAGATGCTTCATCAATAGGTTCACTCCGCAATCTCACTCTTGAGTAGCACTGTCTTTGAACTCAGCTGATAGGTTCACATCTTTGCAAGCTTCTCAATGTCCACCTGGTGGCCGTTTAGATGAACTTGAGCCAAAGCAGAGAGAAAAACGTCTAGGTTGTCTCTAATGTTATTGCTTTTGAGAAGTGGAACAAGCATGACATTCTCATGCACTTCGTTCTCGATAAGCGAAATCAGAAACGCGCCTGCGCCAACTTCCAGCAAAATGGCGTTTTCCGGGATCGACGGGACGGCCTGAGGAAGAGAAACCTGATTGTAGACGTTGTCCACGTAATACTGGGCGTCAAGCATCCTCGAGCTACCCGCGGCCCCTGTCCGTTGTTCTGTTGTCGTGCTGAACCACTTGAGGGACCGTTTGTGAGTTTCAGTGAGCACTTTGGCAGTAGCAGCCAGCGCTTCGCTGCGACAATCAGCGATGAGCGGAGTGTGGAAACCTACGCCATCCACGCCCGCTAATTGGGCTGGAATGCCCTCAGACCGCAGGGTGGCCGCAAACTTTCCGATGGCAGCCTTTAAGCCTGCAATGGCCACCAGGTTGCCACCGTCGAAGACGACATGGATGCCGTCAGGGGCTCGTTTCTCCATTTGCTTCTTGCTCATAGGAATTATGAAGACATCATGCTGACCTCGATACTTCTTGGCGAGGATGTTCACGTGGTGGTGAGCTGTCAGCAGCGCTTCTCGCGCACTCATGGCGCCATCTGCATAGCCGCAGGCGAAACTCCCCAAGTGACATGCCCATCAATCCGTCCGCTCGGAGTCCAATGTGACGGAGCACGTCTAAGATCGCTATTTCCATAGTCAGCACGGCAGCTACGTTTTGTACGATATCTGTGCATAGTCTAGTGTCGTCAAAGAGAGTAGCTTCTATATTTCACAGACACTTGATTCATGATGCTGACGCTCTTGCTGATTGATTGGGCGAAGATAGGTAGGTCCATGAGACTCCTAGCCATGCCCGGCCACTGGCAGCCCATGGGAGAAAATCCCAGCCATAGAGGGCGCTTTCGGTCGTCCACTTGGATGTCTCTCTGCGTACCATTGCTAGCATTTTTGCTTACCAATTCATATCTCTTGACGATGTCTGTTTGGCATTCTTTGGCGGCGACATGGCGATACTTGAATGACTGTAGACGGAAGCTTGATTCACTAAACTGACGAATATGTCCCGAAACTGTTTGTTTCGTCATACATGACGCAACACTCTTCATGAGAGTCATCGACACAATCAAACTCTGCCACGCAACCTACAATCAGAGAGACTGCGAACTGAACTCTTATCAGCTCGCGGTAAGAAAATGTATTGATAATCAAGCGCAAAAAACCGGTGACTCAAAGGCGTGACTGAAATGTAGTCAACTGACCGTTCACTGAAGTGAAGTCAAAGGGTGAATGAACCGGTCATGTGAAATTTCAGTCACGCCTTTGAGCAGCCGGTTTATGCACTCGGTTATAGAGGCATTGCAACACATTTCTGAACAGCGGTGGGCATGGCTTGTATGTCCTGCATACTGAGATGTCTATGCCTAGAAACGACGTCATTCGGTTAACTACCTAGTACAAGGTGAACCAGTTTATCCAGAGAGGTCTTCTACCTTTGACGACAAGAGGCCTGCAGGTATTTCTCAAGTAGAACTCGGAGACAGAGAGTGTGAACTGAGACGCAAAGACCACTTTTTACTAGATGGTCAAGCCCGTCAGTGGTCATTTTTGTTTCATGACAAATACTGTCCAGCTATTTTGTGCCTCTTACTTGTAGTTCGTTTTTACGCTGACAGAAATGAAGCGGTCTACTTCATAATTGAAACTCAGTCACGGGGCACCAGTTGCTTCAGTTCACGACAAGTTCTGTATTGGACGTTTCTCTGACGAACTTGGACCGTTCTTGGGTAGTAGAGGCTGAATCGGGTAGGTCCGACTACGAGCCCGGTCAGCCCGCCCGTTGCCGCTGGTGGGCCGGCACGGGCCGTCTGTTGTAAAAAGTCTGCAGCTTCCAGTTCTAAATCGCGCTTGCGCAGCAGCCCTAATGACGTCACCGAGCGATCTCGGTTGGCTTGATGATAATGCTCTCGGGCCCGAGTAGGCTTCCAAGAAAAAGCGCTTCGATTCATCCTGTAATAGGTAGCACCCCTTCGATGCTACATCAATAGGCTCGATATATTCTCGTCAACTGGAAAACGACTACAATAATATTCTTCAGAAGGAATATAAACTAACTTCGAGCTGAGGGACAAAATTAGTCGGCGCTATTAGTAATGGAGGAATATCATCACGCCTTTGCAAGCCTCTCAATGTCCACCTGGTGGCCGTTTAGATGAACTTGAGCCAAAGCAGAGAGAAAAACGTCTAAGTTGTCTCTAATGTTATTGACTTCGAGAAGTGGTACGAGCAAGACATTCTCATGCACTTGCTTCTCGATCAGTGGAATCAGAAACGGGCCTGCGCCAACTTCCAGGAATATGGCGTTTTCTGATATCGACGGGATGGCTTGAGGGAGGCAAACCTCATTGTAGACGTTGTCCACATAGTACTGGGCGTCAAGGACCCTTGAGCTACCCACTGCCCCTGTCCGTTGTTCTATTGTCGTGCTGAACCACTTGGGGGACCGTTTGCGAGTTTCAGTGAGCACTTTGGCAGTAGCAGCAAGTGCTTCAGTGCGACAATCAGCGATGAGCGGAGTGTGGAAAGCTATGCCATCCAGGCTCACCGATTGGGCTGGAATACCCTCAGACCGCAAGGTGGCTACAAACTCTTCGATGGCAGCCTTTAAACCTGTGATGGCCACCACGTCGCCACCGTCGGAGACGAAATGAATGCCGTCAGGGGTTCGTTTCTCCATTTGCTTCTTGGTCATGGGAATTATGTAGGCGTCATGCTTACCTCTGTACTTCTTTGCGAGAATTTTAACGTGGTGGTGAGATGTCAGCAGCGCTTCTTGCGCACTGATGGCGCCATCTGCATAGCCACAAGCGAACTCCCCAAGTGAAGCTCCAATCAATCCGTCCGCTTGGAGTCCGATGTGACGGAGTACGTCGAACATTGCTATTTCCAAAGTCAGCACTGCAGCTACGTTTTGTACAATATCTGTGCTTAGTCTAGTGTCGTCAAAAAGAGTAGCTTCCATATCTACAGACACTTGATTCATGATGTTGACGCTCTTGCTGATTGATCGGGCGAAGATAGGAAGGTCCATGAGACTCCTAGCCATGCCCGGCCACTGGCAGCCCATTGGAGAAAACCCCAGCCATAGAGGGCGCTTTCGGTCGTCCACTCTGGTATCCTTTTGCGTACCATTTCTCGCATTTTTGCTTACCAGTTCAGCAAATCTCTTGACGATGTCTGGTTGGTATTCTTTGGCGGCGACATGGCGATACTTGAATGACTCTAGACGGCAGCTTGATTCACTCAATAGACGCATATGTCTCGAAACTGTTTGTTTCGTCATAGATGACGCAACACTCTTGATGAAAGTCATTGCCACAATCAAACTCTGCCACACAGCCTACAATAAGAGAGATTGCTAACTGAACTCTAATCAGCTCGCGGTGAGAAAATATATTTATGCAGGCAACACATTTGAAACCGAGAACAGCATTCGGTATGGCTAGTATCTCCTGCATACCGAGATGTCAACGGCTTGAAACGACGTCATTCGGTTAACTACCAAGTACAAGGTGAACCAGGGCATCCAGCGAGGTCTGCTTCCTGTGGCGACAAGAGTGCCTGCAGGTATTTCTCAAGCAGAGCTCGGTGTGTTAACCGAAAGGCGACCCTCAACTAGGTAGTCAAGCCAGTCGGTGATCATTTTTGTTTCATAGAAAATAATGTTTAACTATTTTGTGCCTCATACTTCAAGATTACGCTGACAGAAATAAAGTTGTCTTCTTCATGATTGAAACTCAGTCAATTGGCACCATATTCTTCAATTCAAGACAAGTTCTGTATTGGACTTGTGGCGTATTAAATAAACACAGTACTAAATAGTAGGTGCTAATGGGTAGAGGCGGGCACGGATAGCGAATAACATATCCGTCTCTGTTTGCCAAAGAGAACTCGAGCGGATATCTGTGAGCTATCCGCAGACAGATCTCTGGGCATTCAAATTTTAATGTCAGAATGTGAGACAAAATGATAGTTCGAATGCAAAAACAATAACTCGTCAACATGCGACGGCTTCAATGTAGAACGGGGATTAGTTAGTGTCAATCCCGCAAGGCTGAAGTTTCGCTCACCAGCTAGTGGCCATTCGGGATAGTAAAAACTGAGCTACTAATGACAACGAAGGGTATACCGAAGCTATTTTGAGCCAAAACGTGAAAAGATTTTCAGAAGCGGACTGACTATCGAAAGAGGTGTCTTGACAGTACCGCCCCACTTCATCTTTTGCCGCTAAAGTGTCATGATGGTGATCGTCGGCAAAAGGGTTGCTGGCACAAAACGGAGCTGTCTCAATTTTGGAATCATCGACGTGGCACAGAGGTGTAGCTCATCCACGGCAGCAAGTAGGTTGCTCAGTGAAGGTTTCAAATCCGCCATTTTCTGTAGTTCTTCCTTGGAACGAAAAATAGAGTCCAGCATACTGAATCTCGAGTCCCAGCGAACTTCGATTGACTGCTTCAAGGTTTGCCTTAGTTCTTTGAACAGTCCAGTTCGTTTGGTATGTTGTACGATAGATTTAGCTGTTTCCATCAATTGAGTTATGTCCAAGATGTTAGAGTCATCCTCTCGGAAGGCGTGCCTCTGGACAAGATTCAAATTATGAGCTGCGCATCCGGTCCATATTCTCCCTGCGAAAGTTTTCGTCATGGATGAAGCATTATCGCTCACATAATGTAGTTTCTTGTTCTGAATCTGATATTGTTAATACTTCGTACAGAACACGCCATGTCGTATTGGCAGTCTTGTCAAGCACTTCCATGGTAGCTAGAACACTTTGTTCAAGGTGGCTCGAAGACACCCACTGAACAGTGACCGTCAGGTAAGACGTTTTGGAAGCATCATGTTCCCAGTGATCGAATTTTACCTGAGTGCAGGTAATCGCAAGGTGCCTCTTAACTGCATGGCGGTACGGCATGAGTTGAACCACATCCGATGTTTTGTAGACTCCTCCTACCTTCAGTAGTTCTTTTGCTACTTCCAAAATAACTTCGCCTTCGACAATGGCAAACGGCCGCGAATAACGGGCGCACCATGCTGCTATTTTGTCTGCTAAGCTTGATGTTTCTCGGTTGGGTAAGGTTGTTGAAGTGAGGAAGGACTCTATGCTTGGAGTGCTCGACAGAGCTTTCTTACACGTTTCAATATGATTCTTCATCGGGGCTGTACCTCTCGTTGTTACGTATGTCACCATCGCGTCGCACTGAATGCACTGGACATAAAATGTCTCCAAGACTCCTTGTTGTATGCGCTGGGAATATTTTGCATAGCAGGAGGTAATGCTTCCAATAACCGCTGTTTCTCGGTAGCATGATCACAACTCTGTCGTTTCTCAGGTGAATGTTCCATGTTTACTTCAAAGATAGCGTGTTGGCTCGAGCTGAACTGCGTATGCGGATATTTGAGCGCCGGAGGTTAAGCATCTGCGTAGAGCTATCCGTGTCCGTTTGTATTTGTTATCCGCGGATAGTTTAGGGCAAATATCCGATTTGCATCCGTCCGCGCCCAGCTCTACTAATGGGTACTAGGCTCGTGATAATTATACCAGAGTTCTCGGGCTGTCGACTAACTCGAACTATCGAAGATGTTCCAAATTGAGAATTACTACTAATTGGCATAGAAGGCAAACTAGACTAGAATAGTATAACTGATATGTTTAATATGAATAACTTAACAAGATGACTTAGGGCTAAAAGGTAACTAACTTAAAAGTGGGCGAGTCGCGCCATATATAGTCAGGATCCACATAGACGGCGCCAGTCGAAAGTCGATAACTGACATTAGTGACATGTGTCAAACTGACAAGTCACAGGACTTTTAGTTTTGCTCCTGTAACACCTCAGAAATGGCGAGTAGAATTCAACTTCGGTTATTACGGTAAACCAGAACTCAGATTTTCATGAGTGTCACAAGCATGACATTCCTATGCACTTCTTTCCCAAGCAGCGGAATGCCCAAGCGCCAACTTCCAGCAAAATGGAGTTCTCTTGAATCGATGGTATGGCCTGTGAGCCTGAGGAAGTGTCTCTAATCAACTACTGATCGGACTCGAGAAACAAAACAAACTCTGGAGTAGAAGTAGGCAGGGATGCTTGGTAGTCGGTACCTGGCTATACTATCCGACGGAAATCGGCTCGGATACGGTTTTCACCAAACTCTATAATTCGCATCAGTTGTAGAAAACACGAGGCTTCGTACCGGAAGGTACTGGTGACAGAAGAGATTTGCTGAGACTATACTTTGATGAGTTCATACTGTAAGCAAGAATTCGTTTTAACAGATCCAGTATTTTCAGTTAAAATAGGCAGCAATTTGCAATTATTGTATTTTTCCAGCTAGTCGGCAAAAAATAAAAAGATAACGGTTGTCGGATACTCTTTCTGGAGTCGGTTACCGTCGGTTACGGTTCCGATTCCACTGACCGGGCCTATCCCCACTCTGGAGTTCCTATTGTTCCCTTTCTCTTCAGCATAAGACGTTCGACACCTTTATGAAGGCTGTCACATACCATACCTCCACGGCTGATCACTCTCAAGATGACTCTTGGACACTTCGTCACCTAGATGCTTCGCACTATCTCACGCAGCACAGGTCACGGAAAGCTTGTAGATGCTACAGCAATAGGTACGATATACCACCGCGATATGGTACCGTTCAGCTGCCACAGGCTTGATGCACTGGCGCCATCGAGTGAGGGAAAATTTCATTTATAATTACGAGTTAGCAGCTAATTTCAATATCTTGCATGGAACCAATTATTGCAGTGCTTCTGGCCTGGAAATTCCACTAGCGTTTCGCAAGGTTCTCAATGTACACCTTATGACATCAAATGTGCTGTTGAAGTATTTATATTAGCTTGATTCTGTAAGGTTAAATTACTTATACTAGCAGAGTAAAGTTAGCTACCGCTTATACTAACAGAATAGGAAGTAGTAAAGTTTAATAAGCAGAAAGAGATTTTCATATAGCGCCACCTAGTGAGGTCTAGTCGGTTACTCAGTATTAACCTATGGAACCTATGGAAGATAATGATGCATGCAATTCTACTCTTCCATATTTTATTACCAGTAATGTGAACTTTCCTCAAGATCAAATATGAGAAACTATTTGTTAAGTTGTCTTCTCAGTCTAGTGGCGCCATCTACATAAGTTTGCAATAAAAACTTTCATTTTGGACCTATTGTTTTCTTTCCATAAAATCGCTTAGAAGAGGAAGAGCCATGGCTGCGAATGGTAGGAAAGCACCAGCGAAAGTGAATATAAATGCCTTGCCCAAGGTGAAGGTATTCCAAGCCAGGGCTGGAGCCACGTCATCCTGATTCAGTTCAAGTAGCAGAGTTTGCTTTTCCAGAACCTGGTCAAGATGGCTGCTTCTTGACTGAGTGATGTTTGACATGATTCGAGACTTCAGCTGGTTGGCTTTTAAAGTTCCGCATTCAGCGGCCATGTTGACAGCAATGAATGTTACCATCATCATCAAAGCTTCCAGTTGCAGGTTGAACTTGAGACCCTTGAGATCTTCGTCGCCGTGAAACATTCTGCCGTTAGCTGTCAACAGCGTCAAGAGTACGAACAGCTGGACACATAGTACGAAAGGAACAAAGCCGAGAGTCTCGTTGACTGAACGGCGACGTTTTTGGACATTCAAGAATAGCTGATGCTGAGCTCTCAGGGTTAATGTTTTCAAGTCTAGCTGCTTCAAACATTCGTTAGCGTATGCCCGGATTCCGAAATACAGATACAGACATAGGGCGTAAGCTGTACCTGCGGCTAGATTGCAGTTCCATGTGTAGAAACATACCAAGAGATGGTAAGCTGAAGGTGGTAAGTTACTGTTGAAGCTATGCATGATTTCCTGTAGCTTCGTTGATTCCACTTCGCTGAATGCGTGATAGAAATACGAACCAGCTAAGACTGCGACGCCCAATGATATGACGGCCAAGATTTTGTTGCATAGTTCTAACTCGGTGGCTATCTCGCTGTTCTTTAAGAGCTCTTCAACGAAACGTGACGTTTCCAGGCTTTTCTTGGCTATTGAAATCAACAGCGCCAGCAACGTAACGCATCTGGCTATCACCATCATTCCGAGGTAGCTGTATTTGGTGTCCAGCCCCTGGACCACGGCGTAGACTGACACCAGGATGTAAGACAAGTGAAAGACTCTGAATACTCTGTTCACGAATCTCGCGCCTTTGCTCAGATCACCGATACATAGACCAAAGAATAGGAGGAGCCAGTTGAGAGGTTGTAGTTTCTTGAAAAACATCTTCAACTCGTTTCACAGTATTTCGGAACTCGGTCGTGGCACGAAATACGGGTTTTCTGCTCGTTGAAAGCGGAAATTTGTGATTGTAAGTAGAAGATATAGATTCGACAGGCAACTTGCCAACTAGCTACTTAGCCGATCAGTTCGTGAGCATATGGAGGTGAACAGATGCCTTTTAAAAGCTGCAAAAAGATAAGCAAGTGAAATCAAGAGCCAGCTGCTAATGTCAGATTACAGCTAAGCCGAAGTCTTTGCTCATAGAGCTTCGGTTTTATCAATTTTTATTCTTTTCAACTGGAAAACGACTGCAATGAGATTGTTTCAGCAGGAATATCAATTAACTTCGACCTGAGGGGCAAAATAAGTCGGCGCCATTGGTCACACAGCGATGAAGTAATAACGTCACACCTTTGGAAGCTTCTCAATGTCTACCTGGTGGCCGTTTAGGTGAACTTGAGCCAAAGCAGAGAGAAAAACGTCTAGATTGTTTGGGATGTTATTGTGTTTGAGAAGTGGTACGAGAAGGACATTCTCATTCACTTCCTTCTCGATCAGTGGAATGAGAAACGCGCCTGCGCCAACTTCCAGCAAAATGGCGTTTTCCGGTATCGACGGTATGGCTTGAGGAACGCAAATCTGATTGTAGACGTTGTCCACGTAATACTGGGCGTCAAGGACCCTTGAGCTACCCGCGGCCCCTGTCCGTTGTTCTATTGTCGTGCTGGACCACTTGGGGGACCGTTTGCGAGTTTCGGGGAGAACTTTCGCAGTAGCAGCAAGTGCTTCGCTGCGACAATCAGCGATGAGCGGAGAGTGAAAACCTACGCCATCCACGGTCACTGATTGGGCTGGAATGCCCTCAGACCGAAGGGTGCCCACAAAATCTTCCATAGCAGCCTTTAAACCTGTAATGGCCACCAGGTTGCCACCGTCGAAGGCGACATGGATGCCGCTAGGAGTTCGTTTCTCCATTTGCTTCTTGGTCATGGGAATTATGTAGAAATCATGCTGACCTCGGTACTTCTTGGCGAGGATTTTCACGTGGTAGTGAGCTGTCAGCAGCGCTTCTCGCGCACTGATGGCGCCATCTGCATAGCCACAAGCGAACTCCCCAAGTGAAACTCCAATCAATCCATCCGCTTCGAGTCCAATGTGACGAAGTACGTCTAAGATTGCTATTTCCATCGTAAGCACTGCAGCTAAGTTTTGTACGATATCTGTGCATAGTCTAGTTTCGTCAAAAAGAGTAGCTTCTATATTTACAGACACTTGGTTCATGATGCTGACGCTCTTGCCGATTGATTGGGCGAAGATAGGTAAGTCCATGAGACTCCTAGCCATTCCCGGCCACTGGCAGCCCATGGGAGAAAATCCCAGCCATAGAGGGCGCTTTCGGTTGTCTACTTGGGTATCCTTTTGCTTAACATTGCTCGCATTTTTGCTTACCAGTTCAGAATATCTCTTAACGATGTCTGTTTTGCCTTTTTTGGCGGCAACATGGCGATATTTGAATGACTCTAGACGGAACCTTGATTCACTAAATTGCCGAATATGCCCCAAAAATGTTCGTTTCGTCAAACATGACGCAACGTTCTTTATGTGAATCATCGACTTAATCAAACCCTACCACACGGCCTGTAATTAGAGAGAAATTTAGTCACATGACTGAAGCAAAGTCAAAGGTTGAAAAAACTGTCATGTGACCTATATTTACATCACCGTTTTATGCAAGCTGAAAGAATACGATCTATCTGAGTACCCCAATGAGTTACAGTAAGTGAAAACGTTAACGTCGAACTGCCGTTGAGGCTAAAGGCATGCTCTTATATACGACCTAGATGTTAAGGTGATGCTTTTGAATTGGCGTTAACTTAAGCGCATGGTAGTGAGAACGAGTTGTCTAAATTAGTTCGCAACACCATGTATATTTCAAATTGAGCCAACATGCTCGTAAAGAGGGGCCTCAGCAAGCAGGCACTGCTTTCTGACATATCTAAGGCCTCTCGCGAAGACTTACATTCGCCAACTTGACCTCAGAGTTGTAGGTAAGCTAGTAGATGTAGTACGGGAGAAAAGAGTAATGAAATTTATGACCTGTGAATAGTGTCACAGTCTTGCCAGTTTCTCAAGGTCCACCTGGTGGCGCTTGGCATTCCCTTCAACCAGGACAGTGAGAAAAATGTCAAGACAACGTTTATGGTTGTTGGTTTTTCATGAGTGGCACAGGTATGACATTCGCATGCATTTCTTTCTCAAGCAGCGGAATGCAAAACGCGCCTGCGCCATCTTCCAGCAAAATGGCGTTTTCTGGTATCGACGAGGCGGCTTTAGGAAGTCAAACCTAATTTTAGACGCTGTCAACACAATACTAGGCGCCAAGGCTTCTTGGCATAGCTTCGACACCTGTCCTGTGTTGCACAATCATGTCACATCAGGTTTCGGTCGAAGCTAACGATAGGTCTTATTCTTGAGTCCATCCATCTATATCCCGTGAGGAGGCCCACGGGCCAAAACCCGATGTGATAATTTTGGCGTGAAACGGGCGGCTTTTTCGCCACCCGACTCGCCCGACCCGGTTCACTCTCTAGTCCAGCCCAGCTGTGCTCACCGGGATGCCACCGTCGGCAAAGTCATGAATACCATCGTGGTTCAACTTTTTGAGTTGTATCTTAGTCAAGGCATCCTGAGAAGGAGGCCCGCGTGTAGTTGGCGACGAATCGCTTAGCTTATTTCTCATTTTTTTCGAAAATAAATCGTAAATTAAATGGATTAAATAAATAGTTGGTTTGTGTCGAGCGCGCGCCATCTGAAGTCACTCAGTTGAAGTGCAACACATTTTCGAAACCTAAATTCAACTTGATCAAAAACCCATTTCCAGTGGAAAAGATATCCTAAGCCTACAGAGCAAGTATGTACAACCGTAGACAAGATGGCGCCTGACCAGAGGCGGTACTTCGAAGAAGGCAAACAGTGGTTGCTGAGGCTGGGCTTCCAGCTGGCTGAAGCTGGTCATGATGCAGTCGCGGTCAGGGGAGACTTCGGCCCATCCATGCCCACTAGTGGCATGTATTCCATTGACAATCCCAGCATCGTGATGACCCAGCGAGGGTATGTACACCTGGGCCAGCTTCGAGTTCAGGCATCGAGTGCTACTCCGGTCGGGACTGAAGAAGCTGCAATTTCACATCCTAGAGCAACTTCATCGCAGGAACCCTCGCCCGAGGGCGTGGCCTCAGAGGGAAAAATTGTCGAACATGGGCTTGGGCGCTGTGTTAGGTTCATCGCCACTGACGACACTTCCCAGCTGGACAACCCGAAGAGCTGGCCTCAAGTGGACACGAGCTTGCTTGCAGCTGACTGTGAAGGAAACGGCGGTCAGGAAGAGGGAAAGTTCAGCTGGTACCTTGATAAGTTCAAGAACTGCATCGACGTATGTCAAGAGGCTGGGCGAGAGTATCCCACTAGTCGCTTCTACAACAAGAGACGTCAAGGCATTTGCTATGCCTACGCCGTCGACCGGAGATACAATCCAAGGGAGAATGAAGTACTAGTCACCATGAAAGAATTGGTTTGGCGTCGTGACCAAGATCTCAAAACGGCCGCCGAACTGAAGGCCTGCCTACAACTACACCCAAGTAGACCAGAGTTTGAGGTCAGTGTCAGAGCCAGCTGTGAGAGCGGGTGACAAGAACAGCAAGCTACTACTGGACAATGGCAGCATCAAGTTGAACTTGGTGGTTGTGCAAGACAACGGACAAGCAGGCCACTGTCGTTGAAGGCCAAGCTGACCAAGTTTACCTGGTGGCCAAGGGAGCAGCTAACTTTCCCGCTGCATCCAGCATCCCGGCAGGCCAGGGCTATAGGAGCCCGAAAGCGGTCAAAGTAGACCCAGGCCAGGGTGTGGACGTCAATGGACTCCGACTCGAGAGGGCGCTCTTCGAAGCTGGACGAGTGTGTCGGAAGGCCTATGGTCTGGCTCGGACACTGGATTCTTTTAACGACGCTCGAATGTGGAACTTGACTAGAGACAGTGAAGTACAGGGCAAGCAGTTTACTCTGACCGTCCTTGACATAGGGGTCCGAAGTCGGTGCTCTCCCCACAGGGACCTGGGCTGGGAGAACCACCCTGAAGAGCAGTATCACGCTCACATGGCCAAGGTGGCCAACGTCAGGCTCTTTGTGGCCCTCATACCTGACAGCTTGGACAAGGACCCGCCAGGGGTGAAGAATCTAATCAATGTGGTGCTCTTGCAGGACGTGCTTCCGGTCGAAGGCGAACTTCACATCATCTATCTCATCCATCACACAGGCAGCTACTACTCGCAGCCGGTCTACGAGAATGTCAAGCTGGTGGACGTTGACTTGTCCGGAGAAGCTGAGAGGCTTGTTTTCTTGAATCACATAAAAGATCTATTGAGAGGCCGAAGTGACCAAGCCACCGATGAGTTTGTCGCTCTAGAGCCGCTGGACGAGTCACAGGGATGTGGTCAAGACGTGAATGAACAGAGGGACGTTGTGTTCAAGCTAAGAGGGTTCCATAATGAGTTCTGGAAGAGGGTGGTCGAGCCCGCCAGGGCCGGAGTGGGCAGCGAGCAGGAAGCCTTGTTCAAGAGATGGCAGCCATTTTACATGCACGACTTCTCACCGAAGAACTACTTGGCTGAGCCGCTGGGCAACTTCAAGCCGGAAGAGATACATGTGGTCAACATGGCTCAGCTGATCATTACTTGTGATCAGGCCTTCGAAAAGATTAGATTGAGTGAGCGGAAGAGTAATGGGGCTCGTTTCTTCCTCTCAGGCATTGGCAGTGACTTCAATTCAGGCTTGGAAAGTGTACAAGTGCAGCAAGACACCTTCATGATTCAAGTGGAGGTGCCCGATGACAAGATACGGTGTGTCATATACGACTTTGCCCACATGGAGTATGCAGTGTCGCTAGAATTCTACCGCCATGGAGAGCGTGACACCCTCGGCTACTTCCGGTACCTCAACACGTTGACCTTCAACGGCCGAGGGCTTCCTCCGGTGCCATTCGTGACCCGGAACGTGGGCCGACGTCCACCCCAAGATCCGTTATCTTTCGAGTCCTTGAGTCAACAGGAAACAAACCTTAGTCTCATTGAGTGCCCAGCCAACATGGCTGACCCGTTGGACGTGACTGGACAAGCAATGTTCCAATTCAGAGGGAAAATTGCGGAAACGCATTTTCACTTCGTCAGCAGCGTCGACATTGAGAACAAGGTCAAGGTGGGCGTGGCCAACTTGCCACTGTCTTGTCGAGCTTTCACAGTCAACAGTAGACAGCTTTGCGAGAATCTGATATGCAGAGCTCCACATAATATGCCGCCATCGTATCGTCAACAACGGCCGCCCAATGGAAGGACACCGGGCAAGCTTCACGTCCGGGGTGCCGTGTGGGCCGACGAGGACCAGTTCAAAATAGTGGGCATAGCGGACTCAAACGAGAGCTCGCTCTCTGTCTTGCGGCCAATATTCCAGCGGACGTCCCAGGAGGACCCAAGGAATCACACTGCGGTCTGGTTGGGTCAACTCTTCGAGCACAACATGGACTATTGCATCGGCGACTTGAAACCTGGCTCACATGTCTTGACGGTTAGCTTCAACCCGACAGGCAGTTCCACGAGCGAGAAGGGCAACCTCAGCCACAATTTGCGCAAAATATCGTGCCCGGTCTTTGACGTGGTCAAGGGGTATCCGGTCCAGGGTTTCTATCGTAACTTCCAGCTGCGCCTTATTGACGCCCAACATGACGAGGTCTATTCGGTTGTGCACTTCAAGAAGAAAGTAACCCTGGATAGGGCGAAGCGGACAACGTCGCAAGTTACACCCTATCAAAGCTTAGCCCAAGGTAGGCCTCACGCTTATTCGGACCCAACGGGAACTCGCAATTCAGGTCCAAGTCCACATGGTGGCGGTTGGAAATACGCATCAAGCACCCAGTGGCTCCTTGGTCATGGCAGTGACCCATCGCTTGGGCAGAGTGCAACCAGTATGACGTTAGCAGTAGCCTCTCTATTGTCGGCCGCGGCTGCCGTCCAGCTGTTCATATGAAAATAAATCACTTTCCCATTAATAACTGAAAAGTAATTGTCTATTT
Source organism: Halotydeus destructor (assembly GCA_022750525.1). Classification (NCBI taxonomy): domain Eukaryota; kingdom Metazoa; phylum Arthropoda; class Arachnida; order Trombidiformes; family Penthaleidae; genus Halotydeus; species Halotydeus destructor. The sequence goes on from JAIUWE010000043.1 coordinate 36,047, forward strand.
AGCGCTTGAATCTGAATATGCGTTTATCTAAGATTGAAGACTTAACGTCATTGTGACCTGTGATGTAACATACTGCTATTAACTCCACCTATCTATATCTTCAGCTCATACGACTTCTCTCCATATCTGACTATTTGCCATTTGAGCACGCCAAGAATTAGAATTCGAAAAGGTATCAGAGGTCCTGGTTATCAATTTACACCTCGCAGTTGATCACATTGAGGCAACTTATACATGGATATTTGCGAGGTTAATTACTAATAGTTAGCAGAGAACACTTCGGCACAGCAACACGGGTCAGCGGAAACGGAAAAAGTAATTACGCCAGCGCCATCTAGTGACCAAACATATGTAACGGCTTTGAATGAATACCCATATAAGATATGTGTGGTGGGCTGATTATTCTCACAATATTCAACACTGATTCTTCGAGGAACGACGATGTCGTGTAGAATTGTTCAATCAGCTGTGAAACTTCGTTCTGCCATGAGATTGAGGTTAAGTGCAATTCGGAAAAACTGTTAACTGAACAGATTCAATCTGATGACAGCTTTCGATCAGCTACCATGCCGACAGATGTCTTCTAAAAAATGAATTAAAATAGCAACTGTGAATAGAAGCCAGCTGCTAACAATAGCTTGAGATTAAGCTGAAGCATTCGTCAACGCAGTTTACGCATAACGAATCTCGGTTTTCATCTATTCAATAATTACTTAAGTGGTTTCACTTCAGGATAATGATCTAGAAGCAAATTTGTTTAACACAAGGGAAAAAATTATTTGGCGCAATTTTTCAAACATTGGAGATACTCGACGGCCAAGACAACGGATGGCACCAGAGCTCCAAATAGACTGCATGTGAACTCCTTGCCCAGTGGCGTGACGCCCCAGACCAGGGCCGGCACGACGGTATCTCGGGTCATTCGTAGCATCACATCGCGACCGACCTTTGCCTGGTCACAATGGCTGCCACTTGTCATGGCGACGTGAGACATGATCTTGGCACGGAATTCAACCGATCTGGAGGTCACGTGATCGGCCAACAAGTTGATTGCGATGAAAGTCACGATCACTCCGATGCATTCGATTCTCAAGCTGTGTCCAAGACTATTCATACCAGCATCTTCATCGAATACCCGGACATTAGCTATAGCTAAGGTGGTCAATGCAAACAGCTGAATACACAGCACGAAAGGTACGAGACCAAGACAGCTGTTGACTAATCGACGAATCCTCTGGACTTTCGAGAACCGAGTCAACATTTCTCCTACCGATAGCTGTCCGTCTTCTAGCTTGTCACAGCATTCGTTAGTATACGACAATAGTCCGATCTGGATAAAGGCGTAAAGAATGTACACCGCTCCGGCCAGTATGACATTATTGGCGATGTAGACGAACAAGAGTGGTAAACTTGCTTGAAACTTTCCCACCAGCATGGCAAACTTAGACGGTTCCTTTTCTCGAGCACTACCTATGAAGTAGCAAGCAAAGCCATCGAAGACAACTGCGAGTCCAATGCTTACTCCAGTTATCAATTTGTCACATAGATGTAGTTGACGGGCTTGCTTCTCGCTGGCGTACAAGTCTTGGACGATTTTTGATATGGCCGATGTTTTCCATGCAACGCAGAGTAGTAAGAATAGGACTGTTGACCGCTTCGCTATAACCAGCATTGAGAACAAAGTCAGTTCAGCTTCTAAATCGATATGACTGTAAAGCGAACCGAGAATATGTACAATCTGTAGAAGTTGAAATATTCCATTGACGTACTTCAAAATTTTCGAAGGCTGACCAATATAAATGCCGCAAAATAACAGGGGCCAATTTAGATATTTCAGAACTGTGACTTCGGCAGTCATGCTGCTAAGCGCCGTTTTAACCTATCTGCGCGATACAAATGTCAGCGAACAGTAACCACACACTAGACTCGACTCGAATGCTTCAAAAATATTTACTCGCCATGGAGACAATCTAAACGAAAAGCTGCTCAGCAAGGAGAACAGCTGTTAAAAGTTGAATTATGAAGGTCGTTTCACCAGAACCGTAGTGGATTCCGCTAAGTAGAAGTAAGACTAAATCGGGCAAAGTCGACGACGAGGACCTATTGGCCAGCCCGATGGGCCCGTAAGCTGGGCGGGTCTGCGGCATCGACTGCACCTATTTGAGCATGCGCAGTAGTTGTGGTCCTCCGACGGAGCCATATGTCAAAGCAAGAATGAGACTCTGGTTCGTTAAAGTTAAGATCGCGTCATCCTCTGGCATGTGCAGTATCGGAAGTGACGTCATCTCGCGGTTTTGAGCTACCTGATGAACAATCTCACTGGTAGCGGCGGGTGTTTGAAAAAATCGCCCTCTTCAGTCTTTACTCAGCATCAGCTCTGTGAAGTCTTACATCAAGCTGAAGAATGTTTCACTCGGAATTAAAGTCACTGTCTTACTGCTAGTCAGATATTTCCCTGAATGTTAATATTTTAGGCTCATGAAGCTAGCTCAAGTGATTAGTTGGTCTCTGTGCTTGTATCTCGCGCGCGATAATTTAAAGTTAACGGAACATCAGAGGGGAAAGAAACACGAAATTTAAATAACTCATCAACTCAAATTTTTCAAATTCAAGCACCGAATACCAGTCAAGTCGCTGGAAAAGTATGGCCAACAACGGGCAAGATGGCGCCGACAAGAAGAAGCGATTTGAAGAAGGCAAAGCATTATTGCAAAGCCTTGGTTTCCAGCTCAAGGAACTCGTGGACAACATGTTCACCGTCACTGGTCGGTTTGATAGTGGTCAAGCTGGACCTTCCAAGGGCATGTATTCCATCAACGATCCAGACAATGTTATGGTCTCATCGACAGCCATACCGTTGAGCCGGCTACAGCAAGAATTGAAGTCCTCAGCCCCTCAAGTGACACCAAAGGCTGCGCCGCCGCAAGAAACAGCTGTCCCACAGCAGCAAGCTAAGCAGGAAGTACAGGGCAGAGCTTCACAGCCAATCCCTGAGGAGGAGGAGCTCTCGGATCTTACAATCATTGGAAGAGCGATTGGCACCGCTGTGAGCTTTGTCGCCACTGACAGCCAATCAACTTTGGACAACCCAAAGAGCTGGCCTCAAGTGGACACAAGCTTGCTGTCCCCTGACTGCGAAGGAAATGGCGGTCGAGTGCCGGGAAAATTCAGCTGGTACGTCGACATGTTCAGAAACTGCATCGATGTACGCCAAGAGCCTGACAGAGTGTTTCCCACTAGTCGCTTCTACAGCAAGGTACGTCAAAGCATTTGCTACGCATTCGCTGTCGACCGGGCATGCGCACCAGAGGTGAAAGAGATAAGAACAACCCTAGACGACTTGGTTTGGCAACGTGAAAAAGATGCCGCCACTGAAGCCCAACTGAAAGCCGCCTACGGTTACACTCGAGTCGACCGGCGTTTGAGGTCAGTATCTGAGCCAGCTGTGAGGGTCAACGAAAGAAACAGCAAGCGGCTACTAGAAAATGGCGGCATGAAGTTGGACTTAGCTATTGTGCAGGCCAGTGATGAAGCGGTCACTGTCGTTCAAGGCGAAGCTGACCGGATTTACCTCGTGGCCAAGGGAGCGGCCAACTTTGCGGTGACAACCAGCATTCCAGCGGGAAAAGGTTACAATAGCCCAAAAAGGGTTCGAATAGAACCGGGTCAGGGATTGGACATTAATGGACTTCGACTAGAGAGGGCTCTGTTCGAAGCTGGACGCTTGTGCAGAAAGACCTATGGTCTCGCTCGGACACTGGATTCTTTCCACAACGCCCGGATGTGGAACTTGACCAGAGACAGTGAAGTACAGGGCAAGCAGTTCACTTTGTCTATTCTTGACATAGGGGTCAGAGGGCGTAGTGCACCATACAGGGACCTGGGCTGGGACAACCACCCTGAAGAGCAGTATCACGCCCACATGGCCAAGGTGGACAAAGTCAGGCTCTTCGTCGCTCTCATTCCCGACAGCTTAGACCGAAACCCTCCGGGAGTGAAAAGTCTCATCAATGTGGTGCTACTGCAAGACGTACATCCGGTTGAAAATGAGCTCCACATCATCTATCTTATCCATCACACGGGCAGCTACTACTCACATCCGGTGTATGAGAATGTCAAACTGGTAGATGTTGACTTGTCCTTAGCAGCTGTCCGGTCTATTTTCCTGAGTCACATCAAGGTTCTAATGACAGATAAACTTGGCCAGCCAGCTGGTCAGTTCAGTGACCTGGAGCCCGTGAACCCAATGCAAGGGTGCGGAGAAGATGTGAATGGAAGGCGGGACGTGGTATTCAGGATGAGAGGATACCATAATGAGTTTTGGAAGAGGGTCGTTGACCCCGCAAGGGCCGGAGTGGGCACTGAGCAGGAAGGCCTGTTTAAAAGATGGCAGCCATTTCACATGCACGACTTCTCAGGTAGACAATACCTGGCCGAGCCGCTGGGCAACTTCGAGCCTCACGAGATACACGTCGTCAATGTGGCCAAACTGCTCACCACCTGTAGTAAGGCTGTGGAGATGCTCAAGATGAGCGAGCAATTCATCTCCAGCTCTCGCTACTTCCTGTCAGGTATAGGCAGTGAATTCAACTCAGGTGCCGAAAGTGCTCCGTTACGACACTCCAATTACCTGATTCAGGTAGAGGTGCCCGATGACAAGATACGGTGCGTCATCTACGACTTCGCCCACCTGGAAGAGGTGGAGTCGTCCAACTTTGACCCCTTTTCGGAGCGGGACACCCTTGGCTACTTCCGGGCCCTGAACACGTTGAACTATGACGGCAGAGGGTACCCGCCGGTGCCCTTCGTGACCGGTGTGGACTTCGGTAGAGGCCGTCCCCAGCCCTTGGCGACCTACGAGCGGTTGAGTCAGGTTGAGACTAACCTGGTTCACATTCAGTGCCCAGTCAACCTGGTTGACCCCTTGGACGAGACAAGGACTCGATTGTTTCCGTTCAAGGGAGTGATTAAGGAAGTGTGCTTCCATTTTGTCAGCAATGTTGACATTGAGGACAAGGTCAAAGTGGGCGTGGCCAACTTGCCCCTTTCCTGTCGGGCCTTCACGGTGCACAGTAGGAAAATGTGCGAAGAAATGATATACAAGATACCCAAAGATGTACCGTCAACTTTTCGACAAGGCTGGCCAGTGAATGGGAAGACGGCGCCCAAGCTCAACGTCCGGGGCTCCGTATGGGACGACAGGGAAGGCATCAAAACGGTGGCCATTGTAGACTCGAGCCGGAAGGCGCTCTCCATCACGCAGCCCATGTTTCACCGGACGTCCCCAGATGACCCAAGAAGCCACAACGTGGTCTTGGTGAGTGAACGGTTCGAGCCAGAGAACCACTATTACATTGAGCATCTTGAGCGAAATGCGAAAGTGTGGACAGTTAGTTTCAACGTCAAGACAAACCGAAATCCCAAGAATCCAAGAGAGGAAGCTAACCTAAGTCACAACTTGCGCGCCATCTCGTGCCCAGTCTTCGACGTGGTCAAGGGCTATCCAGTCCAGGGGTTCTATCGGAACTTCCAGCTGCCTCATCTAGACGCCTCCTATGATCCAATCTACGCGGCAGCTGAGGCGAAAAGGCGAGACATGGGCAGAGGCTCGGCTCCGTCACAGCCTTGGCTTCAACCAGGTCCTGTCCAAGGGTGGCGACCGCCCACTTATGACGACGGTTCTGGTGGAAGTCGCCCTGGTGGCAGTGGTTACCAGCGTCAGTATCCAGGCAGCCAGTTCTCCATCGGCCCTGTCAGTGGCTCATCATTCGAGCCGAGTCCAATCGGTATTACGATATCAGTGGCTTCAGTTCTGTCAGCCATGGGTGCCGTCCAGCTGTTCCTACTGCAATAAATTACTCTTTATCTCTAACATAGTCAATAAAACTTTTCAAAGAGCGTCAAGAGCTTCGTGACGTGTGGTATTATTTCATTTCGTCGGCTTGAATTTTTATATTGAATTTAAGTACCACATTCAACTGAAGATCCGGTTTCATCCGGAAAATTTACTTGCGACTAGCCAAATACAATGCGATGCATGAAGGTGTGCAAGTTTGGGTTGACATTTGCATTGAGTTCAACCGAAAATATAGGAAAAAATTGCACACCTTTATGCATCGTATTGTATTAATTTCTGGAAGAGTTCAAGCGAAGCATGGAATTAGAATCTAGGCCGATAGGGCTGGCAATCAGACAAAGGCAGTGAGTGTAGATGTTTCAGTGTCGCCTTGGTCCAGTTATAAGATTTTATGAAGTCTCTTCTAGGGTTGCTTATTTTTAATCTATGAATTTTAATTAATTTTAATTTATTTAATTTACTAATTAATTTTCGAAAAAATGAAAAATCGCTTCGAATAATGTCGACTTTTCTGCCAAATCAACCGAAACTCAGCTATGGTATGAAACTTTAATCTCATCAGCCTATATAGATGGAGCCTGTTGCCAACAATATGGCGGCCACCGATAACGCAATATTGACACCTTTGTATTCAGATGAAACGCTATCATCTTCAGTCGGCAGACCGGTGGCATGTCCCCAGAAATAGTTATCAGAGCCACGCCTACCACCCCGACCTCGGCCTTGACCACCTCGGCCTTGACCACCCTGGCCATAGCCGCCACGATCATAGCCAGCACCACGGCCACGATAGCCACCTTGGTAGCCTTGGCCATAACCACCACCCTGACCACCGCCATGGCTGCCACCTTGGCCACCACCACGACCACCACCTGAACCTCTTCCATTACCACGGCCAGGCCCACCTTGGTGATGTGGGCTGGAAGAGGCTTGCGAAGCAACAGCTGCTCGAGACATGGCTTGCGTCTTCGCTGTAACGGCCAGAAACATTTCGTCGTTGCGACCTTTGAGGCCTGAAAGAGCAAAATGGCGATAGAAGCCCTGGACCGGATAGCCCTTGGTCAGGTCGAAGACGGGACACGAGATCTTGCGCACATCGTGACTGAGGTCAATGCTCTCCATCTTGCCATCTAGTCCTTTGCAGTTCAAGCCGACCGACAAGACTTTCCAGTTGTCGTCCAAGCCAGTCACGTGATAGCCGGCATCGCTTTCGTAGCGCTCGCCCACGAAGACCACTGTGTGCGGCCTACTGTCGTCCGGAGACGTCCTTTGAAACATGGGCCGCATGACACAGAGGCCGTTCCGGTTGCCGTCCACTATGCCCACCACTTTGCCATTTTCATGGTCGTCCCAGACCGCGCCCCGGACGTGGACCTTGGCCACCATGCGGCCATTTGGGTCCCACTGAAGACAGTAGTCCTCAGGGGCCATCTCAGGCACCTGGTACACCAGCTTCTCGCACAGCTGTCTACTGTGGACGGTGAATGCTCGGCAGCAAAGGGGCAAGTTGGCCACGCCCACCTTGACCTTGGTCTCCAGGTCGACGCTGCTGACAAAGTGGAAGTTGACCTCCTTTATCGCTCCATTGAACTGGAACCGAGTGCTGCCCGTCTCGTCCGATGGGTCTATGATACTAATTGGACATTTGATATGGACACGATTAGTTTCCTCTCTTCGAATACTGTCATAGCTGAACCTGTCCAGAACTAGTTGCTCTTCCCTTCCTACGTGCACCTCGTCGACAAAGGGCACCGGAGGAAGCCCTCTACCGTCATATTTCAAGGTGTTGAGGTACCTAAAGTAGCCCAGAGTATCACGGCCGTTAGTGGCGTGGTAATTCTTGGACACCGTTCGGTCCATGTCAGAAAAGTCGTAGATGACACACCGTATCTTGTCATCGGGCACTTCTACTTGGATGATGTATGTGGACAGCAACACTTGGGCAAGGTTGACGGTGGAGTTGAATGTACTGCCGATACAAGAGAGGAAGGTACGGGAGCTGGCGTTTTTCTTTTCGCCCATTTTTGTCAGCTCACTAGCCTCGTGCTGAACACTGAGCAGCTGGGCTACGTTGACAATGTGTATCTCTTCCGGCGCAAAGTTTCCCAGCGGTTCAGCCAGGTAATGGCTTGCATCGAAGTCGTGCATGTAAAATGGCTGCCACCTCTTGAAGAGGGCTTCTTGCTCTGAGCCCCTGCCCGCCCTTTCGGGCTCGACGACCCTTTTCCAGAACTCATTGTAGAAGCCTCTGAGCCTGAATATTGTCTCTCGCTGTCCATTGAAGTCCAGGCCACACCCTCGGGACTCGTCCACCGGTTCTAGTGCGCTGAATTTCGCTCCAGCTGATTGAGCTCCGCTGTTGCCGAGGAGAGCGCTAATATTTCTGTAGAAATGGTCCCTCACTGTTGGCTGGGACAAGTCGACGTCAACAAGCTTCACGTTCTCGTAAACTGGGTGTGAGTAGTAGCTACCAGCACGATGGACAAGATAGATGATATGGAGCTCCCTGTCGACCGGAAGTATGTCCTGCAATAGCACCACGTTGACGAGATTGGTAACCCCTGGTGGGTCTTTGTCTAAGCTGTCCGGAACGAAGGCGACAAAGAGCCGAACTTTGTCGAAGTTTGCCATAGCGACGTCATAGTCCAGCTGGTCGTGGTTCGTAGTCCATATCTGGTCCCTCTGTGGAGAGCCTCGACCTCTGACCCCTATGTCAAGTATGGACAGAGCGAACTGTTCTAGTCCGTCATCAGCGTCTCTGGTCAAGCGCCACATTCGGGCATCATGGAAGGAATCTGTAGTCCGAGCAAGACCATTGACCTTCCTACAGAACTGTCCAGACTCGAAGAAAGCCTTTTCCAGCTGAAGCCCATTGATGTCCACTCCGCTGGGCGGGTCCAGCTTCACCCCTCTAGGGCTATTGAAGCCTTGACCACTAGGTATGGCGGCCGTGCTTGCAAAGTTGGCCGCTCCCCTAGCGATCAAGTAGTGCTGATCGGCTTGCCCTTGGACAGTTGTGATACCGTAACCGCTGGCCTGAACTACTCCCAGGTACCAACGTTTGCCCTGATGGTCAAGCAATGACTTGCTGTTCCGGTCGTTCAGCGTGACCGTGGCCTCAGAAAATGGCTTCGGAGTCCGGTCCACTTGGACATAGTCGTAGGCAAGCTGTAGCTGGTTCTCAGTGGTGCCATCTAGGTCCCTCCGCCAGACTAAATTGTCCATAGTGGTGTCCATTGCCATCCCTTTCGGGTCTGTCTGTCGATTGGTGGCGTAAGCGTAGCAAATACCCTGACGGACCTTGTTGTAGAAGCGACTGGCGGGAAAAGGCGTAAACTGGTCTTGGAGAACATCAATGCACTGCTTGCGCTTATCAAGGTACCAGCTGAAGCGACCTGGATCCTGGCCGCCATATCTGTGACCCCGACTAGACAACATCCCTGTGTCCACCTGGGGCCAGGTGTTCGGGTCCTCATATTGAGCCTCAGTGTCAGGTGGCGACAAAGTGCGTCCCACTGCCCAAGCCATGAGGCACAACCTTTGGTCTTGGCAATGGTCTGCGACCTTCCATTTTGAGACCAGATCACTTGCTTATTGCGCTCAGTTAACCGGATATATTTGATTGGGTGCTTGCGTTGTTGTTCGTTGTGAATTTACAATGGTTTGAAAATTGATAAGCGCGCGAAAGATGTGCTTTCTCAAAAATTGATGACATCAGACTATTTTCATTTTTCGTAATCATAGAAATACCGCGTCGATCATGAGCAGAGTCAACTCTAGTGAACTCAAAACACATCTGTACTCTGAATCAAATAAGAATACTGAAACGGTCCCTATTGCTCTCAGATGGCCAAGGTGGGCGAAGTCAGGTTATTTGTCACCCTAAAACCGGAAGTACTTGCAACTGCGGCCACTGATCAGCTGCGTGATTGATCGACTAAGATGGCTGGTGTGGACGATGCCAAGATGGCCGACTTCCGACCAAACCGCTCATCACTTGCGCGTGCCTTCAATTTAGCAATAAATCCATCAAAAGTTCCACAACCTAATTAAAGATTACTTTTCACGAAACTAAATTGCTTGGAAAAGCGAAGAAACCTAATAGTTATTACAGAAGCATGTCTGACAGTGGACAAGATGGCGCCGACAACAAGAAGCGCTTCGAGGAAGGCAAGGCTTTGCTGCAACGTCTTGGTTTCCAGCTGACGGAAGCTGAACAGGACAACTTCACGGTCAGCGGTCGCTTGACCACCATCCCAACTGGACCCACTAGTGGCAGGTATTCTATTAACAATCCTGGCCATGTGATAGCACAAAGGCGACAGCTACCTCTGAGCGGATTACCGCAACAAACTCCCGAGACAGCAGCTGATTCAAGTGGGCAACCCGGGGTTGCTATGGCAACGCCAGTGACAGCAAATGCCGAAGAGAATGTTGCGTTCACTCAGCAGCAAGAGAAGCTGAAGGAAAAGGGATACTGGTTTGAAGAAGAGACACCTGGTCGGCTCATCGTGAGAGGCATTTCCAAGAAAACGAACAAAGCGGTTCCCTTCGGTAGGTTGTTGGCCAGTGATCCCGATAACATACTGAAAGAAGATGGCTCAAAGAAGGCCGCCAGTGAGCTACCGGATCTGAGGCCACCGGCAGAGCCGGCGAAGCCTGAGGCTGCGGGACTAAGAAGGCCGAAACCTGTTCAAGAAGAGGGCAACGAGGTCCAGGCCACGAGTCCAAGTCCCGAATCGGTGTCTGAAAATATACAACCAGTGTCTGAATCAACGCCGGAAACACAAAGCGCGCCAACGGAAGCCGAAAACGCCGCTCAAGAGTTGCAATCGTCTTCATCAACTCAACCGACATCCAGTGAAACACCGTCTCAAGGAATAACGTTCACCGAGCAGCAAGAGAAACTGAAAGCCAAAGGCTACTGGTTCGTCGAAGACGGTCCGGGACAAGTCAAGGTCATGGGATTGTCACTGAAAACGCAGCAAGAGACTTCGTACGGGCGACTACTGGCTAGCGACCCTGAGAACATACTCACCGAGAAGGGCAAGAAGCCGGCCACCGGGCTGCCAGATGTCCGGCGTCCAGCTGGGGCTGACGTCACTCAGAGTCAAGCGCCAGCTGTGCCTTCAGCCGTGCGGAGGATAGAGAGGGCACTGGGCAGTGCAGCGGCCTTCGTCGCCACCGACCCGCACTCCCAGCTGGGCGACCCGAGAACCTGGCCTCAGCTGGACACGAGCTTGCTGTCACCTGAGTGCGAAGCAAGAGCTGACCGTCACCCTCAAGACAAGTTCAAGTGGTTCCTGGACGGCAGGAAGCACTGCATCGACGTATGTCAAGAGCGCGACAAAGTGTTTCCCACGAGTCGCTTCTACAGCAAGCGACGTCAGAGTATGTGCTACGCCTTCGCTACTAGACGGAATAATGTCAAAAACGAGAGTGAAGTTGCCATCAGCCTTGGATGACTTGGTTTGGCGACGAGATAGAGATCTCAGAACAGCTGCTCAACTGAACGCCGAGTACGGGTACACTCAAGTGGACCGGAATGTGAAGTCAGTGTCAGAGCCGACCGTGAAGGTGACCGAAAGGAATAGCAAGCAGTTGACCGACAAGTTGAACTTGGCGATTGTTCAGGCTAGCGACGACGCGCTCACTGTCGTTCAGGGCCAGACCGGCAGCACGTACCTCGTGGCCAAGGGAGCGGCCAACTTTGGCTCGGCGACCAGCATTCCAGTGGGCCAGGGTTACGTCAGCCCGAAAACGGTGAAAGTTGACCCGGGCGAGGGAGTGGACGTCAATGGACTCCGACTCGAGAGGGCGCTCTTCGAAGCTGGACGCTTGTGCCGAAGGGCCAATATTCTCGCTCGAACAGTGGAGTCTTTCCACGACGCTCGCATGTGGACCGTGACTAGAGACTCTGACGTACGTGACAAACAGTTCAGTCTCACTATCCTTGACATAGGAGTCCGAGGTCGAAGCTCACCGTACAGGGACCTGGGTTGGGTGAACCACCTTGAAAAGCAGTATCACGCTCATATGGCTAAGGTAGACAAAGTCAGGCTCTTCGTCGCTCTGGTACCTGATAGTTTCGACAAAGACCCGCCAGGGATGAAGAATCAAATCAATGTAGTACTGCTTCAAGACGTGCTTCCGGTCGAAGGTGAACTTCATATCATCTATCTCATCCATCACAGAGGAAGCTACTACTCACATCCGGTCTATGAAAATGTCAAGCTGGTCGACGTCGACCTGTCTGGAGCAGCTGAAAGAGCTATTTTCTCCCGACATATAGACGCCTTGATGGGCGGAAAAGAAACCATACCAACTGGTCAGTTCACTGCGCTAGAGTCGTTGAATGAGAAGATAGGCTGTGGTCAAGACGTGAATGAAAGGCGGTGGGTCTCACTCAGGCTGAGAGGGTACCATAACGAGTTCTGGAAGAGGGTCGTCGAGCCCGCCAGGGCCGGAGCGGGCAGCGAGCAGGAAGCCTTGTTCAAGAGATGGCAGCCATTTTACATGCACGACTTCTCAGGTAGACAATACCTGGCTGAGCCGCTGGGCAACTTCAAGCCCGAGGAGATACACGTGGTCAACATGGCCCAGCTGCTCACTGTCTGTGATAAATCCTCGGAGCTCCCTCGGATAAATGAGAGGTTGAATAACAGCTCTCGGGTCTTCTATCAGGCATCGGCAGTGGATTCAATTCAGGCACTGAATCTGCGCCAGTGAGGATATTCACTTTCATGGTCCAAGTAGAAGTGCCCGATGACAAGATACGGTGCGTCATCTACGACTTTGCTCACATGGAAGGAGCGGATTCGACAAACTTCGACTCCAATGCGGAGCGGGACACCCTCGGCTACTTCCGGTTCCTCAGCAAGCTGAAGTGGGACAAAGCGGAACCGCCGGTGCCCTTTGTGACGGGCAAGGACTCGGGCGGGCGGACTGTGAAGCGCGGCGAAGAGTCTTACGAGGAGGTGAGTCGAACCGAGACTAATCTGGTCCACATCCAGTGCCCGGCCAACATGGCGGACCCCTTTGACGTGACGGGGAAGAAGGTGTTCCAGTTCAAGGGGACACTCAAGGAGATGCACTTCCACTTCGTCAGCAGCGTCGACATTGAGGACAAGGTCAAGGTGGGCGTGGCCAACCTGCCGCTCTCTTGTCGGGCCTTCACGGTGCATAGCAGAAAGATGTGCGACAACCTGATAGACCAAGTGCCCCATAGTATGCCGACAACGTATCGCGAAGAGTGGAAGTCCAATGGCATGATGGTGGCCAGGATGTACCTCAAGGGTGCCATATGGGACGAGAATGAAAAGCGAAAATATGTGGGCATCATGGACTCAATGCGCAGTACGCTCATCGTCATGCGGCCCACCTTCCGTCGAACGTCTCCAGATGACCCAAGAGACCACCGAGTGTACTTCTTCGGCCAATACTTCGACAAAGGCCAACACGGTGAGCAAAAGTATTGGGTTGACCGGCTGGAGCCGAAGTCCAGCGTGTGGACGGTCAGCTTCTCCCTCAAGCACACCACCGGCGCACAGAAGGGAGTGTGGGGCGACGCGAGCCATGGCTTGCGCGGCATCTCGTGCCCCGTCTTCGACCTGGTCAAGGGTTACCCGGTGCAGGGCTTCTACCGGCACTTCGAGCTGCCACCCCTGGGCACTGACGACATGTATCTGGCAGTGGAAGACAAGTTCCGGCGTATCGCTAAGCGGTCGGCCGACTCTGGGTCGCAGCCCGCACCTCAGCAAGGGCCACCGGCGGCAAGTCAAGCTGGTCGTGCCGGTGCGGGAGGTCCTCCGTCAGGCCCGGACCCTGGCCGGGGCAGTGGGTCGTCATATAAGCAAAGCGCAACCAATGTCGCCCTTTCTGTGGCTTCCATCTTGTCGGCCATGAGTGCCATCCAGTTGTACCTTTAAGAATGAAATACTATCTGTGAATTGCACTAAATTTCGAGCCATGAATTCTCCACAGTGAATTTATTCAATGCGTTGAACTGAATATATCGTCTCATTCACTAAAGTGACCCTCAATTTTAGAACTATGCATACATTCAGACAATTGCGACTAGAACCACTAGCAACCTCTTAGGGAACCGTGCAGTCGTAAGCGGATCCGAATCCAACCAAGCAGAACCGTTCAATGTCGATGTATTTATTTGGCTCGATATCATTCCTGTTCTCAATAGTATCGTTGAAATTACATTCTTAGGTGTAGTAAGAACCAAAGAAGCCGAAAAAGAAGGTCGGTTCCAGTGGTTCGGTTCTGAGGGAACCGGCCGTCGGCGCCACCACAGTTCAATATCTCGCGCGCAGTAATTTAGTTCCACAACCCATCAAAAACGCAGGGAGCGATCAAGTCGCAATTAAACTCAATAAAAGACCCATTTCCGTGGAATACAACGCAATTCAATTAACTTACAAGCATGTCCGGCAGGGGGCGATGGAATCAATTTAACCCGTCTCGTGGGCGAGGTGGAGCCGGTACTGGACGAGGTGGCGCCGGTAATGATAGAGGGAGGCCGTCCGGGGCTCCAGCGACTTCACGGCAACCCTCCGGGAACAGAGGCGTGTCTTCGCAGCCTTTTGTAGTCAACAAAGCGCTGGGCGGTGCCGTGAGATTCGTGGCCACTGACCCGCGCTCCCAGCTGAGCGACCCAAGAACCTGGCCTCAGCTGAACACGAGCTTGCTGTCACCTGAGTGCGAAGAAATGACTGGTCGTATTGGTTCATATGACGGCAAGTTGAGCTGGTTCTTGGATGGCAGGAAGCACTGCATCGATGTATGTCAAGAGCGCGACAGATGGTTTCCCACGAGTCGCTTCTACAACAAGATACGTCAGGGAATTTGCTATGCCTACGCTGTCAACCGTGACTATGCAAAAAAGGAGAACGAGAAAGAAATTCCAGCCACGTTGGATCAAGTGGTTTGGCGACGTGACAGAGATCACAGCACTGCCGACCAGCTGAACTACGACTACGGGTACATCCCAGTGGACCGGAATGTGAGGTCAGTGCCCGGGGAGCCAGCTGTGAGGCTGAACGCAGGAAATAGCAAGCGCTTGACCGCCAGGTTGAACCTGGTGGTGGTGCAAGCTAGTGATCAAGCACTCACCGTCGTTCAGGGCGAGCAAGGCTGCCTTTATCTCGTCGCCAAGGGAGCGGCCAACTTTGCGACAGGCACCGGCATTCCGGCGGGCCAGGGCTACAATAGCCCGAAACGGGTACGCCTTGATCCGGGCGAGGGAGTGGACGTCAATGGGCTTCGACTCGAGAGGGCGCTCTTCGAGACTGGCCGCTTGTGCCGAAGGGCCAATATTCTCGCCCGGTCACTGGAATCTTTCCACGACGCTCGCATGTGGACCTTGAGTAGAGACCAAGTACACGACAGCCAGTTCACTGTGACCATCCTGGACATAGGGGTCAGAGGTCGCAGCTCACCGCACAGGGACCTGGGCTGGGAGAACCATCCCGAGGAGCAGTATCACGCCGAGATGGACAAAGTGAACAAGGTCAGGCTATTTGTCGCCCTCATACCTGACAGCTTGGACAGAAAGAAGGAACTGATCAATGTGGTGCTGCTTCAAGACGTACACCCGGTCGACGGTGAACTCCATATCATCTATCTCATTCATCACAGAGGGAGCTACTATTCACATCCAGTCTACGAGAATGTCAAATTGGTAGATGTAGACTTGTCTGGTGACGCTGAGTGGGCTTGTTTCAACGGACACATAAACCCTTTGCTGAGTGACAGAGAAGTCCAACCAGCTGGAGGGTTCAGCGCACTGGAACCACTGAATGAGGGAGTAGGCTGTGGTCAAGACGTCAATGAGCAGCGATGGGTCTCACTCAGGCTAAGAGGGTACCATAACGAGTTCTGGAAGAGGGTCGTCGAGCCCGCAAGGGCCGGAGCGGGCAGCGAGCAGGAAGCCTTGTTTAACAGATGGCAGCCATTTTTCCTGCACGACTTCTCAGGTAGACAATACCTGGCTGAGCCACTGGGCAACTTCAAGCCCGAAGAGATACATGTGGTCAACATGGCCCAGCTGCTCACTGTTTGTGATGAAGCCACGGATATCCCTCGGATAAATGAGAGGTTGAATAATACCTCTCGGGTCTTCCTATCAGGCATCGGCAGTGGATTCAATTCAGGGACTGAAAGTACTCAGGTTAGGATATTCACTTACATGGTCCAAGTAGAAGTGCCCGATGACAAGATACGGTGCGTCATCTATGACTTTGCCGGCATGGAAACAACCAAGTCGAAATTTTTCGACCCCAATGCGGAGCGGGAAACCCTGGGCTACTTCCGGTACCTCAACACGTTGCCGTTCAACCAATCGGAGCCACCGGTGCCCTTCGTGACGGGCGTGGACACGGAGGGAAGGGTTCGAAATCGTGAGCAAGCGTCATACCAAGAAACGAGCCAACAGGAAACCAACCTCGTTAACATCCACTGCCCGGTCGCCATGCCAGACCCTTGGGATGCGAGACGAGTATTCCAGTTCAAGGGCACTTTCAAAGAGATGCACTTCCACTTCGTCAGCAGCGTCGACATTGAGGACAAGGTCAAGGTGGGCGTGGCCAACCTGCCGCTCTCTTGTCGGGCCTTCACGGTGCATAGCAGGAACATGTGCGAGAAGCTGATCGACAGAGTGCCCAGTGATGTAGCGGAAGCGTATCTTGAAAGCTGGCAACCCAATAGTAGGATTGTGGCCAAGCTTCACGTCCGGGGTGCTGTTTGGGACGATAATGACAATAAGAAAGTGGTGGGCTTCATGGACTCATACCCCAGATCGCTCGTCGTCATGCGGCCTTTGTTTCATCGGAGTTCTCAAGATGACCCAAGACACCACCAAGTGGTCTTGTTCAATCAACGCTTCAAGAGAGACAACGATTATTGGATTGATGACCTAGATGCAAACTCCAGTGTGCATGTGGCTAGCTTCGCCTTCAAGTACACCGAAGGAAATGAGATAACGGTGGGCGACATGGCCCACAGTTTGCGCTCAATTTCGAGTCCAGTCTTTGACTTGGTCAAGGGTTATCCGGTCCAAGGCTTCTACAGGCAGTTTCAGCTGACAGCCTTGGGTCATGACGAGATTCATGTGGTAGTGAACGAGAAGTTCGAAGAAATCTTCAATAGACCTGGGCGCTCAGGTCCGCCACCTGGACCATACCGAGGAGGCCAGGGTGGTGGTAGTCAGGGCGGCCGTGGCCAGGGTGGTAGTGGCCAGGGTGGTCGTGGCCAAGGTGGTCGTGGTCAGGGCGGTCGTGGTCAGGGCGGCCGTGGCCAGGGTGGTCGTGGCCAAGGTAGTCGTGGACAGGGTAGTCGAGGCCAGGGTAGTCGAGGCCGTGGATACGGTAGTGATAACAGGCATCAGTACTCACCAAAACGATATGCCACTGAACATGGTAGCAGTTCAGCTAGTATCACGCTTTCAGTGGTTTCCATCTTGTCGGCCATGGCTGCCATCCAGCTGTACCTCTGATAATAAAGGGAGAAGTACTTACATGGAGAAGTAATGTAATGCACTGACAACGCGAGGCTTAAATTTTCGCCAAGGAATTCCAGTATTGCGCTACACTTGATGCAGCTCTATAATTCAAAAACTTGCATGCCATAGAAAATTATGACCGCCAAGTCAAGGCTGTCCAACTTGGGCTCCGCTCGAGCTTCTTCACAGCTGTTCAAGTTCTACAGTCTTGCGCAGAGTGTCATATAGCGGCTGAGTTCCAATCTTTCAGTATTGTCTCAATCAAATTATACAAGTATGATCCCTTTTGTCTGTGAATGGCTTTTCAATCAACGGTTGATTAATCAGTGCAACCAACTGATAGCACTTGTGACTTGCGCGTGCAGCAATTTAGAAGTTTACAAGCTGTTAAATTCGATAGAACGACAGAATTAAAACACTATCAATCAAACGCAAGTTAGAAACACATAAAACAAGAACCGAATCAGTCAAGTACCCATGAAAGTATGGCCGACACTGCACAAGATGATCAGGCTGGGACTTCGCACCCAGCCTCTGCCGAGCATGCGCTGTCACAGCCAGTAATAATCAAAAAAGCACTTGGCAGCGCCATTAACTTTGTCGCCACCAGCAGCCATTCTCGTTTAGACAATCCAAGCAGCTGGCCTCAGCTGGACACCAGCTTGCTGTGCCGTGACTGTGAGGGCAATGGCGGCCAAGAAGCTGGAAAATTCAGCTGGTACCTTGATTTGTGCCGAAACTGCCTCGACGTGTGTCACGACCCTGGGCGAGTGTTTCCTACTAGTCGCTTCTACAGCAAGGTACGTCAAGGCATTTGCTATGCTTATGCTGTCAATCGCACATTCGCACACAAAACGGACGAAAGAAGAATAACTTTAGATGAGTTGGTTTGGCGACGAGAACAAGATGGCACCACTGAGGCTCAACTTTCAGCCGCCTACGGCTACGCTCGAGTGGACCGAAGTGTGAGGTCAGTATCTGAGCCAGTTGTGAGCGTGAACGAGAGGAACTGCAAGCGATTGATGGACAATGGCGGCAGAACGTTGGACTTGGTGGTTGTGCAAGCCAGTGATCAAGCGGTCACTGTACTTCAAGGCCAAGCCGACACGCTGTACCTGGTTGCCAAGGGAGCGGCCAACTTCGCGGCAGCAACCAGCATCCCGGCGGACCAAGGCTATATTAGCCCGAAAAAGGTACAAATAAACCCGCTTCAGGGAGTGGACGTCAATGGACTCCGACTCGAGAGGGCGCTCTTCGAAGCTGGACGGCTGTGCAGAAAGACCTATGGTCTCGCTCGGACACTGGATTCTTTCCACGATGCTCGGATGTGGAACTTGACCCGAGACAGTGAGGTACAGAGCAAGCAGTTCACGCTAACCATCCTGGACATAGGGGTCAGAGGTCGAAGCTCACCATACAGGGACCTGGGCTGGGAGAACCATCCTGAAGGGCAGTACCACGCGCACATGGACAAGGTGGACAAGGTCAGGCTCTTCGTCGCTCTCATTCCCTGACAGCTTGGACAGGGACCCGCCAGGGGTGAACAATCTCATTAATGTGGTGCAACTGCAAGACGTACTTCCGGTTGAAAATGAGCTCCACGTCATTTATCTTATACATCACACGGGCAGCTACTACTCACATCCGGTCTACGAGAATGTCAAACTGGTAGATGTTGACTTATCAGGTGAAGCTGAGTGGCAAGTTTTCTTCAGCCACATAAGGTTTCTGATGAGTGACAGAGAAGCCCAACCAGCTGGTCCGTTCAGTGCACTAGAGCCACTGAACGATGAAATAGGATGCGGCCAAGACGTCAATGAGCAGCGGGATGTGATGCTCAGGCTAAGAGGGTTCCATAATGAGTTCTGGAAGAGGGTCGTTGACCCCGCTAGGGCCGGAGTGGGCAGCGAGCAGGAAGCCTTGTTCAACAGGTGGCAGCCATTTCACATGCACGACTTCTCAGGTAGACACTACCTGGCCGAGCCGCTGGGCAACTTCGAGCCTCACGAGATTCACGTCGTCAAGATGGCGAAACTTCTCACGGTCTGCAGTCAGGCTTATGAAAATGTCAAAGTGGGCGAACGGCTGAACGCCAGTTCTCGCGACTTCTTGTCTTGCGTCGGCAGTCACTTCAATTCAGGAATGGACACTACGCCAGTACTGAAGTCCACTTACATTGTTCAAGTAGAAGTGCCCGATGACAAGATTAGGTGCGTCATCTACGACTTCGCCAACATGGAAGAGGTCGTGTCGCCCCAGTGCGCGGCCACTGCCGAGCAGGACACCTTGGGCTACTTCCGGTACCTCAACACCTTGGAATACGATGGTACAGGGTTACCTCCGGTTCCTTTCGCGTCCGGCGTAGACTTGGGCGGACGTCCTCAGCGAAATGCGACATATTACGGGCAGTTAAGTCAGACTGAGACTAATCTTGTCCACATTCAGTGCCCAGCCAACATGCCGGATCCCTTTGACCCGACAGGACAAGCAATGTTCCAGTTCAAGGGGACAATCAAGGAGATGAACTTCCATTTTGTCAGCAGCGTCGACATTGAGGACAAGGTCAAAGTGGGCGTGGCCAACTTGCCCCTTTGCTGTCGGGCCTTTACAGTGCACAGTAGGAAGATGTGCGAGGACTTGGTGTACCAAGTGCCCTACAAAACACCAGCAACATTTCGTCAGCAATGGCCGCCCAATGGGAAAATCGTGCCCAAGTTTGTCGTCCGTGGCGCCGTCTGGGACGACAGGGAAGATTTCAAAATGGCTGGCCTGGTAAACTCCAACCGAAATGCCTTGAATGTCATGCGACCCTTGTTCCACAGCACCTCAGACCAAGACACTAGGCCGCACGGTGTGGTCTTAGTTGGTAATCGCTTCGAACCCAACAGCCCTCATTGGGTTGACCGCTTGCCACCAAATTACAACTTTCTGACGATCAGTCTTGTCCCCATGAGTACAGCTGGGAGCGGTAAGGCTAATGCCATCGATGTCAGCCACCACTTGCGCGCAATCTCGTGCCCAATCTTCGATCTCGCCAAGGGCTACCCGGTCCAGGGTTTCTATGACAATTATCGCATGGAAGCCCTGGACTACCGCCATGACCAACTATTTGCGGCAACTGAGGCGAAGAGGATCGCCATAAACGATGCTGCTAAGCAAGCCCAGCACTGGAATGCGGCCTACCAAGGCCCACAGCAAGGAGGAGGTTACTATGGTGGTGGCTACGGTGGTGGCTATGGTAGTGGCCATGGTGGTGGCTATGGTGGCGGCTATAGTGGCGGCCATGGTGGTGGCTATGGTGGCGGCCATGGTGGTGGCTATGGTGGTGGTGGCCATGGGGGTGGCCATGGTGGTGGTGGCCATGGCGGTGGCTGGAGTCAGTCCTCACGTAACCAGCATGAGACTCAGCACGGCAACAACTCATCTCAAAACAGCGCCACTAGTATCACGCTATCCGTGGCTGCTATCTTGTCGGCCATGGGTGCAATCCAACTGTACCTCTGAGAATAAATTAGTTTGGCCGTTAAATACCGTTAAAAATCTGAAATTTTGGTTACCTTGATAATCTAAGAGGTCTGAGCATTCCATTCGGTGTGTAATGGCGTCGCTTGTAGCTTTCAAAGTGCTATCAGCTGTGCGGCGCCTAAAAATCATCGGTCTCAACCGTAAAGCAATACGCAATCGGTCCCGAGCTGTTGAAAACAGCTGTTCGCGCAGTTCAGCCTTGGTTTTTGTTCGCCATTAACGACTCATTAAGTATTGCAAGTGAATATGAACCGAAACCTGTTTATACCAGTGGAAAATTCTGGAATATTATGTGAAGCATGTCCCTATAGCTCAAAGACTTTAAATCACAGAGAAAATTGACGTTAGGCGATAAATCCACTGAAGGCAAGATGGCAAGCAGGGAGAAATATGAAATGCTTGCCAGTCTCTTAGGTTCTGGCTCACGTGCTATTCCTACCAGCCTACAACCATCACGTACAATTAGAGAAAGTTTCCTTGAAATACCTCAATATGTCCTGTCCCAGGTAACTATGTTTGGAAGCGCTAAATTGTTTATTAATCGAACTTCGCCTTCATTATAGAATCATTATACAGTTTGAACAACGCAAACAAGGCACTAATGGAACCAAAGATCATTTGGAGCTTCTATCGATGAATCTATGCACGGAGATATGCTTAATTGACATTTAGCAATTAAGTCTAGTTTGAATGTTGCAACTTCATTGAGGAAACCGAGAGAAAGATTTACGAGACTGGATGAAAGTTTTACGAGCGCTCAAAAGAGGGAGAATGAAGTACGAGCGACCTTGATTGGAAGTTTCTCAGCAAGCACGAACCGAGATAAACAGGTTTCAGATATCAAGGCAGTGAGAGGCGAGGCATTTCTCTCTGATTTACTGTTCGTTAACTTTTAATGACTCTGGCTTAAAATCATATCAGTCGTGTTAGTGTCTGGTGAAGAGGCGACCATGTTGTATGCAACTCTGTTCTGTGGCCTGGTTGTGGCATGGCTGTACGCAAGATATCGCCGTATGACCGTCCTGAAGCGGGGCAACATTCCGGGCCCGCCACCCAACTTCCTGTTCGGCAATTCGGCCGAATTTGCCGCCAAGGGCATGAAGACCTGCTTCAAGGAATGGACGGAAAAGTATGGCCCAGTGGTGGGCTTCTACATTGGCGGACATGCTAACGTTGTGGTCACTGACTTGGAACTCTTGCGCAACATTCAAAACAAGGACTTCCACTTGTTCAGCTCCAGGTACAAGCTGATTAAGGGTGGCGTCCACCCGACCTCCATTGGTCAACAGGCCGTGGTCTGGCGAACGGGTGATGACTGGAAGCAATCAAGGCTGGCCATGGCGCGCATGTTCTCGGCGGCCAAGCTCAAGATGTTTGTGAACACCATCAAGAATAACGTGCCCACTCTGTATCGCATATTCGACAAGGAGTCCAATGGCCTGAAGGACGAATTCGACGTTGTCGCTTGCTACCGCAAGATGACCTTTTACAACATGGTGGAAACTCAGTTCAGTTTCAAGGTTGACCTCGAGAAGCACAGCTATTTGGAAGACGCTCTGTCCGAAGCTTCCAACCCGGTCATCAAAGGTGTCATGCCGACGCTCTTAATTCTATTTCCGGAACTGGACTTCCTCGTCTATCCAGTGAGACGGGTTTGCGAGGAGATTCTGGAATACTTCCTAATGACCCCTGAAAGTATCATATTCGACTTGGGGAGAAGGACCTTGAATCAGAGAAAGAAAACGGAACTGCCCGGAAACGACATGTTGCAGCTCATGCTGAAGTTGAAGAAGTCTAAGGTGATCAACAATGACAACCTGGAGATGAAGCTGGAAGAGGATGTCACTGAGAAGACGGAAAACGATGAGAGCGGAAGTAAATTTACTGATGACGAAATTGTCAACAACTTGTTCATCTTTTTCCTGGCTGGCTATGAAACAACTGCTTCCACTTTGTCGTACATGACTCACAACTTGACGAACATTCCGGAAATGCAAGACAAGCTTCGCCGTGAAGTGAGACAATTGATGGACCAAGATGGCGTCCTTGACTACAATACCGTCAACGAACTTCCGTTGCTCGAGGCGTTCATGAAAGAGTCGCTCAGAATGTATCCACCATTGGCGCCGTTTGTGAACAGAACTTCGGACACCAATTACAAATACAAGGACATGACCATACCAGCTGGTGCTGGCTTCTATGCTGGTGTCAACCAGTTGCACTATGATGAAAGATACTGGCCAGAACCGAATAAGTTCGACCCTGAACGGTTCATGGGCAAGCAAAAGGTTCAGCCAATCGCATATCAGCCATTCGGAGGCGGTCCGAGAAATTGTGTCGGCATGAGGTTCGCCATTTTGCAGATCAAGCTGGTCATGGCACAGCTGTTGCTCAAATACGAATTCACAGCTGGACCTACGACCGAGATTGGAGTTTTGACGACGCATGAAAAGTTTTCAGTCATGCTACCCACACATGGTGTCAAGGTAAAGCTGATAGAACTGGAATGAGAAAGCATGTACGGCTTACATGATGTTAAAAGTAAATTTCACACGGTCATCAAACAACAATTAAATATAAACAATGGTAATCAGAGAAAAAGTTAAACATTGTGAATTAATGAAAGTTCAAGGACAGTGATTAAGCTCCGACTCTGAAACTTCATGTCTTCCGAGCTAACAGCTCCATGTAGCCATAAAACACTTAACCTCGGCATAATTGCTTTCGTGACGACTAGATTGTCGGTGATAATAAATTGCGGTGTGCTAAAGGGGTCCCGTTAATAACCCTTAATAATAATAATAATCAAAATAATAAACCTCCATTTTCGGGTGTCGAGGCAGAAAACTGCTCAGCAAGTTCCAGTTGTAAGCCTTCTCTCGTCGGTCCAAGTTCGAAGCTATATCTGAGTAATAGCTCTGCCGTAGCAAGTTCAATTTGAAAGACGGCAAACCTCATGCCGACGAGAGCTCTGTATTTTGCTCCCCTAGAGTCCAATGTTAAAATAATAACTCGAAATGTACAATAGAGGCCGGCGCGGGCCGGGCTGCATCGGGCGGGCTGCGCGGCCCGACCGTCGGCCCGCGGGTCGGGCGGTTACGGGCCGTCAAATTCAGCTTTGTCAATAGGTGACGTCACACTTGCGCATGCGCAGTTTCCTTCGCGGTCGGGCCGGTCGGGCCGTCAAATTCAGCTTTGTCAATAGGTGACGTCACACTTGCGCATGCGCAGTTTCCTTCGCGGTCGGGCCGGTCGGGCCGAGCATGGTTTTTACGGGCCACGGTCGGGTCGGGCCGAGAAAAAGCGGCCCGTGGCGGCCTCTAATGTACAAAGTCGAATATTTCAAGTTCTAGACAAAAGTTCGAAATTCCTTTCTCAGCTCTCTTTGTATTTGCTATACCATTCTTTTAAGACCAAAAAAGCTCGAATAAGTTAAGAACTACGACCTCTAAGCAAGAGTACTCAAGATTACACGTAGTATATAGAACAATGCAATATATGTGCTTTGATTTGAACATTTCATCAGCTTGTCCTATGGTTGTACTCATTAAAGCTGCGACATTTCTGTCATTCAATCAATCAACTGTAGCTTTCAATTTGTCGCTATGGGAACCAGCTTCACTTTGACTCCATTCTTGGGCGTCGAGACGGCAAAGGTTTCAGCCAGCTCCAAATGTAGGCCTTCACTCGTGGGCCCGCGCTCGAATCTGTATTTCAGCAAAAACTCTGCCATAGCAAGCTTTATCTGCAAAACGGCAAACCTCATGCCGACGCAATTCCTTGGGCCAGCTCCGAAGGGTTGATAGGCGATGGCTTCGATTGTTTGCTTCCCTGTAAACCGCTCGGGGTCAAAGGTCATCGGATCTGGCCAATATCTTTTATCATAGTGTAACTGATTGACACCAACGTAGATTCCAGCACCAGCTGGGATGGTCATGCCGTTGTATTCGTAGTTCGCTGCCGCTGTTCTGCTCACAAATGGCGCCAAGGGCGGGAACATTCTCAGGCTCTCTTTCATGAATGCCGCTAGCAAAGGTAGTTCGTTGACCGTGTTGTAGTCAAGGACGCCATCTTGAGCTAGTAATTGTTTCACTTCGAGTCTTATTTTTTCCTGCAACTCCGGGTTGTTGGTCAGACAATGTGTCATATACGACAATGTGGAAGCGGTGGTTTCATAGCCGGCGAGAAGGTTCAGAAGCATATTTGCTACCATTTCCGTGTCCGTATATTTACTTCCGGTTCCCACCGGATCCGGGTTTTTGGATTCTGCCTTCTCTTCAACAGCCATCTCCAGGTCGTCGTTTTCAATTTTCGAATCTTTGGTCATCTGAAGCATGAATCCAAGCATGTCATTGCACTCGGTGCCCGATGTCCTTCGTTTATCTAGAACATCTCTTGCTAATTTCATGACAATACTTTCAGATGTCCAAAGGAAATATTCTCTAATTTCTTCCCATACTTGACGCAAAGGCCAGACAATGGGCTTCAATTCGGGGAAAAGTACGAGCAGTGTTGCGAAGAGGCCTTCGATTTTTGGCGATGATGCTGAATCTAGAGCGATCTTGATGTCTTGCTGCTCCTCAAGATCAACCTTGACGCTCAGCTGAGTTTCAGTCATATTATAAAAGGTCATCTTCCGGAAACATGGTACGATATCAAATTCATCCTTCATACCGTTCGATTCCCTTTCAAATAAGGCTGATATAACTTTGACATTTTGCTTCACAGTATCAGCGAAGGTCTTGAGCTTCGTGGACGAAAACGTCCTGGCGATGGCCAACCTTGACCGCTTCCAGTCGTCACCGGTCAGCCATAGGACCATTTGCTGGCCCACTATGGTCGGGTGTGGACCACCTTTGATGAGCTCATTCCTAGAGCTGAACAAGTTGAAGTCACGAATTTCAATGTTTCGCAGCAATTCCATGTCAGATATCACAAGAGTAGGATTGCCGCCCAGATAGAAGCCCACTACTGGCCCATACTTTTCGGACCACTCTTGAAAGCACCTCTTCATGCCCTTGGCTGCAAACTCGGCCGAATTGCCGAATATGAAGTGCGGTGGTGGGCCGGGAATGTTGCCCCGTTGCAAGATGGTCATGCGACGATGACGACAATACAGCCACGTAACTGTGACACAGCACGCAATAGCAGTGATATACAACATTACGAACACTGTATCACTTCAATTGACATGAAACTGGTCAAAACGGGCTTCTTGCTTTTATACAAAATCGAGACCAAGGCCATGTGACTACATTGATAGCTGCCGACTTACCTTTAATCAGTCATTCCATCCATGTTTGTTTAACGATGCTACAAAATGTACCTTTCCGGCATAGTATTCAGTTTACCTCACTTTTATGACCAAACCTTCATGTGGCCATAAACCTTGGCAGCGGCGGCACTAGCTCTTGTTTCAGATAAAGAACTTGAATCTTGTATATTCAGGTATTCCGGGAATTCCTACTTGATCCATTGGGCGAAAATAGTTAATTATGAAACCCACTGGCAAGCTTTGCCACGTTTTATTGCTCGGCAACCTTGATTGGCAGGGCTCGTGCTAGTCTTCGAATTCTCCGGTAGGGGGCGCTCATGACCGCTATTCGTCGCTGAAAAATCTGAGATGACAAAACAGGTTCTCTTATTCGAATTATCGTCTAGTTAGGCATGAGATTTATCTGATTCAAACAGTTAATAAAGTATTATAGCTGTGACAAAACTCGTCTACAGTAGCTTTCAAAGCTTCGCTACGCGCACCAGCTTGACCTTCACTCCATATTTGGGCGCCGAGATGGCGAACTCTTCATTCTGCTCCAACTGAAAGCCTTCACTAGTGGGTCCGCGCTCGAATTTGTATTTCAGCAAAAACTCTGCCATAGCCAGTTTTATCTGCAAAACGGCAAACCTCATGCCGACGCAATTTCTTGGGCCAGCTCCGAAGGGCTGGTAGGCGATGGCTTCGACTTTTCGCTGCCCCGAGAACCGCTCAGGGTTGAAGGTCATCGGTTCTGGCCAACATGTTTCGTCATACTGTATCTGATTGACGCCGACGTATACTCCAGCACCAGCTGGGATGGTCATGCCGTTGTACTCGTAATCTACGTCAGCTGTTCTATTCACAAATGGCGCCAAGGGGGGAAACATTCGTAGGCTTTCTTTCATGAATGACTCCAGTAAAGGCAGCTCGTTGACCGCGTTGTAATTGAGGACGCCATCTTGATCTAGCAGCTGTTTAACTTCGACTCGTATATCTTCTTGTAACTCAGGGTGGTGTGTCAAACAATGTGTAATGTAAGACAAAGCCGAAGCCGTGGTCTCATACCCGGCAAGGAGGTTGAGAAATAAATTTGCGACAATTTCCGTGTCCGTGTATTCACTTCCGGTTCCTGTCGGTTCCAAAACTTTCGATTCCACCTTTTCCTCAATAGCCATTTCCAGCTTTTCGTTTTCAATCTTCGAGTCCTTCGTCAAGCGCATCATGAAGCCGAGCATGTCGTTGAACACGATGCTCGTTTTCTTCCTTCTCTGCAAAGCATCTCTCGCCAGTTTTATGATGATACTCTGCGGCGACCACAGGAAGTATTCCCTGACCTCTTCCCAAAGTTTCCGCAGAGGGGACAGAATGATCTCCAATTCAGGGAAAAGTAAGAGCGGTGCGGCGAAGATGCCTTCCAGTCTGGGCGACGAAGCTGAGTCCAGAGCGATCTTGAGCTCTTGGTGTTTCTCAAGGTCAACCTTGATGCTCAGCTGAGTTTCCGCCATATTGTAGAAGGTCATCTTCCGGAAACAGGGCTCAATGTCAAACTCGTCGGTCAGTCCGTTGGACTCTTTTTCGAACAGAGCGGAAATCACTTGGACATTTCGCTTCACGGTGTCAGCAAAGGTCTTGAGGTTGGCCGACGTGAAGATCTTGGAAGTGGCCAACCTTGACCGCTTCCAGTGGTCGCCGGTCATCCATATGTGCATCTGCTGGCCCACTGTGGTCGGGTGTGGCCCACCTTTGATCAGCTGGTGCCTATTGCTGAACAAGTGGAAGTCACGGATTTCCACTTTTCTCAGCAACTCCAAGTCACACACCACGACATTAGGATGGCCGCCCAGATAGAAGCCCACCACTGGCCCATACTTGTCGGACCACTCTTGGAAGCATCTCTTCATGCCCTTGGCTGCAAACTCGGCCGAATTGCCCAATATGAAGTGCGGCGGTGGGCCGGGTATGTTGCCCCGTTGCAAGATGGTCATGCGACGATGACGGCAATACAGCCACGTCACCGCGACACAGCATGCGATAGCAGTGATATACAGCATTATCAACACTTGGCTACTGAAATTTGTTTGAAACGTTTCTAAGCGAAATCTTTTACGCAATTAAAATCCCAGTCATGTAACTACTTCCGGTTGTTATTTAATTGCAGCTAATATGGAGATGAAATGTATAATTTCCAACAAGAATTGCTGACACACATATTGATACTCTATGACGTAATTTTTAATATGTTCGAAAAAGAATATTCCGTTATTAATGATTAATCAAAAATTATTTATTACTGATTATTAACCTTTCTTTACTGTATTACCGATAGAAGGCGCTCATACAGTAATCATGCCTCATGTAAACGCCTCCCCTTCAACGAATACTTCTTCCCTTACCGCTATGTGACTAGACATTTCTCACATAATACGACGCATGCGCACACCTAATGGTGGACGGTACAGCTTCCCTGCCCGACCGCACCAGCCCACGGATCGATGGGGCAGGCTTACTGCGGCTCACCCTCGACCTCTGGTTACCCTTTAGCCTATGAGGTGCACTTTGTCGGCATAAGGGCTGAACATCCGGTCGTGGTCAACCACCAGCTGGGCTGCAGGACAAAAGCGTCGAAAGTCAACTAGCGGCACACCAGTGAACTGCTAGTTGACTGGTTACGGGAGAGACTGGACAAAAATTTTTTTCCATCTTTTTTTGTTCGGTATCTATTAATTTATCAAGAGATAAATTAATTAATTAAATAAATTAAAATTTGTTGATTTTCAAAAACAAAACAAAAAAGAAACCCTACACTGTGTTTCTTTAGCTTTATGTGCACTTTACTAATCAGTGTGAAAGTTAGCTGAGCGCGCGAATTTCAAATCGAGAACGAATCGAAATAAAGTAAACATCTAAACAATCAACTCAACTTTCTAAATTCTCGGAATTGTTTCTAGTCAACCGTAAATCAATCTCAAAATTGCAACAAAAAAGTCCAGCTCTTCACGAAAGCAAGATGGAGGACTGGCAGATATTCGATTCACAAAAAGCAGCTTTAGAAGCGAAAGGCTACTTTGTGGTCGAAACGGGTCAACCTGGTGAGTTCAACGTACTGGACTCGTTCAACTTTCACTTTGGCTTCATTTACGCTCACGACCCCTACACCCTTGTTCGCCCGGATGGTACCATTCAACTGGCCAGTGATTTGCGCCCATTACCGAGCCACGACTTGTCCAGAGGACCGGGCGGACCGCCTCAACAGTGGGCTGGTGGACCTCCGTCCGGGCCAGCGGCTCCTTGGGGTCCCGGCAATGTCCACCCAGGCCCACATCCCCAGTTCCCGGCACAATGGGGTCCACGAGCTCCGATGCGGCCCCGGTATGGCTTCCCTGGTCAGATGGCGCCACCACCACCTCACCATTTCAGGCCGCCGTTCGGCCCACCGCACCCAAGGCCTCCAGGTTATGGCCCACCGCGTGAAATGTTGCCTCCATTCCGGGGGCCGAGACCAATGCCACCAGGCTTTGGCCCACCACGTGAAATGGGTCCTCCGTTCGGTCAACGGCATCCGATGGCTCCACACCTCGGCCCACCACGGCAGTTCGGCCCACCGGGTCAGATGGCTCCCCATTTTGGCCAGGCGCGAGAAATGGATCCACAGTTTGGCCCACCAAGACACATGCGCCCATTTGACCCGGAGCCGCCAGCCCACCAAGACGAACCGACAGACCAACCCGAATCCCGGGCTCGCAAGAGGCCCGCCGCGGAATATCCAGTGGCGAAGCGGGCCAAGACGGCCAACTCGCACTCCGAGGTGATACCGGGAGTGTACGGGAAAGACCTGAACTTTGTGGGCCTGGATCCAAAGTCCGAGCCCTACAACCCGCTGTCATGGCCGCTGATAGACGTCAGCGAGCTGTCGCCAGTGAGTTGTAAAGACGGGAAGAGGCTCAAGTGGTTCGACCTCAAGTGCGGCTCGGCCATCGTTGTCTTACACGATCCTGAGAGACTGTTCGCCACTAGCCGGTACTACAGTAAGACCACATTTGAAACGGGCTACGCTTACAGTGGATCCATATTCGATGAGCGAATAAACATGAGGGCCAGGGTTCGTAAACTCAGAGACTTGGTCTGGGATTTTGACAGCGATCACGTCACTGCGGATCAGCTTCAGCCTTACAATTACAAGCCGGTCACTCGTGCCATTGAGCCGGCCAAGGCGGCCCAAGCTGGTCTTGAGCTGGGTGACCGTAATAGCAAGTTAGTCGTGAATACGGAAGGTCAGGACTGGCATCTGGCCGTTGTCCAGTCGAGTGACCCCGAGAGGACCACCAGGGTACAAGGTCAGCCTGACAAGAAGTATCTGGTAGTCAAAGGTGCCGCTGACTTTGATACACGCACAGAGATACCAACTGACAAAGCCTTCGTTTCAAAGGCCAAGATAGACAACAGTGCCGCCAAGGGCGTGATCGTCAGTGGCAATAGTTTGGAAAAAGTACTTTTCGAAGGTGGCCGGATGTTCAGAACGGTCGAAGGTCTAGCTCGAACCACCGATTCGTTCAAGGAAGCTAGAATGTGGACCTTGACCAGAGAACAGGATAATCCGGCCAAAGAGTGTACCATATCCATACTGGACATTGGGGTCAGAGGGCGAAGCGGTGAGCTTTTTAGGGACCTTGAGGTTGATGACGAACAAGAGAACGAATACTGGCAACAGCTGGACAAGGTACGACTCGTGCGCAGCTTCGTGGCCCTGATTCCTGACTCACTTGACAAGAACCCCGAGGGCGTCAAGAACCTAATTAACGTCGTTATCACGCAAGACATTCATCCGGTAGAGGGCGAAATGCACATCATATACGTCATCCACCGATCGGGCCAGTATTACAGTCACCAAGTGTACCACAACGTCAAGTTCGTAGACGTAGACTTGTCTCGCAGAGACGTCATGGAAGGCGTGGTTAAGAGAGTTCCCAGGGCACCCAAGGATGACCTGGTGGATGGCTTCACTGCTTTGACGAAGCAGGCCGAACCCGAGTCGGCGGACATGTTCAGGCCCGCTGAGCAGCCCAGAAAATTCCCGGGCTGTGGGGAAACTATCGTCTTCACTGGCGGCCCGCGGGAAGGATTCCGAACCAGAGGTTTCTATAACGAGTTCTGGAAACGGGTCATTAGTCCCGAAAGGGCAAGTGACCCGGAGCAGGTCAACATGTTCTCGCGCTGGCAGCCATTTTATGGCCATGACTTCACCGGCCGCGACTACCTGGCCGAGCCCATAGGTAACTTCAAGCCGCATGAGATCCTCATTGTCAATATGGCCGACTATTTGCGAGTGTCTAACCTCGGTAACCACAATTTCTGGTCAACGGGCTACAAGGTCAACAAGGCAGAGCAGTGCTTCCTGTCCGGTGCCGGTCACACCAGTCAGTCCTTCGTGGGCTGCCCACAGGTCCAGGTGTGCACCTTCATGGTCCAGGTCCACAAGCCGGACGACGACCGGATCAAGTGTGTCCTGTACGACTTTTCGGGCATTGGGGAGGTTGACACCCATGACTACGGCCGAGACTGCGATCCCAACACAATGGCCCACTTTCAGGCCGCACTGGACCTACAGATGGGCGCTCGGTATCCGCAAAGGTTCTACTACACTAACCCAGTCATCCAAGACCAGACCGAGACCACCGTGCCGCTAGAGGAGCTGCGATCGGTTGAGCAGGACGTCATAGAGTTTCCGGACCACAATGCCTTCAATGGGACCATCAGGGAAAACTGCTTCTACTTCATCAACAGTGTCCCCCTGGAGGGCAAAGTCAAGGTGGGCGTGGCCAACTTGCCCT
The DNA here is from genome assembly GCA_022750525.1 of Halotydeus destructor. Taxonomy (NCBI): domain Eukaryota; kingdom Metazoa; phylum Arthropoda; class Arachnida; order Trombidiformes; family Penthaleidae; genus Halotydeus; species Halotydeus destructor. Next base: position 68,023 of record JAIUWE010000043.1, read on the forward strand.
TCAATTGCCGGGCCTTCACCTTGAACAGTAGACAGCTGTGCGACAAGCTCATCCACAACAAGCCCAGAATCGCGCCACCGGACTACCTGGTGGAGCGGACGACGACGTCCGAACAGCCGCGCATGCTGGTGCGGGGCAGCATCTGGGACGACGACAGCAAGCGCGGCCGGGTGGTGGGCGTCGTCGACTCCAGCCGCAGCAGCCTCATAGTGGCCCGGGCCTCCTTCTTCATGCCCCGTGACGATGTGGCCAAGAGACATACCTTCGCTTCGGTCAGTGGCGTAGACTACCACGAAGACAGGCAGGTCTTACAAGAAAGGCCGGACAATTGTAAGGTAGTGACAGTGCGCATGACTGACAAAATTCGTGGTTCCTACATCGACTTGAACCACGTGGTGCGCTACGTAGCGTCGCCCGTATTCGACGTGGTCAAGGGTTACCCGGTCCAGGGCTTCTACGTGTACCAGCTGCCGAGACGTGACGACGATAGTGACTCTGGGTTTAAAACCATAAAGTATTTCACGGATATTCACACAGATAAGGGACATAGGGTGTCACATTTCAGGATCGACACCAGGGGTCGGGGACAGAGTTCAGGTGGTAGGGGTGCAATGGGACGAGGAAGGGGCGGCTCCAGTGCTAGGGGCCACCAAACTTCCCATAGTAACCTTCCCAACATGAGCAAGCTGTTCGCGGTCCTATCTTCATCCGCTCTAGCTCAGCTGTTAATATAAAAAATATATGAAACATGGTTATAACAGCTGTTCATCGAATCTGTTTGATTTTTCCCGCTCATCTTCGTTTGAAGTTGCATCATCACTTGCAATTACAAGTTCAATTGTTGATCACTAAGCTGATACGTCGTAGCTGCACATGTGTGCTCATTACGCCCTATTACTGCGACACGCAGAGAGCAGGAAATTTCGGACAGTTCGTTTACCTGCGCAGGTGTAACGAACTTTGCGTTATACTCATTAGGTAATGCCTTTAGTGAGAGGGCGAAGCCATGTCTCCCTCCCTATGCTCGTGTAAGCTATTTAATTACTCTGTGCGGCCATTGATCGGTGTGACCGCATTCGGTTTCTCAAACGCACTTTCAAAATGAAAACATTGTACACACAGGTCACTCTGAACAGTTCGTTGTTTCGGCAATAAAATGAAATAGCCAATCTCGTAGCTGTGTACTCGGAAACCAAATCAGTGCTCTTCGAGACACCGAGTCTACCTGTCGACCATGTTTGTTGACCTGAAGACGCTAGTCAGCATTGCCGCTCTTTTAGCGACTATAAGTTCTTCCAATGGCGCCGAAACGAGGACAGGTAAGTGAGTACTAATTGCAAAAGCCAAATATTCATATTTCAACCTTATATGTATAGACAGAACGTCTCGGAGACGAAGCGCGACATCTACGAGCAAGAAAATGAAGTCGACATCTAAAACAACTTCGACAACTACGACTACGTTGAGCCCAGTGACAGAGATACTGGTATCTGAGACCACCTTATCGCTTCGGCTATCTGAATCTGATATCACGGAAACTAATCTCACCAGCTCTGAACTTATCACTGATTCCGTTTCCGCTTCTACTGAACCTATCACAACTCCGATACTCACAACCACTGTTGCGGAAGTCGAAGTTGCATCAACCATTCAAATAGTAGAGACAACGTCTACAGAGCCGTCAACCGTCACTGTCTCGAGCACGCCGAGAAGAACTGTTCCCACTCGAGCTTCGACAATTAAGCTAATCACCACTGAGGGTTCGAGGAGAAGTTCGACGAGGCAGCAAAGTACAGCCAAAGCGACCAACAAGAAGGGGACCGTTAACTCAGTGCCACTGGTCTACTCTTCCTTTTCTCAGAATCAGAACGACGAATGTGTCTTCGACCGATACATGAACTGTTCTAGCGATGAGCCAGTCATTTGCTACGGCCACGGACCAATCGAGTGTACAAACAATTACACTCGAAGCCGAAGGAACAGTTCAAAGTCACGCTTCAACTGCATCATGGCGCCAACGCTGAAATGTACAGCAAACATCATGAACTGTTCAGGCAAAGCAATGTGCCAGCTGGACGACGAGACGGCGGACAGTGACGGTCAAGCCAGTCGTCCAGTGGCTTCTATTCAAAAACTGCCTTCTTACAAAGAAGGCGGCCATGATGGTCAGCATCCGGAACCCTTGACCTATTCTGAGATGGCCATCATCACTGTCTTGTCCGCCCTCGGAGTTCTTGTACTGGCTTCCGTTGCACTTGCAGCTTACCTTTCGTGAGTGACCACTTGAGACTCAACCCTGATTTATGGTTGCCTCCTTAATTGCAGGTATTCCAAAATCAAAATTGGCCCCGAGATCCGGATTACGAATTCCAGAGGCGAAGACCGTCGCATATGAGCCGTAATTGCTTTTTTCATGTCAGCCCGTAAACCAGGGCTCGTAGAACAGTTCAAACCGTAACTAGGACACAGTTGCAATATATGACTTTCCCACCGAAAAACTAGAGCGGGTTGCAAATTATTTTTGTTCACTGGAGCGAAGAATCTACTTTGTAATGCGAGAATGTCACGCTTGAGTTCCACTTTATTTCCATAGATGGCGCTCACCTTCGCCAGCTGTCTTCAGCTTCATCATGTCACTTTTCTGAATCATTTTTTCATGGTGATACGAAATTTATTTGCTGTTGCCATATCTTCTATATGATCTTCATACGTCATACTCACGGGTTTCATTATTATTTGCAGTTTGTTGATCCATAGTCAATTCATCATATGAGTAAACACCACAATAAAGCACAGCGAGTCAGCTGTCTAGAAATCGATGAAGTCACCGTCGAGGGACCGTTCGCATATGACGCCCTGTAAGCTGTTGACAGTGTCCACTGCCCACCAAACAGCTGACCCGTCAATGGTCAAGCCGTACCGCTCGCAATCAAACTGGCAAGCTGGGCCACCCTTGTCACCCCAGTTCAGGTTGACCACAGGTGACCCGTCGGACAGCCATTGCCAGCCTCCATTGACCACATCGTAGTAAGCGTCAGCCCAGAAAAATTTGCCAAAATAGTATAGAATAAAGGTGACGTCATCGTCAGTCCGGGGCTCGAGTAGTTTCCCGTTCATATCTGAACACCTTGACCTTGCTTGATGCAACTTACTATTGCCTTGCAAATAGAGGTATTCCTTGTCATTGTGCTTCAATAGGCGACGGACGACGTCTTGATTAAGAGCATGATTTAGCTAAATAAGTAATTTACTTTCTTACCTTCATCAACCGCTGAACATATCGCAATTAGGCATGAAACGTATAATATTGCGCGCTTCATTATTGCAGGCAAAAAAGTAAAATGTAGAATCGCAATACGAAATATCAATTTCACAATGAGTGACGCGTGAGATATCTAAACTGATTGTGATTGCGAAACGATGACATAGCAGCTCCAGTAAATTAGTTCGCTCAGCTCGAAGATTATATTGACGCCACTAATTAATTACTGTGGAATTGTTTACATTGTCATCCTTGAAATTACTGCATTTTACTTAGACTCACCGGGAGCAAAGTTTCTCGTATCTATGAGATAATCTACCCCAATGGTATGTTTGGAAACTAAAATGAGCAGTAAGTCAGGTGTTTACGACACATACTCATATGCTCAGAGCCCTACAGCCTCCGGCCATCTTGCTAAACAAGTTTTTAGGCGGATTAACTTGACGTATCCGTTATCAGAGTCAGCCATGGTCATGAGGTACGCTCATCGATTAAGCAACACTACTTGGCTTGAGTTGAGCCCCGCCCTCTTACCCAGAGAGCCCATATCGGCCCCTTATTGGCCCATATGAACTCCGGGCAACCTCAAAATCAAGTGCAGTGACCTCTGAATGGAATGAAACTGATCAAATACATGACACATTCATCTCTGCCAGCCACGCAACAGGAAGCGGATCCGCTCGCAAACCTGTTCTTAGCGTCTCAATTTTTTATTCCGTCTCTCTTCCCTCCCTCTCTCCCTCTCGTAGTCTATTTTCCATGCATGGTAGAAGAAGGGTTATCCTGTACGACATGAAGCTACGTCTCAGAAACACTGAAACATAATATTGCTGGCGGTCATTCTCCTTCAGCGTGTAAACTGCAAAGGTCAACAATCGTCTTCATTATACTAATGTACTATCTATGTTGACAAAACTCGACAGTATCTCTTCTCTTACATTGTTCACACGTATCTGTCAACTGACTACTGATTGCGTCACGTGAACGAGACGAGCCTTCCTTTCCCTCACCATGTCACAACAATTTGCTTCCAATAAGTTTGACGAATACCTGATTCAGTGTTTCCTCACCTCGTTAAGTCTGAGCAACAAGATGTCCTCGCTGTTGAGTCAACTGCCGTACAACAATTTAGTGTCACAGTTGCCGTACAATGTACTCAAACGAACGGTCAACCCTGCCCCAGGGTCAGTGGAGGCCGCGCTGACCATGACCATGGCCGGCGCTTCGGGCGAAATCATCGGCACCCTGGCCCGTGACCTGGTCACGCAAACAACCACCAAAGTTTCTAGAACAGTTCGCTCGGGACTGCGACACGTACCATTTGCTTCGTACATCTATAGAAGGAAAAGGTCTGAGAAGCAAATCGAAACGCCAAAGATTGAAGTGCTAATGGTTCAAGGCGAAGGCGAGAGTGTCTCGTTCGCCATTGTCCGAGCTCTGGCCAAGCTGTCGGCCAAAATTTGGCTCAATTTAGTCCTGGAGGTCATCGTCGTCTTCCTCAGGTTGCTGGGGTGATTGCGTCACTGATTTTCACTACTTTATTACACACATGTATAAAAAAATGTTTTCAACTACAAGCAGGTCACAGTCACTGGTAGACGATCATGATTTCTGGGCACAGTCGTTAAATTAGAAATAATAAGCTTCTCAATTAGTCGAAATTTACAAACATAATTAGTCCACTTGGAAATGTTACAGATCTTCGTCACGAATGTCTTCGAAGCAGCGATTCTTGACAAGTTGAAGATTGCCATTCAGAGATCCTTTCTTGGCGTCATAGACGTAACCTTTGGTCACTCCGTTGGCCGCGTGGCCATTTTCGGCGAAACCGCTGTCACTGGAGGCCGAACGGACCATCTTGTTAAGGTGGTGACTACTTCCGTCTCGTCGAATGTAATTCCAGGAAGCTCGTCTAGAGTCAGTGTCAAAAGTGTCACTGACAGTCTCGTCGGACATTGTGTCGCCCTTTTTGAGTCGAACCAGCTCTTCAACCATGTGCTGCAAGCTGATGCTGAGTAGAATGGCCTGACTACTGATGATGGTGATCCATCTCAGGTTCGTCCTGTCAATCAGATACTCAAAGGACAGTTCAAATCTGTTCTGAGCCTTGCTATTCGGTTCACCAGAGCTAGTGGACGTAGTCAGTCGCCAGCATCTGAGACGATTGATTTTGAATGACACTTCCTTCTCTTCGCCATCGTTGAAGCGAAGTAGAATTTCTTTGGCGCCCACGGAAACTATGGCCAGAGTGCTCTGTTCAGGATAGTCACACAGGCAGGACTCGAAGTGCAGATAGCCGTAGAACTGAAGTGTCCTCGCCAGGTCCATGTACTGATCGATGTCATTCTCGGCGGCGTACGACTTGAGCATGTGTCTCTCTTCACGCGAGGCAGCAATCCATTTCCGTTCTATGTCACTGCGAACCTGATGGTAGAGCAGGTTTGCCGGAATCCTGTCACGCATCAAATGCTCATCTAGTGATGGATCCCAGTATCCTGTCCTTAAAAGTATGTGATACTGATTCAACTTGCTATTCATCGTCATCAGCGTCAAATATGGCGACTCAAAGTTTTGCAATTTCCGCACTAGCTTCAGACTCTTCGAGCCATTCTCCGGATTTAGCGCCACGTATAGTGCGAAATATGGCAAATATTGGCAGGACATCTTAAGCTCTTGCTCGAACGCTTCTAGAACTAGGCTGGTGCGGTCTGTCGATCGAACCTTCACGTTCACCACCTGATTGCTGGGCAGGTAGATGTCAAGTTTGACGTCTTCGTTTCGAGCGTCACGAGACTCTTGTTGGGCATTTAGAAAGAAGCCGGAAAACAGTTCGTGGCTGACTATCCTTGAATTCTGACTCACTAGCGAGAGAATAGGAGAAAAAGGTGTAGGCGTAACCAAATTAGGTCGATTGACGTGAAACCGGGCTGTCGCTTACGTATTTGGACATATTTCTCTATTTGTAGCCTCCTTTCCTCCAGCTGGGCTTGGTTCAAAGGTAGCAGTTTCTTCGGTGGGAAATATGGAACATTGTTCACGCCGTACACCTTCTTGAGCTGGACAATGAGAACAATTAAGCCTTTCAAGCGTTTCGGGCGTTAGCCGGTCATCTCAGGTCTCACTTACCTGTTCGTTGAAATAGTGCAGCTGGCGATATCTCAGGGCACAATGGAACACTCCGTTCACGTATATTGTATAGGCCTGTGTTCACACATTCAGAAAATTTAGATGTGAGATAACTGGATTAGTTTACTGTTCAGTTCCAAACATGACACTCACGGCGTAAGTGGATCCAGTCTTGTCAGTAATTTCCTGCGTATCAGGTACAGAGAAATGCATTGTTTACACGGCAGGTACACTTGAATGAAGTTATCCTATGATAGTGAAATTGCCACAATTTACGGAGAATAATATATAAAGAGACACATTGATAAAAAACCGATATTCCAGTCGCAGTGAAACCAGCTGGCACAGTGAAGCGATGAAGAGAAAGTGAAAAGAACAACAATAAATGGAGACACGCTTCGCCACCAGATGGCGCTTCTCTCTCAAAACTGCATATAATACCGCATTCATACTATTTTTGCGAAACTGCGTCTACTACAGCATTTTTTACTTCAACTTGAGTAGTATTTCGAGACTCCGTATATTTTTGGATGCCAAATGTTTATTCACTATTTTTATCACCTATAAAACCTAAAATAAATTTTGTATGGTGTCCAGTCAGTTTCAAACTGAAACATAGATAGAATCAGGTTTCCAGTTTTTACCTTGAACTGTTTCTAATCATTTCTCTTATAGATACACTCAGATAAACGGAGTGGATTTCTTTGAGACTTATTTTTGCAGCGTTATCACTACCATTGTTCACCCAGTTGGCATTCCAAAACCTGACGCAGTAGTTTTATCAATATGTGTCTATATAACTATACCGAGATCGAAAACAAGGTCACAGTCATTAGATGACAATGAAACTGTTATATATAGTAGTAAGTTTGGTCATTGGACAAGTGTCCAGCCTGGAAAACGGGCTGGCCAGGACACCGCCCATGGGCTGGTTGGCCTGGAACCGGTTCATGTGCGAAGTGGACTGTGACCAGTATCCGGATTCGTGCATCAATGAGCAACTGTTCAAAGACATGGCCGACCGAATGGCGGCCGACGGCTGGAAGGACGTGGGCTACGAGTACGTCAACATTGACGATTGTTGGTCCGAAATGCAAAGGGACGCCACCGGCAGGCTGGTGGCCAACTCCACCCGCTTCCCGAACGGCATCAAGGGACTGGCCGACTATGTCCACTCCAAGGGCCTCAAGTTGGGACTCTACGGTGACCTGGGTACCTATACCTGTGGCGGCTATCCGGGCCTGTGGACGGGCTCAGCTGACCAGTTTGAAATAGACGCCCAGACATTGGCCGACTGGGGCGTGGACTCATTCAAGGTGGACGGGTGTTACATGGGCGACGAGACCAAGTCCTTTGACTGGATGTTTCCCGCCTTTGGCCGAGCTCTCAACAAAACGGGCCGGCCCATACTTTACTCTTGCGAATGGGGACTTTACCAGCTGATGGAAGGCATCCAGCCCAATTACGCTGCCGTGGCCGACTCTTGCAACACTTTTCGACCGTATTACGACACTAGTGATGCTTGGGTGAAGATACTTGACGTGGTCGACTTCGTGGCCGACCGCCAGGACAAGTTTGCCGCCATTCAGAGGCCCGGTGCCTTTTTTGACCCCGACATGGTGGTCATCGGAAACTATGGCCTGTCACCTTCCCAGGCCAGGGCCCACTTTGCTCTGTGGGCCATCATGGGTGCTCCACTGTACATGTCCAACGACCTGAGACGAATCAGTGACCAAGACAAGGCCATTCTTCAGAACAAAGCCTTGATTGCGGTCAACCAGGACCCGTTGGCTGCCCTTGGCAAGCGGGTCAAGCTGGACAAGAATGACGGCAAGAATGTGGAAGTATGGGCAAAGCCCTTGACCGATGGCGGATTCGCAGTGGCGTACTTCAATATGCGGACTCAGGGCTCACCTATCTACATATCGTACAAGCTCAAGGAGGTTGCTCCTAATGGTACAAACTTTGTTCGAAGCTACAAGGTCCTTGATTTGTACACTGGAGAAAAACAGTGCTTGGACTCGAAAGACGATTTGAAACTGCTGGTAGAACCTTCAGGGGGAGTTTCTATAGTTCGGTTCTACCCAATAAACTAATAACAGCTGATTATTAAAGCAGCCAGGTTACTTTGCCGTCCGCTAGATGGCGCAGCTGAAGTGTTAAGTAAAAGCGTTGCATTGATTGAGCAGAATAAATTATTTATTTCTCTAAATCACCTTGAAATTCTAGTCAATTTTACATAGCTGATGACAAGAATTATAGCAGTTTGCAATAGTAACAAACTAATTTGCTTCCAGCACTGTCGACCGTCACTGTCGACGTCGAGCTCCTCCAGGATGTTTGACGCAACTCTGGGAACGCTCAGGTTTGGTTGACTTGCAAAATATTCGTCAAGAGACTTTTTCAACGAAAGAAATATAGTTGCATTCACATCCACAATAGGTGCCCATCTTGCGATGTCATCATCAGTGAAATCAGTATCTTGATAGGACTTGCTGACGATTTTGAATGGACTCCTAGAGTCGGCCAGAGCTTCATGCACCGAAATGGCATTGGCGGGCAGTGGTGGGCATCGACCGAAGCCGAACATAACACTGGCCGAAGCTGAGACGGACAGATCGAATACGTTCAGCGGTAGAAATAAACGAATCACTTGAGACATTTCAGCATAGCTTAGAAAGAATCTAGAGACGAACAGGGTGAAGAAATGCACAATAGATGAGAGGACAGCCATTATCATGTCATCTCTGAAGATGAGACCAAAAAGAAAGCCCAGTGACCAGTAATAGATGGAGGCCAAGATGATGATTGACAGCCAGCTGAGCATTCTCCAGTCTTCTACATGTTGCTCAGAGGTGTAAAAGAGTATTACAATGCATGCAGCACTGATTATGCAACATTCCACAACTGCACAGAAAAATTTACCTATCAGGTAAGACGTGACACTGTACCACCTGTTGTCTAGTTCCCTCTTGAATATCCCATAATGCAGAGGGAACTGTATGGCTGATATGATGGTTGTCACTAGCAACATGTAACCAACTGGAACAAGTAGAGGAAGCTTGAGACCGTTGATTGAATCAAATTTCTCTCGGCATAGCGTCTTGAGTTGATTGAAACTTAGCGTGTCGTTCAGCACCAACTGGCAGCCATCTTCTTTTCCAAAGGGCACCAGAGTGCAGTAGGACAGCATCAAGACAGTCAAGCTAACGAGAACAACCGAACTGACTAAAAATGGCGACTTGATGTTCAGGGCGACGAAGCTTCGGACAAATACTAGCCAAGCTTGGCGCCCACTAAAATTCGTATCTCTTCTCAGCTGGTTCAGAGCGGAGTTCGGTTGAACATTTTTCCGATACTGGGCTGAGTTGATTCCATTCGCTGTAACGAGAGCCTGTTTCAGCTCGCTATTGGCAACTTTGATGGCGAATTCAGCAACCGAATACTTGGTTGGGCACTTGATGCCTTTACTCTGAAGCAATGGCAACAGCTGACCAGGAGGTCCGAAGTATAATCTTTCGCCGGCGTTGCTAAGCAAGTAGAGCATATCGAAGGTAAAAAACACCTCGTTGCTAGGCTGGTGAATGATTGCTAAGACAGCCATGGATTTTTTCGTGGCCAATCTTTTGAGTAGCTTAATGCACGTCATAGCTGTAGCCGAGTCCAGCCCACTCGTCGGTTCGTCTAATACTAGTATATCCGGATGCGAAATAATTTCCAGGCCAATGGCCAGTCTCTTCTTTTGTCCACCAGACAAAGTCTTCGTCACATTGTCTTTGGTCGACTCTAGGTCAAGGTCTCGCAAAACAGCTTCAACGTTTTCAGCATGTTGTTTCTCCGACAGTGACAGGAAGTACATCTTTGACGCAAACATGAGATTTTCGAACACTGTGAACTGTTCAAAAACTGAATCGTTCTGTGGAACACTTCGCACCATGACATGTTTAGCTGGAGTTGTGATCTCTACATCACCACGGACACCATGTGTTAAATTACCTAAGAGGCAGTTGATGAGTGTGGTCTTACCAGCCCCTGAAGGCCCCATAATGGCGGTCAGCTGTCCACCTGTGATGTGACCACTCTGGCTCTTGAGAATGCTGGACTGTGAACTCTGCCCATCTCTAGACACGCCATAGGACAGATTTTGCCAAAACAAGGAAAGAGGACCATTCGATTGTTCCATGAATTACCAGCACGTTTACAAACAAATTCACTTGTCGCCGATACAAACCGTGTTGCAAAACTCACTAAACACCAAACTTAGTTTCTATTTCAAAACTCACGAACACGTCAAGGTCAACTTCTTTACTTTCCTGAAAAACTTACTCCCACAGATACATGCGAGTTATAATGTTAATCACAGAGCTCGAGATACCTGTTCACGGGTTCCCAGTTTTGAAAAATGCGCAAGGTATCAGTGTAAGATATGCAGTTATCCCCAGCTATCACAACAATTGGCTATGGAAATGTTCATACACCAGTACAAAAAATATCACGCTCTTTGTCATGCGCAGTAACTTTGCTGAGTTTTTTTTCTGATGACATAGACGCTCCAGAGACAAACAAGTTTTTCGTTCGAAATAATGTCTTATTAGGCTCACATAGCTGGGTGGGAATCATCGGTGGAGTACCGGCACTCGGCTTGATCGTTTTGCAATTATCAGCCACTAGATGGCGCGACTAAAGTTTTTTAATATTTAAGCTACTTCGAAACTTTGTTCAATTTCACATAGCTGATGAAAATAATGATAGCTATTTGCGACAGCAATAAGCAAACTTGCTTCCAGCATTCGCGACCATCTTCGTGGACATCTAACTCTTCTAGGATGTATGACGCAACTTCCGGAACGCTTAATTTTGGTTGGTTGGCAAAGTAGCCGTCGATTGCAGTCTTGAAAGACCTTAGTATACTTGTGTCTATGTCCACAATAGGCGCCCATCTTTCTATGTCGTCATCAGTGAAGCCAGTATCCTGATAAGACTTGCTAACTATCTTGAACGGACTCCGTGAGTCGGCTAGAGCCTCGTATACAGATATGGAATCCGGGGACAGTGATGGGCACCGACCGAAGCCGTACATCACACTGGCCGAGGCCGAGACTGTCAGATCGAACACATTGAAAGGCAGTATCAAGCGAATCACTTTGGACATTTCAGCATAGCTAACAAAAAACCTAGATATGAAAAAAGTGAAGAAGAATACCACTGATGATAAGACAGCCATGGCCATGTCATCGCGGAATATGATGCCGAAAAGAAAGCCCAGTGTCCAATGATAAATGGAGTTCAAAGTCACGATCGACAACCAGCTGACTAATCTCCAGTTTTCCACATGTTGTTCAGTTGCGTAAAACAGTATCAAAATAAATATGGCGCTTGTTATGCAAGATTCCAAAATTCCACAGAAATATCTGCCAGTGAGATAGGAAGATGCACTGTACCACTTGTTGTCTAGTTCTCTTTTCAAAGTTCGATATTCCAGCGGAAATTCTATGCATGATACCACAGTGGTCACTAGCAACATATATCCGGGCGGGCCGAGTAGGAATATTTTGAGACCATTGGTTGCGTCAAACTTTGCTCTGTATAGGACTTTCAGCTGGTTTAGGGTCAGCGTATCATTCAACTGCAACTGGCAGCCATCTTCTTTTCCAAAGGGTATTTTAGTGCAAAACGACACCATCAGAGCGGTCAAGCTGCACAGGACCATAGAAATGAGCAAAAATGGCGACTTTAAGTTCATTCCGACGAAGCCTCGGGCAAAGACTAGCGCCACCTGGTGTTTACAAAAACTAGTTTCCTCCTTTAACTTGTTCAAGGTCACTTGACTTGAATGGTGATACTCTACCGAGTTAATGTCCTCGATAGTGACGAGTACCTCTTTCATATCACTATTTGCCACTTTGATGGCAAACTCGGGAATGGAGTACTTTTTTGGACACACAATGCCCTTTGTCTGAAGCAAGGGTAACAGCTGATTAGGAGACCCGAAGAAAAGCCTCTCACCCTCGTTGCTAAGCAGGTATAGACGGTCAAAGGTCAAGAACACTTCGTTGCTAGGCTGATGGATGATTGCCAGCACAGCCATAGACTTCTCGGTGGCCAGCTTCTTGAGTAGATTGGTACATATCACAGCATTGGCCGAGTCCAGGCCAGTGGTCGGTTCGTCTAATATCAGGATATCCGGATTCGAAATAATTTCAAGGCCTATGGCGAGTCTTTTCAACTGTCCTCCCGATAGATTCTTTGTCACTGTTTCCCAAGTCATCTCTAAATCGAGTTGCTTCAGAACTAGTTTCACATTTTCAGTATGTTCTTCCAAGTTCATTGACCGGAAGTGAATTTTCGAGGCAAAGATGAGATTTTCGAAGACTGTGAACTGTTCAAAAAGAGAGTCAAGCTGTGGCACACACCGAACTTTCACTTGCTGTGACGTATTCGTCATATTTATGCTGCCACTGATATGCTCTTTGGGGACCTTTCCCAAAATGCAGTTGATGAGTGTGGTCTTGCCTGCCCCTGAAGGCCCCATAATGGCGGTCACCTGTCCAGCCGTAATATGGCCGCTCTGGCTCTTGAGGATGCTTGACCGCGAACGCGAAGCACTGTTCGACACATGATAGGACAGATCAGTCCAAGATAAAACAAGTGGCTCATTCGAGTTGGCCATATTAGTTTCACAAATATTTACGAGCACTACTTATATCGCGGGTTCATAACTAAAATGTAGTTCAATGACGCGCAAATATCAGGGTTAATGTTTGCAATTCATACCGGTTTCCCGTGAAACAAGTCAAGGGAAGCTTGTTGCTGTTCTGTATGAGTTGCATTTCTTTCCGCAGAGCGACGCTAGCTTCTGTTGTCAAGACACTACGAGATATCTAGCGCCGCCTACCGGCGCGATGCAGAAACGGCGTAAATAGTTACTAGCCATCAGGAAACGTGCAGAGAATGAGAAGAACTATTTTTTCATTTCACTTAATAGCCAGAACAGTTTCTCTGTGATTTATTCACTTGAATATCGAATCTAAAACAAGTCTTTCCTCATCAACTACAGGTATCATTTCGCTCCGATACATTATTTCAGTGTTTAGTCAGTTTAAAATAGCTGATTGAAATAATGAAAACAATGTGCAATACCATGAGAGCAACAGGCCTCCAACACTCACGGCCATCGTTGTCGATGCCTAAATATTCCAAAACATAGGACGCTACGGCTGTAGACTTTGGTTTTGGCTGCCTGGTGAAGTATTCATCCAGGGACACTTTGAGTGATAGAAGTTTCTGGTCATCTACGTCCAGAATATTTGCAACTGTCGTTACGTACTCATTGGTGAAATTGGCGTCTTCATATGCCTTGCTAATAACCTTGTATGGATTACGAGAATCAGACATGACCTCGTAGAGTGAGACGGCATCTGTGGGCGGAGGTGGGCACCGGCCGAAGCCGTACATGACACTGGCTGTGGCCGAGACAGCTAGGTCAAAAACGTTCAAGGGTAAGAGATACTGGAAAACAGCTGACATATGTTCGGTGTTGACGAAACACTTGGATACAATGAAAGTGAAGAAGTTGAGAACGGACGTCAGAACGGCCATTTCTAGGTCATCCTTGAAAACGACTCCACAGAGTAAGCCGACAACAAAGTTGTATATGGATGAAAGTATAATGATTGACAGCCAGCTGACTGCCCTCCAGGCTTCCACGCGTTGCTCCGAGAAATAGAAGAGAATGCCAGCAAAAACGGGAGTCAACAGGACACATTCCGAGATACTGCCAAGAACCTTGGCTGTCACGTACGAGCTCGTGCTGTACCACTTGTTATCTAGTTCTCTTCGCATGACTCTGAATTCCAATGGAAATCGAATTGCAGATATGACCGGGATCACTATTAGCAGGTAGAATACAGGTGACACTACGAAAGCTTTCAAGGTATTGTTCGCTTCGAGCTGGTCCACATATGTCATCTTGAGCTCGTCCCGGCTGAGTGTACCATTGATGGACACCTGGCAGCCATCAATCAGTCCAAATGGTATCTTGGTGGAAAAGGCGACCATGAGTGCTGACGCGACATGGAACAGAATGGTGATGGCCAGAAATGGCGACCGAAAGTTCAGAGAGATGAATGCTCTGGACAAAAGGAGACCAACATGACGCCAGCTGAAGACAGCTCGAATCATCAGTGTATTCAGAGCATTGCCTTCATTAGGATATTTTCGGAACTGGTCCAGCTTCTCAGCCAAGAGGGCATCTTTCAGCCCACTGTTTGCCACTTTGATGGCTAATTCCGGAATGGATTGCTTCTTAGGACATTCAATGTCCAATGATAAGAACAAAGGCAACAGCTGATCAGGAGGGCCGAAGAACAGCCTCTCACCAGCGTTGCTAAGCAGATAGAGCAAGTCAAAGGTCGTAAACACTTCGTTGCTAGGCTGATGGATGATGGCCATTACGGCCATAGACTTTTTCTTGGCTAGATTTTTTAGTAGATTTATGCAAGTCATAGCTGTTGTCGAGTCCAAGCCAGTGGTTGGCTCATCCAGTATCAATATGTCAGGATCCGACAATATTTCAAGGCCAATGGTCAGCCTTTTTATTTGTCCGCCCGACAATTTGTTCGTCGCTGTGTCTCTTGACGATTCCAAGTCCAGTTCCTTCAGGATGGTCTCTACCTTCTCACGATGGTCAGTAGCAGAGAGCGACCCAAAGTGTATTTTCGAGCTAAAAAGGAGGTTTTCAAAGGCAGTGAACTGTTCAAAAATCGAATTTTTCTGCGGTACACTTCGAACATTCACCGGCTTCGATGAGTTCGATATCTCAATTCTGCCGCCAATGTTTCCTTGGGTGGCTTTTCCCAATATGCAATTGACGAGCGTCGTCTTACCAGCCCCCGAAGGCCCCATGATGGCAGTCAGCTGTCCACCCATGATGTAACCACTCTGGGTTTGAAGTATACTTGACCTGAGTCCTTTGTCAGACACTTGATAAGATAAGTCCAGCCAAGATAGACAAAGCGGCTTCTTTGAAGGTTCCATATAAGAATAGCTAAACCGTTCCACCTCGGAATCTAGATACACAGATACAGTGAGTAAGTGTTACTTTACTCCACAATACGAAAAACTTCGAACTAGCTCAACTTACTGCATGCAACTGTAACTGACAAGTTAGCCTTGGGAAGCTAGCCACGCCATAGACACGCGAGCAACATAAAAAGAAGTTTCACAAGGTTGCAACTGCAAAGACGAATTCTCTGTCAAAGTATTGTGATCTTGTGGTTTATTTTAGTCGTCCAGCTCGAAGACCGTTGTCACCGTCTCATTGACCTGTTGAGGTAGGGTTGCTTATTTTAAATCTATGAATTTTAATTAATTTTAATTTATTTAATTTACAAATTAATGAATGCGAATTCGAAAATTAAGCAACTATAGGGTTTCCCAATATTAATTCATGTTCGATTAATTCATCTTAATTTATTTAATTTACGAATTAATTTCCGAAAAAATAAAAATAAGCAACCCTACCTACTTGATATAATTAGTACTGTTTTTGTGGTTTTAAAATCTAGGAACTGCTAGATGGTTCAGTTTCCCTTGAAACGAAAGGGATGCATTTTCGACCGCAAACTTTTTTATTTTCTCTGTTTTCCTGAATCATTTCGCGGTTCTGATAAGTATCATATAATTAATGATAATGATAACGGCGATATGCAGAAACATCATGCCAATGGGCATCCAACACTCTCGGCCATCATGGTGGACGCCAAGGTGCTCTAATATGTACGATGCGACGTCGGTAGTGTTGGGCTCTGGTTGAGTGGCGAAGAAGTTGTCTACAGATTCTTTCAGAGACAGTAATACATTTTCGTCAATATCAACTAAAGGCGCATATCTTGAAATGTCAGCTTTGGTGAAGTTGATGTCTTGATAGGACTTGCTGATGATGCTGAAGGGACTCCGGGATTCAGCCAAAGCTTCGTAGAGAGATACGGCCCCAGTGGGCGGCAGTGGGCACCGGCCGAAGCCGTACATGACACTGGCAACAGCTGAGACGGCAAGATCAAAGAAGTTGAGGGGTAGAAGTAGTCGGAAAAGGCTAGACATTTGCTTCGGGTCCACGAATATTTTAGAAATACTGAAGGTGAAAAAGGTCACCACTGACGACAGAACGGACTTTGCTACGTCATGCTTGAAGACGAGTCCGTACAGGAAACCCAGTAGCCAGTAGTATATGGCTGACAATGTGATGATTGACAGCCAGCTGATGGTCCGCCAGGTGTCGACATTTTGATCGGAGAAGTAGAAGAGAAGGACAACATATACCGGACTTGTTATGCAACACTCAAAGACTCCACCAATGAGTTTAGCCGTGATGTAAGACGAAGCACTGTACCATGAGTTGTCGAGTTCTCTCCTTATGCTGTTATATTCCAAAGGAAATCTGATTGACGACATGATGGTAGACATGAGGAGCATGTATGTTATGGGAGATATGATGAACACTCGAAGTGTATTGTGAGCTTCAATTTGCTTGGTATATTCCTCCTTGATTTGATTCATGCTCAGAGTATCATTCAGTTCAAACTGACAGCCATCATAGGAGCCACTTTTCTTGGGCGTGGCAAAGGCCACCATTAGCGATGATACTACATGGAAGACGAGCAAGATGACTAGGAATGGCGTCCTCAAGTTGAGAGATACGAAGCCACGTTCAAAGAGAAGGCCAACATGGCGTAGACTGAAGCTGGGCACTTCCGTCTTGGTGTTCACTGTATGGCCACCATTGTTGTTATGGTTCTCATCTAGAGTAGAGTCAGATGCTTCCATGGCGACGAGAACATCTTTCAGGCCACTATTGGCCACTTTGATTGCAAACTCCGGGATGGAGTACTTGTTTGAACAGACAATATCCTTGGTGCTAAGCAACGGCAACAGCTGATCCGGTGGGCCAAAGTAAAGCCGTTGTCCATGGTTGCTAAGCAGGTACAGCATATCAAAGGTCAGAAACACCTCGTTGCTAGGCTGATGAATGATGGCCATTACGGCCATAGACTTGTTCTTAGCCAACGTTTTGAGTAAATTGACACACATGATGGCTGTCGCTGAGTCTAAGCCAGTTGTCGGCTCGTCAAGGATGAGTATATCCGGTTCTGAGATTATTTCAAGACCTATGGCCAGTCTTTTCCACTGTCCACCGGATAACCGGTGTGTCACTGTGTCTATAGCCGACTCTAAATCCAGTTCTTTCACAACTGTTTTCACCTTCTCTGAATGTTCCTCTAACGAGAGCGACCGGAAGTGCACTTTCGAAGCAAAGATTAGATTTTCAAACACTGTGAACTGTTCTAGAACGGAGTTCGATTGTGGCACACATCGAATTTTCACTTGCTTGGTCTCAGCTGATGTAAGTACTTCACCACCAACGCGGCCATGTTTGATGTTGCCCAGTAAGCAGTTGACCAAAGTGGTCTTACCTGCCCCTGACGGCCCCATAATGGCGGTGAGAGTTCCGGCCACTATGTGACCACTCTGAGATGATAATATAGTAGACCTCTGGCTCCGCCCACCACCGGGCAGCGTATAGGACAAATTTCTCCATGACAAATCCAGTTGCTTAGTGGTTCCCATTGGTGGCAATTAGGAAAATGAACTGTACTCGATTCGAATAGATGAAATATTCACACTGTACTGGAGTACTTTCCTGGAAAGAAAGGAGAGAGCGAGAGAATCGGAAAATTAGGGTTGAAAGACACGGTTATGTAATTCTCTGGTCAGAGACCTAGAAAACAGGTTTCAAGCTCGACTAACTCAGAGGTCGGTGGCTTCTAATGCAAGCGCTATACGCTGTATGTGTAGATATTAGTGCAATGCACTCCCAGGATTTTATGACGCCTAGTACATGCCCGGCTAGCCCGTCGACAGACACGGCGGCTGTGACTAAACCTGAAAACTCACACAATCGCTGACAGCTGCTAACGGAAGCCTGTCAGGAAACGTTGACCTCGTTCCGCGTTTTATTCCTACATTCACGTCCGATCGAATTTTTGCTGAACTTCGTGAAAAATCTGGAATTTTTTGCAGAGAGTCACTTGTTGAAATCTTTCGCAGTGCAAGATTATGCGCACTATGAGCTGGAGCTAATTCCTTCCCCCGCCGAATCCGTTTGCACCAACTTGTTCACTATTGTATACTTCACATTGAATACAGAGATTTTAAGAGCAGTCACCTGATCACCAGCAACAGTTTGAACTAATCCAATAGACGATATTAGAAATCACAAAAACTTCCGCAAATATTTACGTCATTCAAGTCGATCTCTGGTCGAATTTCGGAGCGACGAGCTACTCTGAAAATCTCTGGAATAAGCAGGGGAAGGTATTACCGCAGCGCTTCTAGTCATCGCATGCGCACAAGCTGAAGGTTATAATACATTCATGTGGTCAGCAAGGTGAGGTGAAAATCCCTCGCACATGATCCACGTGAACATAAACAACACGTGTCGGCTCCAAGGGCAGCCCCTGTTTGCATGTTCACATCATACAATAACAAGCTACGATCGAGTATAGTGAATCTATGTATCGAAGGCGATGAAGCGTCAATATTGTTTGTCACATGATCACTCTCTCCCTTCAAATCACAAGCAGTCGTCGCTTTAATGTGTCACATGGTCGTTGATTTGAGGACGAGAAGGTGATCATGTGACGAAAAAAGCGCACGCCTCATGGCCTTCTAACTTTATTGCAATCTATCATACTCCGTATCACTGAAACTTATAAGGATTTTTTATTAGCTGAACGGAAAACTGAAGATGATATGTGCCGCTAACATGATGGACAGTGACGACAAGACACAAGCTTTCTGCTTCTTGGAGACAGTGTTTGGATTTCCCGGATTACCACCACCGGAGCCACCGCTGGTGTCAGTCAATGGTGGACCCTTGGGTGTTTTAGGTTTGAACTTCTTCCTTATCTTTGTGGTCAGAGTTTGCGAGTTGTCTCGGAGTATCTCTCGAATGGGGTCTCCGGTGACCGCCTCGCAGTCCAGCTTGACCATTCGGTAGAAGCCTTGAACGGGATACCCCTTGCAAAGGTCAAACACAGGGGCAGCCATGGCGCGTATTACGTGGTTCATGTCGACCCCTCGGTTCATGTCGACCCCTGGCTGGGAAGTTGACTGATGCAAGCCCAAGGACGCCACTTGCTGCAGCTGTTCAGGTAGGCCGTCATGTTGGATGACCAGGTTGTTAGGGTGGCTCTTGCTGACAAAGGCAATCAAGTGCTTCCGGTCGTCGCTTGGACTCTGACGATAGAAAAAGGACGACGACGCTACTTGGAGCTCTTTCTTGCCACCCAGGACGCCGACCACTTGGCCCACCTCTTCGCGACTGTCATCCCAAACACTGCCATAGATCTGATACCTCGGCAACTCTATCCCACCGGAAACTGCCGGCCATTTGCGGTAACAAGCTGCCACTGCGGCATTAGCATCATAGATGAACTTTTCGCACATTTGTCGACAGTTGACTGTGAAGACTCGCAGGTTGAAGGGCAAGTTTGCAGCTCCTATCTTGATATGTTCCGTATCGGCGCAGTTGACGAAGTAGAAGCCCTGCTCCGTTATTAAACCGTCAAAGTCCACGATGATGTCCTTGTTTCTATAGTTCATCTTGTAGCCCTTGTTCTGACCATCTATAATGTCCACTTCTTTTATCATGCTTCTAGCCTTCTCTCTTTGTATCTCAGGAAATGCTATGTCCGGAAAGACAACTCTTTCCGGATTCCTGACCTTGTTCTTCACGTCAAGAGTTTGACGGAAATAGACGAGAGCTTGACGCTCGGAATCTCCCTTGTAATATTTAGTCTCCAGAGTCTCGACACCTTCAAAGTCATATATGACACACTTTATCCTCTTGTCCGGAACCTTGACCTGAACCATTGAGCACTCTGTCTGGACACTGGGTGACCCTATCCAAGACTGCTTGTCGTTTCCGGTTCCCGAAAGGAAGACACGTGAGAACTGATTGAAAGAGCCGCCAGTGACCGTATTGTGGAAGGTGGAGCCACACTCTCTCAGATAGTCGGCCATTTTGACCACGTGCACCTCGTGGGGTTCAAAGTTGTTCAGAGGCTCCGTTAGATAGTGTCTACCTGTAAAGTCGTGGCCAAAAAATGGCTGCCAGCGCCGGAACATTTCTATTTGCTCTGCGGTCCCAGCTCTCGAGGGGTCAATGACCCTTTTCCAGAATTCGTTGTAATACCCTCTCATGAGATACACCGGGTCGTTGCCGCCATTGACATTCAGACCACATCCACGTGACACGTCAACTTCATCCAGGTCAGCGAATTCGGTTTCGTCGGACTCAAGTCCATTTTCCTTCACCCAAGTTTCTATACTGGACTCAAATCGCTTGGCTAATTCTGGTTGTGATAAATCAACGTCAACCAGCTTCACATTATTGTAAACATGATGAGTATAGTATCTCCCAGTCCTGTGGAGAAGATAAATTATATGAAGCTCTTCTTTCACCGGATGTATGTCTTGCAAGTTGACCACATTGTTCAAGGGACCAACACTTTCTAGATCAGAGTCAAGAGCGTCAGGGACAAGGGCGACGAAGCAGCGCACGGCCTTGACCGTGGCTACCTCGGCGTTATATGCTGGTTCAGGGTGGTTGGTGTAGCCAATGTCTCGTTCGGGAGTACTAGGTGACCTTACGCCGATGTCTAGGAGAGACAGAGAATATTTCTTGGCCGAGTCATCGGGCTCTCTGGTCAGCGTCCACATTCGAGCATGTTCGAAAGAATCCGTCGTTCTTGCGAGTCCTTCAGTTCTGATGCACAGTTTTCCGTGTTCAAAAAAGATGCTGTCCAAGCGAATGCCGTTAATCGCTAATCCGCCGATCGGGTTAAACCTAATCGGAGTCTTCGAGTGATACTGCTTCCCTTCCGGAATCTTTGTCACATGGGTGTACAGGTTAGCCGCTCCCTTGGCTACTAGATACTGCTTGTCGCTACCGGTATCGTCGGCACTGACAACAATCTCGTTCCCGACATTGAACTGTGCCACGCCCAGCTTCCAGGTCTTGTCCTTAGTGGTCATGATTATCTTACTATTTCGGTCTCCTAAACGTAGGCTCGTCATTGTCGTGGGCAGTGATTTTGGAACAGCTGTTGAGTAGCCGTATTTGCTCAACGACACGGCGCTCTCCTTTTCATCAGGCTCCCAGATCAAGTCGTCAATGTTGGGCTGATGTCTTGGAATCTCGGCACTAGCTTCCGGTTTACAGCTGTACGCGTAGCAAATATCTTGTCGCAATTTGTTGTAGAAGCGACTTGTAACGAACTTAGCCTTGCCTGGATCTTCGTCGACATGAATGCAACCTGTCATCCGGTCAACCCACCAGCCATTTCCGCTGCACTCTTTTAAAGCCTGTTTCGTAAGAGTGGGCCAAGTCGAAGGGTTGAAAGGCTGAGATGATGGGTCCGACGAAACAAAGACAGTATCAGTACCAAAGGCACCTTTCACACAGGTAAGTGTGGTTCCGCCATCGGCCTTAGAAGTGGTCAGCTCTAAGACCTTTGACTGACCGTTACCAACAACTGACGGCTCTTTGGGTTTCAGTATTCCCAAGTAGCCAGCGAATGTTTGCTGACCATCGGAAGCCCACTTCTTCATCTCTGTAGAGATTTCAGCTCTGGGTGGTACTAGTGGTGGCCAGGACTCCAGTTTGCCTGGCGAAAATAATGGCCACTGTATAGCATTACCAAGAACGGCTCTCTCATGCCCGGACGCATGTTGGGTATTACTGGCCACTGTTTCCTCTTTTCCGGCACCAGTGCCTCCATCTACCGGCTTCAGCTTGACGACCGGAAGTGGAGGCGGTTGACTCGGATCCAGCAAGCGGCTCACTTGGATCTTCTCGCCACTTCGAGTCACAACGTACTCAGGCTCATTTTGTCTCAGATTCCCAATGTAATTACCGTCACTGTCACTCACTTCAACCTGACATTGCCCATTCAGCCTGGGAGCGTCCGAGATGCGGTAAAGTGCTTTGTTCAGTGATGCTACTTGCTTCAAAAACTCGTTCAGACTCATAATCACTGGATCTTGAGTGAGATGATAAATCTCGGAAAAAGGATCGACTTTTTAAAATGGCGCGCGACCAGTAGTTAAGCAAGAGAGACCGCTAACAATGGCGCTAATTAGTGAATCAACAGCACTCAGAAGCAAATAAGTCCAGCGGCGACGATCGCCAGTAAAATATAATTTATTCTGCAGCAAAACATATGCGACATCAAGCGGTCAGACAGTGCAGCTACCAGCACAAGGCCAGCACCCGTTGCACTGGGACTTGCTGGTGCACCGCACATAGTCAGTGCGCCGTCTTGGTTGGGTGTAGCACCACTCGTAGAACAGCCCACTGCCCGAGCACTTGGCCCAGCAGTATCCCTTGTGGCAACCAAAGTGCTCATCGCTGACGCACGAGCCCGTGGAGTCCTTGGAGGCCGCGGTGATGCCGATGCCGCCCACGGCGCCACCTGCCACGCTGAGCAAGGTCAGGGTTATTGGGTCTAGGCGTTTGTTGCGAACCAGGCCTGACGTGTTGCCTTTGGTGGCAGCTAAAGGAATTAGTTAAAGTGGATTAATTGTCAGACAAGTCAAGTGAACTAATTACATTGCCACGAGCTGGAGACGAGTAAGAGCGCGACAAGCACTTGGCGGATGCTTGGCGACATTGCTGTCCTATATTGAAATCAAGCTGATTTTTTTTTGTTCACTTCGTTTTATACCTTTCGTCTTTCCGTCAAGCTCTCATCCTTTCCCTCTTCGCTTTTCTACTTTTCCAATGCTGTCGTTCTCGTCGGTTGTCACGAGAGAAGCTAGTTTAGCGGATATCTGTGTCATTCCTAGGTCATTTCCGCTTTGCCATGCTGTGGACAATAGTTCCCCCCTTCGCTCTCCCTCTCTCTCTGTCCGCTTTGGCACTTTACCTCTCCCTTTTTCCGCCAACGACACCAAAGGCACCGGAGGCAGTCAGCTCAATCTGTCATTCAGCGCAACTGATAAATGTCGATTTTAGCGACGAAAATGAGAAAAGCGTCGGTTCAGTTTCTGACAAAATTTTCAGCGAAATACTGATAATCTGCTGCTATGGCATTGTGGTCTTTTGAATAGAAATTTGAAGCTTATTTCATCAGCTGTGAATCAGTTAAATGTTAAGGGTGCAGTTTTCCGCTGCAGATTTTGATATCCGGTAAGTCTTTTTACCCAGGGCTTCTGTTAAAACAAATAAAAACGTACTGAATCGTGCAGAATATGAGCTTCTTCTGTATCATGAAGACTGTTCTAACTTTGGTGATGTTTTCGAGTATTCTCGCCTTTTGCGAATGTACCGATTGTAGTTATAGTGTGTGTCACGTCCTGGGAACATGTGCTAAGATTTACCAGCATGAACAATTTGAAGGTAAACCATCACAACGTAGAACGGATCTCAGACTAACCACTACGATGTTTTATCTCAGGAAAGTCGGAGTGTATCTTACCGTCTGCGGGCTGTGTCACTCTAGACACTTGGTGGCAAGACTATGACAGTAGCACAGCCAGAGTGTCCTCAGTAGACACTTTCGATCAGTGCGCTGTCCTGTGGTCAGGTAGAGAATGCACAGGAGATAGTAGGAATATGTTTCGAGGAAGTTCTGGACATTCGAACCTTGCAGACATCGATTTCGGTGATAAAACTCGCTCGATCAGTTCTTGTATTGGTAAAGATGAACTTTCAGGCAAAACGCAAGCTGGTTGCCATGAGTTTCCGCTTTTCACGCATCAAAACTCTGACATGATCGAGTCAGACACACTGAAAACTTTAGCTGACATTGCTACAGCAACTTCTATCATCGTGAGCGCGACACCTCTGGGCAAATTTGCACCGATTCTAGATGGCTTCACGTTCATCTTAACTCTGATAGAAAATGACAAAACCAACAAAGGAGCCGAAGAATCTAAACTTGATGAGAAAATAACCAAACACTTGGCTGATCATGTGAGCAGTGAGTTTAAATTTTGTAAGCGACTTCTTGGAAACATCTCGGATTCAGAAGGATTGAACGCAAGCTCAAGTACCCGTGACATAGAAGATTGCCATAACAGGATGGTAACTGTTCTGATTGACTTCGGCCAAGGTTCGCTTTTCGAGAACCCTCTGGCTTCATCACCTTACCTTGTGGCTTTCACTCCTATCATGCTGGCCGTGCAGAGGTTGACAATGGTTGTCAACCCCAATAGGAAACAGTCGTTTAAGGACGACACGAAAACGCTGATCAAGTTGCTCGAAAAGTACGAAAGCAAGGCGTTGATGGACAGGCTAGCTTACTTCAGGGGATCGCACAGGGGCTACTATGATGACATGATAGGCAAAACCATCATAAGTTCCAGCCAACGACAATTACGACAATCCAAGTTTGAGTATGGGCTGTGTTATCGCGATGCTGAGCTAACTGTGAGAAATCGTCTTGAAAAGTTCTTCGCACCGGCCATTGAGACCGCCCAGAAGCATTTGAGAATGTATCACTAAAATATTCTGTACCGTTTCTCGCTTGTTACTTATGAAACTGCATTAGTTTTCAGTATTTCACTTCTGTACTCGACGCATAATTATTAAGTTAATCAAGCGTAATTTTTGTTAATCTGAATATCTCATCACTACGCATTGCTGCATTTTTTTCGGTTAATTTTTAAAATTTTCTTTCAAATAGAAGACCAACATGGCGTAGACTGAAGCTGGGCTTTTCCATCTTGGTGATAACTGTATGGCTGCCATCATTATTATGGTTCTAATCTAGAGTAGAGTCAGATGCTTCCATGTCAACGAGAATACCTTTCAGACCACTACTGGCCACTTTGATTGCAAACTCCGGGATAGAGTACTTGTTTGAACAGACAATATCCTTTTTGCTCAGCAACGGCAACAGCTGATCCGGTGGGCCAAAGTAAAGCCGTTGTCCATGGTTGCTAAGCAGGTACAGCATGTCAAAGGTCAGAAACACCTCGTTGCTAGGCTGATGAATAATGGCTAGGACAGCCATGGACTTGTTCTTAGCCAACGTTTTGAGTAAATTGACACACATGATGGCTGTCGCTGAGTCTAAGCCATTATCTCAAGACCTATGGCCAGTCTTTTACACTGTTCACCGGATAACCGGTGTCGCTGTATCTATAGCCGACTCTAAATCCAGTTCTTTCACAACTCTTTTAACCTTTTCTGAATGTTCCTCCAACGAGAACGACCGGAAGAGCACTTTGAAAGCGAAGATTAGATTTTCGAACACTGTGAACTGTTCCAGAACGGAGTTTGTTTGTGGTACACATCGAATTTTCACTTTTCTGGTATCAGCAGTTGACTAAAGTGGTTTTACCTGCCCCTGACGGCCCCATAATGGCGGTGAGAGTTTCGGCCACTATGTGACCACTCTGGGATGATAATATAGTAGACGTCGGCCTCGGTCCGCCACTGGGCAGCGTATAGGATAAATTTTCGATCGATCCAGTTGCTTAGCGGTTTCCGTTGGCGGAAATTAGGAAAGTGAAAAAAAACAGCTGTTGAGCTCATGCGAGACAGGTGTTCCTGTGATCTCGTTAAACTGAAATTCGAATAATTAGTCAACAACGCCGTATTTTTGCAACGTTTTTTCAGTCGAACAAGCAACTAACGTGGCATTAAATCAAGACCAAATTCAATGCCAAACTAGTGCAAAGAACGCTAAAAAAAGGACGAACGAAACAAGACCAAGCGAACACACCCCAATAATGCCTCGCACAGTCGGTGTTACTGAAGAACCTATAACCCGGAGCGGAAGTACTATGAGTAGCGATGATTCTGAAGAGGACGCTTCGAGCACCTGACCCGACAGCGACCCTGCTAAAATCCGAATGCTTCACGCACTGCCATACATCAAACATACAATGTCTCTCATCAACATCAAGTGCCATATACCTGAAGTTGCAACGGTCAGAATGAGGGATAACTCACTCTCGTAAACAATATCAATGCATACATGACGAAACGCTCCGAACTTAGAAACTGGTTGAGTCCACGATAGCTAGGCCAACTTACAGCGCGGAAACTCAACAAGCATCCGGAAGTACACCCATGTCACCAGTGACAGGAACAAGACCAACCCAAGCTGTCCCAACATTGACTATCAAACTGGACTGCATCAAAAATGGGAACTCAGGTCCGGAAGGCGTCAAGTAAAATTTAATAAGCAGCTCGGAACGGTGACGCTGGAGTCGATCGCATCAGGATATTAAGCAAGAAGTCACTTCCAATAGTAACCAGAGATGAAGAAGCAAAACGCTACCTTGAAGAGCAAATTGATGATAAGCTGCAGGGAAGTCAGCCTCATTGAAAACAGCCAATACTACGTATCGAAGGCCTTGGTAACAATGATTCCAGGGAGAGACTGAAAAGCCGCTTGGACAGAAAATACCTGAGCACACGGACAAAATCAAAGTCATCCTCTTACACAAAATCAATAACGACAAACAACAAGCTGCAATCATACGCGTCCCCAAAGAGGTTTGCAGTGTTAATCACCAGAGGCAAGCTATATCAAAATCATTTACAACTCAAAATGAAGAAATATACATATGTGACAACGTGTTACAAATGCCAGATGAATTGACACATGTCCATCAATTGCAACAGTACTGTCAGTTGGAGCCACTGCTCGGGCGATCGCTCCGAACCGGAGTGTCCTGCGGCCTACAATGCGGAGCAGCAGTGCTGCACAATATGCAAACACTACAATGGCTTGAACAAAACTCAGAAGCCAACCTCTAACAGATGCCACACAGGCAAATGCCTTATCATCAGAGAGCTCTTGAGAACAACGAAGCACAAACTGGGTATTAGCTCGACTGTGCTCTTACGAACCACTCTCACTGCAATTCGCGCTCCGGGTTCATACTTTCGTATTTTTAACGTTTGAATGAGACGCTAATGCATGTAATTTGATGCTTATTATGCTTGTGAGTAACGAGTGACTAATAAATCCACCTATCACTTTAGAGGAGATAAGGAAAGTGAACCGTACTCGGTTTGAACACCTGAAATATTTACACTGGACTGGAGTACTTTCCAAGAGAGGGAGAAGAGAGCGAGGCACTCGGAAAATCAGTGTTCAAAGACACGGTTATGTGAAACTCTGGTGAAAGACCTTGAAAACAGGTTTCAAGCTCGACTAGCTCAGAGGTCGGTGGCTTCTAATACAAGTGCTGAAGGCTGAATGTGTAGACACCACCAGTCTCCTGTAATGCGATGCACTCCCATGATTTGTGTGATGCTTAGTAGTAGCACGGCTAGCTCGTTTTTTCCATTCATGAGGTGACTCTTATTCCGATGCCTTGTTTACGCAAAGCTGAAAGAGCGGTTTCTGAATACAAATAATATTGAAAAGGATGCATTGATATGATTTGAGTTGGTAGGATGATGATGTGGTGTTTAATGGTGCGCACCGGCGCTTCGATAAGACTTTTGAACTATTGCCATGCAGTTCGAAACATATGCGGAGGATTCTGTCCTTTCGTTTTTGTTTTCGAGACAATGTCTGAAATGTGACAGCGTATCCATTCTTCCTAATCCTGTCACCTGGCATTTCGTCAACACGAGCTCCATGTTTTGAGATGAGTTCAGGTCACAAGGGCATATATCGGTTGCTTTTATGTTGAAACGTCTCAAGAAACTCAGAGTTGGCCCTTGACCTGTGATTGCACACAAGCTATCCTTATTATTTCGTATCGTTGGTGCAATGTCGACGTATTGCCATTGAATGAGGAGAATTTAGAAGCATATTGTCCAGTGATGCTGTGCTGTATCTCATTGGGCCATGCTAGCCTTTGCCTATTCTTGCTTTCCAACTTCCTCTGCGCAGTGGTAGTTGCCAGAAGCTTCTTTATTCTTTTCCATTGCTTTCGCTCGTTGTTCTAGTCTCTGCTCCGGCTGATCGGAGTTGAAGAATTGAATTGCGTATCCTTGTTGCTTCATATGATCCAATTTGGCCATTAGAAGCGGGAAACGAGAGTTTCTAGAGGTCCCGAAGTTCCGGAAGAGTAAGTATTCGGGCGGTGTGGTTATTTTAATGAGTGGGCTTTCGCCATCCGCTATGACAGACAGTATTTCCAAGAAAATCGAAGTACGTGTTTCTTGACGTCTCGAGTCTACTAACTCCACTGGAAAAGCTCTCGCAGACCTGTACTTGCACGGCAAGGAGAAGATCCATGTCTGGACTCAAAATTCGTCTTTCAGATGGATGTTGAAATCGGAGACCATCTTGCGGTGTTTTCGGCTCTTCTCCCTTGATTGCTCGAAGGTTTTGATGTGTTCGGAAATGGAGTAATCTAGCGGTGTCAGGTCAGCGAGATCTAGGCTTGTAACTTGAGGACTCGCTCTGTAGAGCGAAGTACAAATTACGCTCTCTAGTCGCTGGACTCTTCGGAGTCCATTCTGGACGCTTATGACACGTTCGACTACATCCAGTATGGGTGACCCATATCTGAGGAAAGTTTTCTTTGTTGCTGCATAGTTTTGGTTTCGCGTTTGCAATCCTATTCTTCATATCGTTAATTAGCAGCAGCTTGTCCTAAAATTGATTTCCAAGAATACTTGCTTTTCGGGCCATTGTTATCGGTTTGCAATCGTAGATTACTGTTTCACGTAGTAGCTTCTACGCTTGGTAACGAAGAATATTTTGCTCTACTCTGCTGATTTATTGAGTTCGCTATCGGCTGTCCAAGTTTTCAAAAGTTGCAGGGTGGCTGCGATTCTTGAATGCAGCTCTTTTGCATTATGGCACTGATTCGAATCGTCAAGTCATCAGCATAGGCGACGGTGCAGCTTTCTCCGTCTGGAGAAACTTGTTCATGATCCAACAAAACGGACCGAGGACAGAGCCTTGAACGCAGCTTTTGTGGATTGCTACAGTGTTCTTGATCCCAACGACTTCAATGGTGGCCTTTCGGATAGGAAAGTAGGTGGCGCAAAGTTGCCATAGATTCGACTATCACAAGGCATAATCAAATCAAGTACATAAATTCAGAAGAGAGACAAAAGGAGTACAGTGTGCACTGTTTGGCGACAAAACCAAGACGATCCTCTCGCTCAGAGAGGGTTACTAATTAAAGTATCAACTGAACTTCTTATTAGTTCAGCTAAAATGTCAAACTAAGTCAGTTGGCTCGCTTTTGTTCCAAATAGTCAATTGGAAAGAGCTCAAGTAAGTCTCCCATACAAGTCCTCTAGCATTCGTGCCACGTCTTCCCTAAAATGATGACCAATCGTTTGAGTCCCGTGGTGAAATGGTGACTTCCAGTTTGAGATGATATCCTGCGCAAGGAATTCGTTTTGAAGTGATGCTGTTCTGTCGCAGTATTCTGAGACCATGGTGAAAAGTTATTCACCTGAAATGTATATATCAGCTACTACTCTATCCGGAGTCGATATTTCCGACCGGAGAAATACTCCAATGGTTTTGTTCGGCGAGGATGATAGTGGGTCTCACTCTCACATCTGGCTCGATATTTGCAGACGTTCTTCGCGATTTATGCCATGGAATTCATTCTTTTCCCCCAAGTACTAATCGCTGAGTGAGAGTATATCAATATTGTGATCTTGTATGATCGCGAGGATACTCGTGGCGCTCCTGGATTTGTTCTTATTCAGCTGAAAATGTTTAGCTGATTCATTAAGAGTCGATCTGCTGTTCCGCGTTTGCTAGAGCCCTCCAAAGTTGATGACAGTCAGCTGTTTGACAGCGATGTTGTTCGCGAATTTCCACCTGGTCTTCAGTGTACGTTTTTCTGCTTGGTTAGGTTGGGTCTTGGTAATCATTCAGCTCCTTCTTCCTGGAGCTGCTTTCACGTCCGATCTAGTTTTGCTGAACTTCGTGAAAAATCTGGAATTTTTCGCATAGAGTCGCTGGTTGAAATCTTTCGCATTGCGAGATCGTGCACACTTTGAGATTCAACTAATTCCGTCCCCGACATAACCCTTTGCACCAACTTGTTCACCGCCTTAATGCTGTCTACTATAATTACGCATTGAATACTTTGCATTGAATCCAGAGATTTCAAGAGCAGTCAGCGGTAGGAGTTCCGCAAGTAGGGGTGCGCTGTTAGGCGTCAATCTCAATTCAATGCGCGCATTTATATGATATTATAATATTTCTATGTTCATAAGACAAAATGCCAGAAATCTAAGTGAGCTACTAACTCGGTTAGGTTTTTGTTAGTAAATTGGTAAATTAGGGACACTAATAATTTAAGCTTAGGTTAGGTTCCCGCCACCGAAGGTGGCGAGGGTAGGTTTATACTAGAAAATATATACCATACCTAATAATTTCTTCTACTTTGTAAATTAGATTCAGGTTAAGGTTAGGTTTTCATAGGGTAGCAAATTTGGCTGCAGTTGTGCTCGAACTTCGGCTTTTTAGCGCACCTCTACTTGAGGAACTCTTCCCCAGTCAGCTGTAATATACGATATTAGAAATCACAAAAACTTCTGCACACATTAAAGCCAAGGTTCTACATCGCAGCGCTTCTTGTGACAAACAAAATGCTACTATTATCGACGGCAAGGAGCATGCGCACGAACTGAAGGGTGCAATACATTCTTGTGGTCAGCAAGGTGAGGTGAAAATCACTCGCACATGCTCCACATGAACATAAACAACACGAGTTGGCTTCGAGGGCAGCCTCTGTTCGGATGTTTGCATCAACAAGCTATGATCGAGTATAGTGAATCTATGTATAGACGGGTGAATATTGTTTGTCACATTATTACTCTCGCTCCAAATCAACACAACCAAGGCGTCGCTTCAATTTGTGACATGGTCGTTAATTTAAGTACTGGAACGTGATCATGTAACGAGAGAAGCTCACGCCTCATGGCCTTCTAACTTTATTGCGATCTATCACTGATACTTCTACGGATTTTTCAGTAGCTGAACGGAAAACTGAAGATGATGTAGGCCGTTAACATGGCGGCAGTGACGACCAGAAACACGATTTCCGCTTCTTGCAGACAGTGTTTGGAAGATTTCGCTGGTTAGGTTGGTATTTTGGTCGTGAGATTTGGCGAGTTGTCTCGGAGTATCTCTCGAATGGGGTCTCTGGTGACCGCCTCGCAGTCCAGCTTGACCATTCGGTAGAAGTCTTGAACGGGATAGCCTTTGCGAAGGTCAAAAACAGGGGCAGCCATGGCGCACCACGAGGTTCATCTCGACCCCTCGGTTCATTCCGACACCTGGCTGGGAAGTCGACTGGTGCAAGCCGAAGGACGCCACGTGCTGCAGCTGTCCAGGCACGCCGCCATGTTGGATCACCACCTGTTCAGGGTGGGTCTTTCTGACAAAGGCAACCATGTCCTTCCGGTTATCGCTTTTACTCTGACGATAGAACAAGGACGCCGACCACTTGGTCCACCTCTTCTTGACTGTCATCCCAAACACTTCCATAGATCTGATATCTCGGCAACTCTGTCCCACTGGAGACTGCCGGCCATTTGCTTTAACAAGCTGCCACAGTGTCATGAGCATCATAGATGAACTTTTCGCACATTTGTCGACAGTTGACAGTGAAGGCTCGCAAGTTGAAGGGCAAGTTGGCGGCTCCTATCTTGATATGTTCCGTATCGGCGCAGTTGACGAAGTAGAAGCCCTGCTCCGTTATTAAACCGTTAAAGTCCACGGTGACGTCTTTGTTTCTATAGTTCATCTTGTAGCTCTTACACTGACCTGTCTATTATGTCCACTTCTTCTATCATACTCCTAGCTTTCTCTCTTTGTACCTCAGGAAATGCTATGTCAGGAAAGACAACTCTCTCCGGATTCCCGACCTTGTTCTTCACGTCAAGAGTTTGACGGAAATAGACGAGAGCTTGACGCTCGGCATCTCCCTTGTAATACACAGAGTCTCGACACCTTCAAAGTCATATATGACACACTTTATTCTCTTGTCCGGAACCTTTACCTGAACCATTGAGCACTCTGTCTTAGAGGGTGAATCGGGTCGGGCACACTTCGGGTCCCGTTACGCCCGCCCGATCCACTCGGTGGAGATCTTGTACCTTCCACTGCACTAATTTGCACATGGGCAGTAGCCGAATTGACGTCATCGGGCGGGGTCGGGCCGCCCGATTGAAATTCTCGAGGGTGCGGGCGGGTCGGGTGGCCAAAAAGCCGCCTGTTTCACCCTTTACTCTGTCTGGACATTGGGTGCCCCTATCCGAGACTGCTTATCGTTTCCGGTTCCCGAAAGTAAGACACGTGAGAACTGGTTGAAAGAGCAGCCAGTGACGGTATTGTAGAAGGTAGAACCACATTCTCTCAGATAGTCTGCCATTTTGACCACGTGAACTTCGTGAGGTTTAAGGTTGTTCAGAGGGTCAGTTAGATAGTGTCTACCTGTGAAATCGTGGCCGAAAAATGGCTGCCACCGCCGGAACATTTCTATTTGCTCTGCGGTTCCAGCTCTCGAGAGATCGATGACCTTTTTCCAGAATTCGTTGTAGTAGCCTCTCATGAGATACACTGTGTGGTTGCCGCCATTAACTTTCAGACTACATCGGCGTGACACGTCAACTTCATCCAGGTCAGCGAATTCCGTTCTCAAGTCCATTTTCCCATCATTTTTCAAGCGACTAACACTTGCTAGATCAGATTCAAGAGCGTCAGGGACAAGGGCGACGAAGCAGCGCACGGCCTTGACCGCGGCTACCTCGGCCGTTATTTGCTGGTTCAGGGTGGTTGACCTTACGCCGATGTCTAGGAGAGACAGAGTATGTTTCTTGGCCGAGTCATCGGGCTCTCTAGTCAGCGTCCACATGCCAGCATGTTCGAAAGAATCCGTCGTTCGGGCGAGTCCTTCAGTTCTGATGCATAGTTTTCAGCAAATATCTTGTCGTAATTTGTTATAGAAGTGACTTGTAACGAACTTTGCCTTGCTTGGATCTTCGTCGACATGAATGCAACCTGTCATCCGGTCAAACCACCAGCCATTTCCGCTGCACTCTTTTAAAGCCTGTTTAGTAAGAGTGTGCCAAGTAGAAAAGTTGAAAGGCTGAGATGATGGGTCCGGCGAGACAGTATCACTACCGAAAGCATCTTTCACACAGGTAAGTGTGGTCTCGCCATCGGCCTTAGAAGTGGTCAGCTCTGAGACCTTTGACTGACCGTTACCAACAACTGACAGCTCCTTGGGTTTCAGCCTCGAAGACTCGAGGCGTGAGAGTCGAGGCGACTCGGAGACTCGATCGACTAGGGAGAGAGGACTCAGAGGACTCGTATCCTCGAATCTCAGCGGAGTCCTGAGTCTTCCTAGCTGCCCTAATTTGCCGTCAAAACATGGTCGCTCTGCGCGAGGCCGACGGAAAATCCATCTTCGTAGAGTTAATCCGATGAACAGATCGCTGTAGTTCATTATGGACGGTTATAAGATACGAAAACAGCTCGAGTTGAGTGGCTATTTCACTATATTCTGGCATAGAAAATTTCCTGCGCATGCGCGAGCAAGACTCGGACTTGAGTCGAGGACTCGTCGCAAAATGATTGAGTCCTATTCATTGTTCTCCGTCCGTCCGTTCTCAGATTGAGGCGACTCGGGGTCAACGAAAATCGAGTCGACTCGAGTCTTTGCCCATCACTACTTGCCACGAGCTGGAGACGAGTAAGAGCGCGACAAGCACGTGGCTGATGCTTGACGACATTGCTGTCCTGTATTCAATTCAACTGATTTTCTTTTTTTTTGTTCACCTCGTTTTATACCTTCCGTCCTTCAAGCTCTCATCCTTTCCCTCTCGTTATTCCCACTTTCCAATGCTCTACGCCGTTCCCGTCAATTGTCACGAGCAAAGCTAGTTTAGCGGATATCTGTGTCATTCCTGAGTCATTTCCGCTGTGCCATGATGTGGACAATAGTCCTCCCCTTGGCTCGCTCTCTCTTCGCCCGCTTTGGCACTTTACCTCTTCTTTTCCGCCACCAGGTGGAAGAGCAGCACATTCACAGAATCAAACATTGCATTGACATATCTCTCTTACGTACTCGACATATAATACACATTGCGGTACTCAGTTAATCTAGGGTCATTTTGGTTAATCAAAACTCCTTATCACTTTTTGTCAGTTAATCTTCAGAATTGTGTGCTATGACAGCGAATCACCAAAACTGCTACTACTTAGAACACTGTAAGCAAATTAGTCGCTTTTCTTTTGCTGAAGGAAGCCCACTCTCAAGAGGAAAAATGATGACCTTCTAGAGGAATGTGAATGAGTCAAACCTTCATTAAGAATGTTACATTAGTCATGATGAACAGGTCAAGGCAGCCAAAGCCAATCTTATTACCACTAAGTTCGAACACCAAGCGAAGTAACGTGAATTTCGAGGTAGACCTCACTGGCACCAAAGAAACCGGAGGCAGTTAGATTGGACTCGTTGCCCATGAGATGTAAACTATTTGCTCTCGATCACTTTCAGTTTTTTTTCGCTTCCAAACTGGAATAACCGGAAGGCAGAAACAGCTCAGATTTTCACGTTTTTATTCTATGAATGAGCTCAACCTGTCATTCAGCGCAACTGTTAAATGTAGATTTTAGGGACGGAAACGGGAAGAGCGTCGATTTGGTTTCTGCAAAACTTTCCGCGAGATATTGATAATCTACTGCTATGGCATCGTGGTCTTCCGAAAAAAATTTGAAGCTTTTTTTATCAGTGGTGCATCAGTTAAATGTTGAGGATGTAGTTTCCGCTGCAGATTTCGATATCCGGTAAGTCTTTTCACCCAAGGCTCCTGTTAAAACAAATAAAAACGTACTGAATCGTGCAGAATGTGAGATCCTCTTGTATCATGAAGACTGTTTTAATTTTCGTGATGTTTCCCAGTATGGTCGCCTTTTGCGAATGTCATCGTTGTGATTATGCTGTGTGCGGCGTCCTAGGAACATGCGCTAAGATTTACCAGCATGACCAATTTCAAGGTAAATCATCACAACGTAGAACGGATCTCAGACTAACTACGATGTTTTATCTCAGGAAAGTCGGAGTGTATCTTACCGTTTGCGGGCTGTGTCACTCTCGATACTTGGTGGCAAGACTATGATAGTAGCACAGCCAGAGTATCTTCAGTAGACACTTTCGATCAGTGCGCTATCCTCTGGTCAGAAAAAGCATGCACAGGAGACAGTCGGAAAATGTTTCGAGGAAGTTCTGGACATTCGAACCTTGCAGACATCGATTTCGGTGACAGAACTCGCTCTATCAGTTCTTGTATTGGTAAAGATGAACTTTCAGGCCGAACGCGAGCTGGTTGTCATGAGTTCCCGCTTTTCACGCATCAAAATTCTGACATGATCGAGTCCGACACACTGAAAACTGTAGCTGACATTGCTACTGCAACATCCATCATCTTGAGCGCGACACCTCTGGGCAAATTTGCACCGATTCTTGATGGCTTCACGTTCATCTTAAATTTGATAGAAAATGACAAAACC
The DNA here is from genome assembly GCA_022750525.1 of Halotydeus destructor. NCBI lineage: Eukaryota > Metazoa > Arthropoda > Arachnida > Trombidiformes > Penthaleidae > Halotydeus > Halotydeus destructor. Next base: position 103,945 of record JAIUWE010000043.1, read on the forward strand.
AACAAAGGAGCCGAAGAATCCAAACTTGATGGGAAAATAACCAAATATTTGGCTGATCATGTGAGCAGCGAGTTTAAATTTTGTAAGCGATTTCTTGGAAACATATTCGATTCAAAAGAACTGAACGCAAGCTCAAGTACCCGCGATATAGAATATTGCCATAACAGGATGGTCACTGTTTTGATCGACTTCGGCCAAGGTTCGCTTTTCGATAATCCTGTGGCTTCATCCCCTTATCTTGTGGCTTTTACTCCTATCATGCTGGCCGTGCAGAGGTTGACAATGGTTGTCAACCCCAATAGGAAACAGTCGTTTAAGGACGACACGAAAACGCTGATCAAGTTGCTCGAAAAGTACGAAAGCAATGCGTTGATGGACAGGCTAGCTTACTTCAGGGGATCGTTCTGGGGCTACTATGATGACATGATAGGCAAAACCATCATAAGTTTTGGTCAACAACATGCAGGAGCAGAAAAGGCCGACTATTTACTGTGCTATCGGGATGCCGAGCTAACTGCGAGAAATCGTCTTGGAAAGTTCTTCGCACCGGCCATTGAGACCGCCCAGAAGCATCTGAGAATGTATCACTAAAACATTCTGTACTGTTTCTCGCTTGTTACTTATCAAACTGCATTAGTTTTCAGTATTTCACTTCACGACGTATAATTCACATTGCGGTATTCAGTTAATCAAGCGTCATTTCTATTAATCTGAATATCTCTACGCATTGCTGCATTTTTGTCGGTTAATTTTTAAAATTTTCCATTCGATATATCCGAGTAGCTATGACAGCGAATCACCAACGATGCTACTACACTGCAAATTAGAACATTGTAAGCAAATCAGTCACTTTTCTTTTGCTGGAGGAAGTCCACTATCAAGAGGAAAAATGAGCCAGTGGCGATGACCATCTAGAGAAATGTGAATGAGTCAAACATTCATGACTGTCAACTTACGTTATAGAATGTTTCATTGGTCATGATGAACAGGTCAAGACAGCCAAAGCCAATTTTATCGCTGCCAAGTTTGAACAGCAAGCCAAGTAGCTTGAATTTCACGGTAGACCCCATTGGCACCAAAGCCAAGGAGCAGGTGTCCGTGTAGCATTTGTGAGCCTGCAAGTGTAAAGATGTTAACCAGATGGCGCCACATGTCTTTTCATACCTGAAAGGCCACCATTGCTCCAGAGAGAACCACTATGCCCAAGATGGCGCCGCAGTTGACTGCCAAACTGGTGAACGTCATCCAGATCATGAAGTCAATGTCAGCAAACATTGCAATGTACATTATGAAACATTCCAATGGTATAAATGTGAAGTAATTAATGGCCGCATATTTGGACCAGAAAACGTTGAATCGCTTCACATCCGAACTGATCTCATTGTGCTCGTTGACCAGCTTGATGATGGCCTTGCTCATCTTCATTTCGGCCACTTCGTATCTATTTAGCGACAGATAATTTATTCGGCCATTGAGTTTCTTGAATCGCAGTGATAGATAGTAGCATAGGTCGTGAAAGTAGCCAAATATGCCGCATATGTTGCCCGCACAGTAGTAAGTCCAGATACTTTGTATGAGACCCCAAGGTAGACCATACAGATAGGCGTCTCGTCTATTCTCATATTTGTAGAACGGTATCGTCATGAACAGGAGACCGGCAAAGATGGCCGCCGGCAAGATCATGCCATCCACAGCCTTGGCCGTCAGCTTAACCCTGAAGACGAGCTTCTTCAGCTGATCGCCATCTTGAAGCCCGGCTTCAGCAGGGGTGATCAGTCCTTTCAACACCCCGAACGGGTAAACCCAGTCCGTGGCCCGCTGGTTGAAGGTGAACAGCGTGTTCAAGGCCAGAGCGTAGAACGACCAGCCGATGACCGGGACAAGGTACATAATTCTCGGGCCACCCATGTAGGGACTGATGTCACCCAAGTACATCAGGACGCGCTTGTTGTTGATAAACAGGCACGCCACCGTGCGGCAGAAATAGGCAAACAAGATGGTCCACACCATGGCGTTGTTGAACTTTTTGCGGAAGTTGAGCTCCTTGGTCCTTCCGGTGAACATTTTCAAGTTCTCCATCTTGTCCGCCAACATGGCAAAGTGGTACAAGGTCTTGTCAAAGTTCACATGGTCCTTCTTGTCAATGGGACGGTTCAGCTGGGCATTGCTGTGAACATTGGCCACCGAGCCTCGGACTCGGGTGAATACTCTGGCCACAGTTTCTATTCTCATGCTTCGAGCGTTAAGTTTCGAACTGAGACAGAACTTGAAATATTCTTTATTCTGAAACAATCCAGATGTCGGATTCTCAAGAGTAAGTCAAAGCTAATTTACGTTTTGTGATCTGAATTGCTCGTCATTAGGTCGGATTCATAAATTGCATCAACAACGCTAGGACTCCATCATCTCCTTCATTGCCTGTAATCTTGTCATGGTTTTCAGCAATTTCAAGTCGGCCATTAGCGACATCATTTCCGCTGTGGACCCGTAGCCCATCGGCATGGGCATGCCCATGGGCTGGCCATAATCATACATCGGCATGTTCATCGAGTTGGACATTGGGTACATCGGTTGAGCCATTTGTCGGTAGTCACGCTCGACTTGTTCGGTTTCAGGCTCGGGTTTCCGGTACACTTCCGGTTGAGATGGAGTAGTTTGCGAGCCTTGGGCGTTAGGAAGAATTATGATATACGATTTCTTCCGTTTCTTCCTTCCGCCACTCAGAACGATAGGACTAATCGGACTCTGGCCATCGGCACCAACGAACACAATGTCTTCTTTCCCTTTCCCATCATCCGTTTCAAGGACAAGTGGAGTGGTCATTTGCTGTCCCATAGAACCTTGGTCCTCGTCTTGCATCATGTAATGGCCATTGCCGCCATTGTTGCCACCATTGTTACCAGGGGTCAAGATGATGATATTCGGCCTCTTACGGGCTGCAGCTTGCAGCACTAGAAAACTCAAGACAACCGTAGTTAGAGATGCAACCATTCTGAGTGACAAGACAGTAAACTGTGAAACCTCACTCCGAGACATTCGTTCTGATAAAGTGTTAATTACAAAACAACAAAGAAACATACTTGCTCACCTAACTGCGTAATTAGGCTCATCCTGAAGAGGACATGTCACGCAAATCCCTTCGAGTGTCAAGGTTAGTTCTGTAAAAAGTAACACGCAAGACTATCAAGCACATGCGTGACATCTTCTCATTGAGAAAAATGGAGTACAATCAAAGTGAACTGCAAGCTGAAAAACAGAGACATTAGATGAGCTGTCATTGCTGTGCAACTCAAAGCGACCGAAAAAAAACACCGAACACATGCGTGACCGCTTTTTAAGACAACGCCACCTAGCGGTAGCTGGAATTCACACGTCGGAATGAAACAAGGTGGGTTTGCGTTTTACCATCAAGTTGGACCCACTTATTAGGTAATATACCGGAAACATGAACTTAACCGGAACCGTTTCAAAAATATTCACGGGACGCCATTTTTGGACGAAAGCGAAATTCAGCTCGCGCGGAATTTCAAAACTTTTTGACTCTCCAAACTGAAAGAACTCAATTTGAAGCAATTAGTAAATCTCAGTAAAACTACCAAAATTATTAATCGTATTCCTCAAATTTAATAAGACAGAAACAATGGTCTGGTCTGAAGAGCAGAAAGATAAATTCCGAGCCCGTTCGGGCCAGCTGGTCAAATTAGGCTACGATGTGGGAATGCCAGAAAAACAGAAAGGAATTTTGCAAGTCGCAGTTTCGGCCGAGAGAGGTGGTCCTGTTATCGGCTATTTAAGACCAGAGCAGAGCTCCGATCGGCTTGTGGACAAAGATGGAAACCAAGTGGTCGCCTTTCCAGAGACAGGGCCGCCAATGCCGCCAGCCTCCGGCTATGCCAAGACCACCCCGACCCCAGAGACAGATGTCAATACTACCCCGACCACAGAGACAGGGCCGCCATTGCCGCCAGCCTCCGGCTATGCCAAGACTAGCCCGACCCGAAGCACTGCTACCACGCCACCATCTGGAGAGGCTGCCTGGCCAGCCTTCAAGCACGGAGAGAAGGCCACTTGGCCCGCTGCAAAGCCACGAACAGCTGATGCCTCTCTGGAGATCAAAGCCTGGGTCGGCGGCGAACAAAAAGTGTTCCCTGGCTATCTAGGGAAACTGAAGCCGATGGAGAGTCTCGCAGGACCTGTTGATGGGCTTCCAAAGATGGATAAGACTCGGGAAGTAGAGGCAACCGGGCCTTCACAGGAGGAAGGTGTCTTCGGCAGCGGCACTGCCTTCGTCTCGCTCAATGATTCAAGCCATCCTTTCAACCCATCTTCGTGGCCCACTCTCACTAGACAAGCTTTGAAAGACTACAGTGGTAACAGCTGGTGCGTCGATGATCAGTCTGGTTGCATTCATGTCAATGAAGAGCCAAAAACGGCGAAGTTTGTCACGAGTCGCTTCTATAACAAGATGAGACAAGAAATTTGCTACGCTTACACTAGTAAGCCTGAAGAAACTTCGAAGACATCAGCTACGGCAGCCAACATAGACCAGTTGATCTATGATTTTGATGAGGACAAAAACACTACAAAAACTCTTGAAGAATTGGGTTGCAAACTGATCCAGCCATCGTTACCGAAGCCAGAGAGTAATCTGGTTCTAGGGGACAGGAACAGCAAGCTGATCATGAAGGTCGACGGCAAGCCCTGGTATCTTGGAGTTGCTCAGTTCAGCATCGACGGAAACCTCACTGTGAGCGAGTCTCTCACTCATGAGAGGGAGGAGAACAGGCATTATTTAATGGCCAAGGGAGCAGCTAATTTCGACACCAAGCGGAACAGCATTCCAAAGGGGAAGCAATATTGCCCGACAACTTCCCTCACATTCCCTAGCTCTGGCACATGGAAACCAGTCAACGGAATGGCTTTAGACAGAGTATTTTTCGAGCATGGTAGGTTGTGCAGGAGAAGCACTGAGCTCGCTAAAAAAAAGGATTCATTTGAACACTCGCGCATGTGGACTCTGACCAGAGAGGCCGACGATCCTGCCAAGGAACACACTCTGTCCATTCTGGACATTGGCGTGCGAGCCCCGAGTTCGGCGATTCGCGACATCGGCTTTGATAATCACTCTGACTCAGCATACAAACAAGAAATTGCCAAAATCAAGATCGTTCGCTGCTTCGTGGCCTTAGTTCCTGGTGTCCTCGACACTAATGGACCAAGTGAGGGTCCTCTGGTCAATGTGGTCAACTTACAAGACATACATCCAGTCGATCAGGAACTTCATATCATTTATCTTGTCCACTCGACCGGAAAGTACTTTACTCATCATGTTTATGAGAATGTAAAGCTGGTTGACGTAGACATGTCTGGTGTGAGAGATGACTTCAGGGTATTAGATAGAGATACAGTGAAACAAGAGAGAGACCACGAGGAGGACAAGGAACGCATATTTAGAGAAGAATTCAAAAGATTTGCAGCCAGTTTCAAAGAACTTGTTAACAGAGATCACACTCCACAGAATGGAACCGATGTTGAAGACATGGACGAAGTGAAAATCGACAGAGGGTGTGCTCTAAACGTCAACGGTGGCAACATGGTAAGAGCAACGTTCCGAGGCGTTTACAATGAATTCTGGAAGAGGGTCATCGATCCCACGAGAGCAGAGACGAAGGAACAAGTAGAGATGTACAGGAGGTGGCAACCGTTCTACATTCACGACTTCATAGAAAGACTGTATCTGGCGGAGCCTTTGAGGAACTTTCAGCCTCACGAGATACATGTGGTCAGAGTGGCCGACTATCTGAGAGAGTGTGACAGAACGTTTCGCAACACTGTTACTGGTTGTGCCTTGAACCTCGCCGCAACCGAGTTTCTCAGTGGCGTCGGACTTAATTCCCAGTCAACCATAGGCGAACCCGAAGTGGCGTTGGAGAGCACAATGATTCAGGTCAACGTTCCCGACGAGAGGATAAAATGCATCATATACGATTTCAAAGGTGTGGAAACTCTGACTACCAGATACTACAACGGTGATGCGGAGCAGCAAGCAATGGTGTATTTCCGCCAAGCACTAGACTTGAATAGGGGAACAAAGAGTCCGCAGAGACTGTTTATCTCGAGAGGTCTTGGAACGAGTGCCTTGGAAGACCGAAGTATCAGACAACGCGTCTCACAACGCGATCCTGACATAAAAGAAATGATTGTGAATGGCTACAAATTGAAATCAGGAAACAAGGAAGTATCTGTGGACTTTAGAGGTTACACAAGAGTGAAGTGGTTCTACTTCGTCAACAGCACTGACCTGGACAGGAGAGTGAAAGTGGGAGTGGCTAACCTGCCGTTCAATTGCCGAGCCGCCACTGTAGACAGCCACACGCTGTACAAAGCTTTCTTTGGTGACATTAACGATGATAAAATCCAAAAGGTTAAGAAGCTTTGGTCTATCTCGAAATCGAGTAGACCAAAATTGGCGAATTATCAGATCTACGGCAGTGCATGGAGCAGTGAACCGGGCAAGCAAGTTGTTGGCGTCTTGGGCGGCCAGAAAAAACTTCGAGTAGCTGCATCGTCTACTTTCATGACTCGCAAGGCAGATAATCACACTGTGGTATTTGTCAACAATGTCGACTATGAAGACATTGACATGCAGCAGGAACACATTTCCAGTGGTTCGAAAGAAGTGTGGTCCATTAGCCTATGTACTCCCGGATCACCGGATAGTAATCATAACGTACGCGCCATAGCTGTCCCTATGTTCGATGTCTGTAAAGGATATCCTTTACAAGGCTTCTACAGAGTAGTCCGAATGGAAAGCGAAAACCTGAACGCCCGCTCATCGAAAATAGCAAGAAACGATAGGGCCATACTACCGGGTCCTCGAAAAGGTCGCATTGCACGAAATCCTCTTCAAGAGGAAAGTGATCGCAATCAAGTTGGAATTGGTGAACAAGGTAAAAGAGGTAACGTCAGGGGAGTTATTCAACACATGACGGTTCTACTGCAAGATGAGGAGAGCCAAGCTCAAACGCCGACAATGGTTGTTATATTATCATCACTGTCCACAATCTTGGCAGCATCTGTTCTCTCTCATTTCTGCTAGTAACTAATAAAATAGTTCTCGAATCGTTAGACGGAGGGAGCAGGAGGAGGAGGGAACAGAAACAGGAAGCTGATCATGAAGGTCGACGGCAAGCCCTGGTATCTTGGGGTTGCTCAGTTCAGCTCTGAAGGTCCGGTAACTGTGAGCTAGTCTTTCAGCGATCCGAGAGAAAAAATAGACATTCCTTAATAGCAAAGGGAGCTGCTAATTTTGACATCAAGCAGAATAGCATTCCAGCGCAAAGGCAATATTTTTCGAAAACTTCCATAGATTTTGGTGCCATCGCAGGAAGAGCACTGAACGGCATGGCGTTAGACAAAGTGTTTTTCGAGTATGGCAGCCTGTGCAAAACAGCCAATGCACTCGCTTGGAAAATGGAATCCTTCGAACACGCCCGCATGTGGACTTTGACCAGAGAGGCCGACGATCCAGCCAAGGAATACACTCTGTCCGTTCGGGACATCGGCGTCAGTACTTCAAGTACGCCCTATCGAGACATTGGCAGCTTCTTCCCTGTATGCAGGCTCTGAGTGGTCTGTGAATTCGAAGTCAAGACCGTTCGCTGCTTTGTCGCCCTCGTGTCAAAGAAGCTTGACACTAACCAAGGAGGTCCATTGATCAATGTGGTCAACTTGCAAGACATGAATCTTGTCGAACAGGAGCTCCATATCATATACCTTGTCCACTGGAGCGGAAGGTATTTACACACCACGTTTACGAGAATGTCAAGTTGGTTGACTTGAATCTTTCAAGAGAGTCAGGTGTTAGGACTCGAAATATTGAGCGATTTCCGCTAAAACCAGATGAGCTGCTGAGGAAAAAGCTTTTTAAAGACGAAAGTGACAACTTCCAAGAAAGTTTGAAGAAATTGGCCGCAAGGGCTGGCTCTCAGCAAAGGGAAGCGGACTTTGAGAGCATGGAAGATGTGAACAAAAATGTCGGTTGTGGGCTCAGTGTTGATGGAGGTAGCCATAGAAATGCAAATATCAGGGGCTACTACAATGAATTCTGGAAGAGGGTCATCGACCCTGAGGGAGCAGTGAACCGAGAGCAACGGGATACGTTCAAGCGATGGCAGCCATTTTACAATCATGACTGAGCAGAGGCGTTATCTGTCGGATCCGCTGTCAGAAATATTCGTCCTCAACGACGCCAAAACTTCCAACGTTGGCCTTGTAACTTGACTTCAGGTGAATCGAAATTCAAAAAGTATCAAATCTACGGCAGAGTCTGGAGCGACGGTTCACCTCAACAGCAAGTTGTTGGCGTCGTAGGTGGAGCGAAGGGGCTTCAAGTGGCTGAGTGATCCTTTTTCTAAATGATGAGCACCAACAGCAAGCCATTACATTTTTTAACAATATAGGGGGGGAGCATCATATCATCTATCTAGGGTTGCTTATTTTTCATTTTTCCGAAAATTAATTCGTAAATTAAATAAATTAAGATAAATTAACCGAACATGAATTAATATTGGACAACCCTATAGTTGCTTTTTTTCGATTTCGCATGCATTAATTAGTAAATTAAATGAATTAAAATTAATTAAATTTCATAGATTAAAAATAAGCAACCCTACATCTCTCCATCAATACCACAATGGTGAAAATGAAATTAAAGCGGAGAAAAGCGCGCGCTCCTTCAAAGTTCACATTTTCATTTCCAACCGAACCAACTCAAGTAGCGAATTAATCAAATATCAGTTCACTTCAACCGATTTCTAATGGATGAGCGACAAAAGCAACAAACTCTGTTAGAAACAGCGGCTCTACTACAGCGAAGGGGATACCAAGTGGCCAATGGATTCCCGGGACCGGATGGTAGGCCTCAGTGGCTAGTGTCTTCCGGAAATGGAGCTCTGGTCGGCATGCTGAGAATAGATTATCCCTATCACTTATTTCTCATGAATGGCATGGTAATGGAAGCGTGCAAAGTGCGAGACCAACGTCAAGCCGTCCCAGCTCAGGTAGCCAACCCGTACCTACAAGGTTCACAGGCACCCGCAGCAAGTCCCGCTCAGTCCGGTCCACACACTGGTCGGATGCAGTATGGGTCTGGTCAGCGTCAACCAGCCGCCCGCTCAGAGAATCAATACAACCAACCGCGTCTTGGGCAGCGCAATGTGGGGCAAAATTTGCCGGCCGCGACTAGAGCGCCATCTCGCGCCGGCCCCGATCAGTCCAACCAACAGCCCAGCACTCGGCGGTCGTATAACGTGCCTTCACAACCTCAAGTTTGGACTGGTCAGACTGAGCCCTGGGCTAGTTCACAAGGCCCAGCTTCAGTGCCATCGGCACCAGGACACAATCAGTTCAACCCGGACAGCACTTCGCAGGGTCAAGTACAGCCACCGTCAGTGCCTGGGCACAGGCAAGTCAATCCCAACCCGGTCAGACAAAGAGGGCGGGGTCCGGCGGGGACAGTTTCAAACCCTAACGCCACTATTAGGAATCCGATCGCAGCCCAGCCTACACCGGCTCCATGGCCACCGGGTCTGTTGGGCACTTTGGCGGCTTGGCCTCAAGCATTGGTGACAACTTCCGGTATATCTGGAGAGATCGACGCTTGGGTTACTGGACAGCAGAAATTATTTGCTGGCTATCTGGGTGTATTGAAACTAGTTTCCCGCGAAGATGAAGAGCTGAGCAATGCGCTTGCGCAACTGCTAACGCCAGCCCCCGATGCGACTGGACTTTTCCGGGTGGAGAATATTTTCGGCAGTGGCACTGTCTTTGTCTCATCAGATGGTTCAGGCCAACCTTTCAATCCTTCGTCATGGCCTATCTTGACAAGAGCGTCTCTGAAGGCGAACAGTGGAAACGGCTGGCAAGTTAATGACAAGACAGGTTGCATTCATGTCACTGAAGAACTTGACAAGGCCAAGTTCGCTACAAGTCGCTTTTACAACAAGCTGAGACAAGAAGTTTGCTATGCGTACACTTGTAATATTGAGAATGCCTCTGAAAGCTCGGCTGAGAAAATTAGCATTGACGATTTAATCTATGATTATGACGAGGAACAAAAGGTTGCCGACTCTTTCAGCAAGTTGGGTTATCCAGTGTTGAGCCCATCTCTACCGAAACCCGAGACCAGTCTGAATTTAGGGGATAGAAATAGCAAGTTTATCATGAATGTCAATCGCGTGCCTTGGTATCTTGGAGTAGCACAGTTCAACGTTGAGGGCAAGCTAAAGGTCGCCGAGTCGATTAAAGGTCCGAGGGCTGGAAATAGACGTTACCTAATAGCCAAAGGAGCGGCCAACATGTCTGGCCCGATTCCGGAGGGAATGCAGTACCATCCAAAGACTGAAATAGATATGCACCCTATTCCGGGAAAATCAGTCAATGGAATGCGCTTGGACAAACTATTTTTCGAGTATAGCAAGTTGTGTCTTCGAACCAGCGAGCTCGCAAGGACAGCGGATTCCTTCTATCAAGCCCGCATGTGGACTCTGACTAGAGAGGCCGACGACCCAAGCAAGCAATGCACTCTTTCCATTCTAGACATAGGCGTGCGAGCTCCCAGTACCCCTTACCGGGATATCGGTTTCATAAACCATCCGGAGCCGGCATACAACGAAGCTGTTGCCAATATCAAGGCAGTGCGCTGTTTCGTCGCCCTTGTTCCTGATGTACTTGACTCAGATCTGCAGAGTGAGGGTCCCTTGATCAATGTGGTCAACTTGCAGGACATCCACCCGGTCAACGGGGAGCTTCATATCATCTATCTCCTTCACAGAAAAGGCAAATATTACACTCATCATGTCTTCGAGAATGTCAAGTTGGTCGATGTAGATATCTCGCTAGAGTCAGACTTCGCAAGACGATTCAATCCTGGGTGGCAAGGGGCTAAAGCACTACACGAGCGGGCCAACGAAGAATTTTGGAAAGCAGAGCGTGCTCAGTTCGTTGACAGTTTCGGAAGTATTGTCAGTAGTGACGAGCCGACACAAAGCGGGACCGGGTTTGAACGAATGGACTCAGTCGACGTAACACGTGGATGCGGTAAAAGCGTTAATGGCAAAAACCAGCTGGTCAGAGGCATGAGAGGATTTTACAATGAATTCTGGAAGAGGGTCATCGACCCTACGAGAGCGGAGGACCCAGAGCAGAGGGAGATGTTCAAGCGTTGGCAGCCCTTTTACAGTCACGAGTACAAGGAAAGGCGCTACCTGGCGGAACCTCTGAGCAACTTCAAGCGCCATGAAGTGCACGTGGTCAGAGTGGCCGATTATCTCAGAGAATGCGATAGAACTGCTCGCAACACAATCACTGGCTCCATTGCTAACACCACCTCGAGGGCATTCCTGTCAGGTGTCGCAACGATTAGGCAGTCATTCTTAGGAGCGCCGGTTGTGCTACTGGAAAGCTCAATGATTCAGGTGAGCGTGCCCGACAAGAGGATCAGGTGTGTCATATATGACTTCGAGGGCGTGGCCAATCTGGGGACCCGCTATTATGCTGCTTACTCCGAGCGCCAAGCAATGGCATATTTCCGTCAAACTCTGGACCTGCAGTTGAGGGAAGGAGAGAAGCTTCCAGAGAGATTATATTGTCCTCAATATGTTGGACACAGTGCAAGTCAAAGAGAAAAGTGCAGAGAAGAGGTCCTTAAAGAAGAAAAGGACATTAAAGACGTCATCTTCAGAGACTATAGATTCAGAGAAGGGAATGAAGAAGTCACCGTGGACTCTGTCGGCTCCATTACGGAGAGGTGGTTCTACTTCGTTAACAGCCTCGACACGGGAGGCGAACTCAAGGTGGGCGTGGCAAACCTGCCGTTCAATTGTCGAGCTGCGACCTTACACTGTCAAAACCTGTCCGAAGTCTTCGTCCACAAACCCCTGGCAGAAATAGATTCTAGCTGTAAAGTGGAGTGGGATGCTGGTTTGCATTCCAAGCAGTCGGAATCGACCAAGTATCAGATTTACGGCACTGTTTGGGACAACGAGGCCGACAGGCAGCAAGTCGTCGGCAGCTTGGGCGGTGAGAGCAAGCTCCAAGTCGCTGAATCGTCCTTTTCTCTCAGCGGCGAGAAGAAAGGGCACACGATTGTGTTTCTCAATAATGTCGACTATGACGACATCAGCACCCAGCACAAGCACATCCTTAGCCTCGGGAGATCGGTGTTGTCCGTTAGCTTGTGCCGACCAGGCTCTCGTGATTTGAATCACAACGTACGCGCCATAGCTGTCCCCGTGCTTGATCTCTGTAAAGGATATCCGGTGCAAGGCTTCTACAGAGTCCTTAAGCTGGACTGCGAAAAGATGTCTGACAATGGTATGAATGCAGTGCAAAATCGCACTGACGGAATACTCAGAAAAACTAAGGACCCAAGCGTGGTTCCTATTATACCGCAACCAGGAAATAGTAACAACCCTGCAAATAGTACCACTACTCGTCGTAGAAAGTTTAGAAGAGAGCCTTGCGAGGAAGAGAACAGCGCTCAAATGACGACACTGGCTGCTGTCTTTTCGTCACTGTCCACCCTTGCTGCGGCGTCATTTCTCGCTCAGATCTATTGATATCCAATAAATGATTCTTGAGTCACACAATGCAGTTGACGACACCGCATAAATCAACATCAAATAGTTTCCAGCAACAGGCATGGCTTTTTAAAGTGCAGCATAGCTGGGAAGGGTCTTCACTGTCAGCTCGTTTCGCGGAAAAATATACTGTATTGCAATATCTACGCTTCACAATTCTTTAAATGGTCTTTTATATTGAGTATTTGAATTGGGCTGAACAGGCTGAAACCTCACGAGTGATGACTAACAGCTGTCGCCTAGAAACCAGTGCACGCCATTCACGTAAAATCAGGAGATGGCGCTCGGAGCGATATGGTTAGTTGTGCAGAATCGCCATCTAGCGGGAAATGCGACACTTTAAAGTTACATATGTTTAATTACTCGATTCTATTTTGAACCACTTATGAGCGTAAATGCCAGCAAAGGTGATACGCTTCACTGGATCGGGTTCAAGCATGTTATGTAAAAGATTTTGCAATTCCATCGTTGTTGTCTTAGCTATTCGTCTAGTTAGGCGCCAATTCTTGTTCATCATCCTCTCGTACATGTCGTCATCTTCATCATTGAATGGCCAATGTTTGTTGAGCAAAGCGTAGAGACAAACTCCTAATGCCCAGATATCAGCACCGAATGGACTGTAAGGTTCTACAGGCTGTCCGCCAACACGGGACTTCTTAATGGCGTGCACTTCCGGTGCCATGTACAAAGGGGTACCTAATGGGACAAAACAAAATATTCAGTTATATTTATAATTAAGTCCCTCTACTGACCACAATAGCTGTCACACATGAGAACGCCATTTTTTATGCAGAAATGGTCCCGACTCAGACCGAAGTCAGTGACCTTGCAAAGGTCACGCTTGCGGGAGTCGATGAGCAAAACATTGAGCAACTTGAGATCACGATGAGAGTATCCCTTGCTGTGCATGAAACTAACAGCTGAGCACATTTGCTTGAAGAACATTCTTGAAATGTCCTCCGAAAAGGGTCCTCGGCCACTGACATAGTGGTACAAAGTGCCCCCTTTGGCCAGTTCCATGAATATGTAGACCTTGTCGTCTATGATGAAGTGTTCGTATAGTTTGATTATGTTGACATGTGGCAACTTTTCCAGAACGTCGAGTTCATTCTTCAGTTCGTCTAATTGTTTCTTACTGTTCTTTTTTCTCAGTGTGATCACCTTGCACGCCACTGAGCTGTCGGGGCAACTGCCCTCGGCCTTGCGTTGCTTCGCACTGAACGATGATTCATAAACGGTGCCAAAGCCTCCTTTGCCCAAAAATTTGCCAAGTACATAACCTTTGTAAGACAAAATGTTCGCGACTGTCCTTCCGTTTCCGGTTTCGTAAACATCGCTGGGCAGGTCTTTTCTACTTTTTTGTGTGTTGGGTGATATTAGTTTATCGTCCTCAGTCGGACTTCGATTTTCCACTGCCTTCGGTGGCTCAATTTTTCCGCCAATAGGCTTTGTTTTGCCATCATTAAGCTGATCCATTGTAAATTGCTTGAGTTCATTCGCTTCGAACTTGCCATTATCTCAGGTCTTCAAAGTCACGCGCTTCTTCTTCTTGGTCTTCATAAACAACATTTAGACTAGCGTACCGACTAACATGACAAATTGATTTTTTGATTGATTGATTTAGGCAGTACAGAGACAGAGATGGCCCGTCTAGCCTAGAGCACTGGAAGGATGCCGACGCTTGTTTGGTTACTAGAGGAGACCGCTTTTTCTTGGCCCGAGCCCACCCGGGCCCGAAAGCATTGTCATCGGGTACACCGCAACAGCAATTTACTTGACGCTCGGGCATACGTGGGCTTGAGGGGACCGGAATGTGAAGTTGGCTGTCCTGTGAAGCCATATATAAAATTTTGAGCCTGACTCAAAAATTGGACGGGTATTCTATTCTCCTCGAGTCAACTCCTCCTTTTATACTTTTATTCAAAAAAGTAAAAAAGATCACTCCTTCGAATCTAATTAGATACCCGAACCTATTTTTTAGTCCAGCTCAAAACAAAAATTTGAGATCTACGGTGCAGCCAACTTCACACTCCGGTCCCCTCATGCCCAGCTATGCGCTCGGGTAACTTGATGGTGAAAAAGTTGCTGAAGCGGGAAGAGGCGCGCGCTTCATAGTTCACATTTTCATATCCAACCGAACAAACTCGATTAACTAATCCATTCATTATCAGTTTAAATTGCCGGATTTCTAATGGACGAGCGACAGAAATATCAAGCAATGTCCAAAACAACGGCTCTACTACAGGGAAGAGGATACCTAGTGGGCGAAGGAGTCATCGGAATGGCCGGTAGGAGTCAGTGGCCAGTGGCGTACCCCAATGGCACTATGGTGGGATATTTGATGATAGATAATCCCTATCACTTATTTCTATTGAGTGGCGAGACGGTCGAAGCCTGCAATGTTCCAGATCAACGTCCAGCTGTGCCAGCTCAGGCAGCCAACCCTTACCTAAGAGGTCCGCAGGCACCTACCGGTCGAACTTCACACCATGCTCAGATGAATCCACACATGCGCCCACAGCGTCAGGCCCCGCCTCCAGTCACACCTAGTAACTATCAGTTCAATTCGTACACTGGTGCTTGGGAGCCGACGGTGCCGCCGATGCAATACGGGCACGGGCAGCCCCAAGAGGTCTACCCTTACCTGCAAGGCTCACAGGCGCCGCCCGCTCAGATGGAGTCACACATGAGCTCACAAAGACAGGTCCCGCCTTCAGTCCCACCTGCTCGCCCTCAGTTCAATCCTTACACTAGAGCTTGGGAGACGGCGGCGTCGCCGATGCAATATGGATATAGGCAGCCTCAACCAGCTACGAGTTCCTTGGGTCATAATTACCAACCTCGTCACAGACGTCCCGATGCCAGACAGAATTTGCCGAGTCAGACTCGAGCGCCATCTGTGTATGGTCCTGATCAGTCCAATCAACAGACTGATTCTAGAAGACCAACAGTGCGGCCTTCTCATCCTCAAGCTCGGACTGGTCAGGGAAATCCTAGAGCTAGTACACGTGGCCCAACTCAGGGACCAGTGAGTCAGCCTTCAGTTCCTAAACAAAGGCAGCCAGTTCATACCCCTGTATCTGGCTCTGGTCAGCCCAACCTCGACACTAGAACGACGAATCCCACTGGAGCAAAGCCTACGAGGGCTCGATGGCAGTCAGGTCTACGTGGTGCTCTGGCGGCTTGGCCTGTTGCATTGGTTACAACTTCCGGTATCTCTAGAGAGATCAACGCTTGGGCTCCTGGACGGCAGAAAGTATTTTCTGGCTATCTGGGTGTATTGAGACTAGTTTCTCGTGAAGATGAAGAGCTGAGCAATGCGCTTGCGCACCTGCTCACCAAAGCATCAGCTGTGACTGAGCTTTTCCGGGTGGAGAACATTTTCGGCAGTGGCACTGTGTTTGTCTCATCGGATGGGTCAAGTCACCCTTTCAACCCTTCGACGTGGCCCATCTTGACTAGAGCGGCTCTAAAGGCATACAGTGGAAATGGCTGGCAGGTTGATGACAAGACAGGTTGCATTCATGTCAACGAAGAACTTGACAAGGCGAAGTTTGTCACAAGTCGCTTTTACAACAAGCTGAGACAAGAAGTGTGCTATGCATACACCTGTAACACTTCGAAGAGCTCGCCAAGGAAATCAGCATGGACGACTTGATCTACGATTTTGAAGAGGAACAAAAGGTTGCCGACTCTTTCAGCAAGTTGGGCTATCCAGTGTTGAGCCCATCTCTACCGAAACCGGAGACCGGCTTGGTTCTTGGGGACAGAAACAGCAAGCTTATCATGGAAGTCGATGGCAAGCCCTGGTATCTTGGAGTGGCTCAGTTCAACACCGATGGAAAGGTGAAAGTCACCGAGTCCTTTAAAGATCCGAGGGCAGAAAATAGGCATTACCTGATAGCCATGGGAGCGGCTAGTATGGGAAGCATGATTCCGAAGGGAACGCAGTACCATCCGAAGACTAAAGTAGACATGGCTGCCATTCCAGGGAGAGCAGTGAACGGAATCCGGTTAGACAAAATTTTCTACGAGTATGGCGAACTCTGCCTACAAACCAACGGCCTGGCTAGGACAGCGGATTCCTTCGATCAAGCCCGCATGTGGACTCTGACTAGAGAGGTCGACGACCCAAGCAAGGAATGCACTCTTTCCATTCTAGACATAGGCGTGCGAGCTCCTAGTACGCCATTCCGGGACATCGGTTTCGTAAACCATCCGGAGCCGGCATACAACGAAGCTGTTGCCAACATCAAGACAGTGCGCTGTTTTGTCGCCCTTGTTCCTGATGTACTCGACTCAGATCTGCAGAGTACGGGGCCCTTGATCAATGTGGTCAACTTGCAGGACATCCATCCTGTCAACGGGGAGCTCCATATCATCTATTTGATCCACAGAAAAGGGAAGTATTACACTCATCATATCTACGACAATGTCAAGTTGGTCGATGTGAGAATCTCGCTGGACTTAGAATATGACCGAAGGGGCGATGATGAGTGGGAAGCGAATAGAAAAGAAGCCGAGCGTGATCACTTTGTGAACAGTTTTCAAACTATTGTCAGTCGTGATGAGCCAAGACAGAACGAAAGCGAGTTCGGCCCAATGGATGAAGTGAACCAAGAATATGGGTGCTCTAGAAGCGTGAATGGTGAAAACCAGCTGGTCCGAGCCATACGAGGATTTTACAATGAATTCTGGAAGAGGGTCATCGACCCTATGAGGGCGAAGGAGCCAGAGCAGAGGGAGATGTTCAAGCGTTGGCAGCCATTTTACAGTCATGACTACAAGGAAAGGCACTACCTGACGGAACCTCTGAGCAACTTCAAGCGCCATGAAGTGCACGTGGTCAGAGTTGCCGATTATCTCAGAGAATGCGATAGAACTGCTCGCAACACAATTACTGGTTCCTCAGCCAGCACTACCTCGAGGAAGTTTCTATCGGGTGTCGGATCTGTTGAGCAGGCATTCATTGGATCGTGTAGAGTACTACTGGAAAGCACAATGATTCAGGTGGTCGTGCCTGACGTGAGGGTCAAGTGCGTCATTTATGACTTCGAGGGCGTGGCCAACCAGGGAACCCGTTATTACGATGCTGATTCGGAGCGCCAAGCAATGGCGTATTTCCGCCAAACACTGGACTTGGGGTTGAGGAAAGGGGAAAAGATTGCAGAGAGATTGTTTTTTCCTCAATACGTTGGATTTAGTGAGCTTCAAGGTGCTAAGTGCAGAAAAAAGGTCGCTGACAGGGAGAAGGACATTAAAGACGGCATCTGTAAAGGCTACAAATGGAAAGAAGGAAACGAAGTGGTCACCATGGACTTTGCGGGTTCCATTACAGAGAGATGGTTCTACTTCGTGAATAGCGTCGACACGGAAGACAAAGTTAAGGTCGGCGTGGCTAATCTACCTTTCAATTGTAGAGCCGCCACCGTGCACTGTCGAAGCTTGTGCGAAGTATACCTTTTCCGAGGCGTAGATTCAAAAGACTGGACACCTTTGAAACAGTGGGATGCTGACTTGAATTCTGCGGAGTCGGAATCGAGCAAGTACCAGATTTATGGCAATGTTTGGGACAACGAGCCCGGCAGACAGCAAGTAGTCGGCATCGTCGGCGGCCAGAGTAAGCTTCAAGTGGCTGAATCATCCGTGTTCCTCAGCGGCGACAAGAAAATGCACAGTGTTGTGTTTTTCAATAATGTCCACTATGAAGACATTGCCAGGCAGCACAAACACATTCCCGGCAACATGAAAAGAGTGCTGTCCGTCGGCTTGTGTCAAACAGGAGCCTATAGCGCCAAAGCGACGTTAAATCGGGATCTCAATCACCACGTGCGCCTTCTAGGTACGCCTGTGATGGATCTCTGCAAAGGGTATCCGGTTCAAGGCTTCTATCGACTCCGCAGGCTGGACTGCGAAAAGGTCACTGACAGTTTAGCACACACTGTGGAAAATCGCACTAACAAAATTCTTAGCGTAACCAAAGATAAACGAAAGGCTGTCGTTATACCTGAAAGTGGTAATGACGCTACAGGTGGTAATCCTGCAGATGATCAGAGTGACAATCAACAAATCACAGGTGAGCCTCAGAATGAAGAGAATCAACCTCAGATGTCTACAGTGGCTGTTGCCTTGTCATCTCTGTCCACCATCTTGGCGGCTTCAATTCTCTCTCAGTTTCATTAATATCCAATAAAATCCTCATTGAAATTTACGATCTGGATCGAATGAAAACATGGCTGTCAAAGTTAATCTGTGGGAAGGTGAGCTATAATTGAGTGCAAATTATACTATAGTTATAGAACAACTCAGGAGTTACGGAGGACACTTGACACATTTTTGATGCCAATCAATTAACAAAAGGGTTATTTTATTGATATCAAAATCGACCGGACTTGAGCAGTTACGAAAAACCAAATTTCCTTCTTTGCCCATGTTGAGATAAATATGGAGTTTAACTTCCGCAATTTTTTGAAAGTCCCCAAGACGTAATACACAATGTTTCTGCTTCCCCGGCCATTTGCGAAATGACAGATGAAAAAAGGTTGAAACGGTTTCCGGGCGAGTACATGTATAAAACCAGCCATGGCTCAAAGGTCATCAGGTCGAAGTGCTTCTCCTCGCCAGGCTTCCTCAGCTCGCCCGGCTCCGGCTGAAGGGAAATTCAGGTCGCGCGCGTTTTAAAAACTTACCAAACTGAAAGAACACAATTCAAAACAATTAAAATACAATCAACCTACCCAATTAATCAGTTCTTGTCTCCGTATCGAACAAAACATTAGAAATGGTTCTGACTGAGGAGCAGAGAATCAAATTCAACGCCCGGACGAGTCAGCTGTTGGGAGCCGGCTATACACTAGGGCTTCCAGAAAGAATTCCTCCCAATCGCACATTACGAGTTGAGGTGAAAAAAGACAAGTCTTTTATTGGCTATTTAAGACCAGAGCATAGTTGCGATTGTCTCGTGGACAAGGATGGTGATGTAACGCTCACCTTACCACCAATAGGGTCACCAACACCGCCGGCCACTCCAGCAGCTGCCCAGCCGACCAGTTCGACCTGTCAGCCTGTATGGCCACAGTTTCAGCATGGTAAGCTGACGGCTTGGCCTGCTGCTGTGACAACAGCTGGCATCTCTGCATGGATCGAAGTGTGGGCTAACGCAGAACAGAAAGTATTCCCTGGCTTTCTAGGAAGACTAAGGCAAGCTCAGAGCCATGACATGCCTGTCGATGAGCTCAAAGAGATGCATAACGAGGGAGCGGTGACCACTGGGCCCCACCAGGAGCAAGATGTCTTCGGAAGCGGCACTGCCTTCGTCTCGTTGAATAACTCAAGCCATCCTTTCAACCCATCTTCGTGGCCGGTCCTCACCAGACAGGCTTTGAGAGAATACAGTGGTAACCGTTGGTGCGTCGATCAGCAAACTGGTTGCATTCATGTCGATGAAGATCTAAAAACGGCAAAGTTTGCCACAAGTCGCTTCTACAACAAGAAAAGACAGGAAATGTGCTACGCCTACACCTGTAAGCTTGACAAAACTTCGGAGACATCAGCTACGGCAACTAACATAGACCAGTTGATCTATGATTTTGATGAGGACAAAATAACTACAAAAACTCTTGAAGATTTAGGTTGCCCACTGATCCAGCAATCGTTACCGAAGCCAGAGACTAATCTGGTTCTAGGGGACAGGAACAGCAAGCTGATCATGACGGTCGACGGCAAGCCCTGGTATCTTGGAGTTGCTCAGTTCAACATCGATGGACAGGTCACTGTGAGCGAGTCTCTCACTCATAAGAGGGAGGAGAATAGGCATTATTTAATAGCCAAGGGAGCTGCTAATTTCGACACGAAGCGGACCACCATTCCAAAGGGGAAGCAATATTGCCCGAAAACTTCCCTCACATTCCCTAGCTCTGGCACATGGAAACCAGTCAACGGAATGGCTTTAGACAGAGTATTTTTCGAGCATGGTAGGTTGTGCAGGAGAAGCAATGAACTCGCGAGAAGAATAGATTCATTCGAACACTCGCGCATGTGGACTCTGACGAGAGAGGCCGACGATCCAGCCAAGGAACACACTCTATCCATTCTGAACATTGGCGTGCGAGCCTCTAGTACGGCCCTTCGCGACATCGGCTTTGAAAATCACCCCGAGTCGGCGTACAGAGAAGAAGTTGCCAAAATCAAGACCGTTCGCTGCTTCGTGGCCTTAGTTCCCGGTGTCCTCGACACTAATGGACGAAGTGATGGTCCTCTGGTCAATGTGGTAAACTTACAAGACATACATCCAGTCGATCAGGAGCTCCATATCATCTATCTTTTCCACTCGACCGGAAAGTACTTTACTCACCATGTTTACGAGAATGTAAAGCTGGTTGACGTGGACATGTCTGGTGTGAGAGATGACTTCAAGGTTTTAACTAGCGCCGCAATGAAGCCAGAGAGAGAGGAAGAAGAGAAAAAGGAGCTCAAGTTTAGAGAAGGGCTCAGAAGCTTTGCAGCCAGTTTCAAAGAACTCGTCGATAGAAATGCGTCTCAACAGAATGAAAACAGCTTTGAAGACATTGATAAAGTCAGAGATGACAGAGGATGTGCTGGAAATGTCGATGGTGGTAACTTGTTAAGAGCAGTACTCAGAGGATTTTACAATGAATTCTGGAAGCGGGTAATCGACCCCACAAGAGCAGAGAAGCCGGAACAAGTAGATATGTACAAGAGGTGGCAGCCATTTTACACTCACGACTTCGGAGAACGGCTGTATCTGGCGGAGCCTCTGAGTACGTTTCAGCCTCACGAGATACATGTTGTCAAAGTGGCCGACTATCTGAGAGAGTGTGACAGAACTTCTCGCAACACTGTTATTGGTTGTGACATCAACAAAACGGCGTCGCATTTTCTGGGTGGTGTAGGATTTTCTACTCAGTCAACCATAGGCGAACCCGAAGTGGCGTTGGAGAGCACGATGATCCAGGTCAACGCTCCCGACGAGAGAATTAGATGCATCATATATGATTTCAAGGGTGTGGAAACTCTGACTACCAGTTACTACAAAGGTGATGCTGAACAGCAAGCAATGGTATATTTCCGCCAAACACTAGACTTGAAGAAGGGAACAAAGAATCCGCAGAGGCTCTATATCACCAAAGGTCTTGGAAGGAATGCGGTAGAAGACAAAAGTATCAGAGAACTTGTCTCGAAACGCGAGCCTGACATAAAAGAAATGATTGTGAATGGCTACAAATTGAAAGTAGGTAACAGAGAGGTCACTGTAGACTTCAGAGGTCACATCAGAGAGAAGTGGTTCTACTTCGTTAACAACGTCGAGATTCACAGTAGAGTGAAAGTGGGAGTGGCTAACCTGCCGTTCAATTGTCGAGCCGCCACTGTAGACAGCCACACGCTGTCCCAAGTCTTAGTCTACAAAGACGTCGGACTTGAAACTGCCAAGAAACTTTGGCTTCCCACTTCGACATCAAGTAAACCAAAATCGACGAAGTATCAAATCTTAGGCAGTGTGTGGAGCAATGACCCCGGTAAGCAAGTTGTTGGCATCCTGGGCGGCCAGAAAAGGCTTCACGTAGCTGAATCTTCTACCTTCATGACTCGCAAGGAAGATGATCACACTGTGGCATTTGTCAACAATGTTGACTACGAAGACATAGATATGCAACAGAAATACATTGCCAGTAATACCAAAAAAGTGTTGTCCGTCAGCCTAGGCCGACCCGAAACATCGGATCTGAATCACTTCGTGCGCTCCATAGCTGTCCCTGTGTTCGATCTCTGTAAAGGATATCCTCTACAAGGCTTCTACAGAGTCGTCGAGATGGAATGCGAAAAGCTGAACGACAACTGTTCAGGACGATTGAACAGGAGGAATAAAGCCATACTGCCGGATAATCGAGGAGGAAGAACTGGACTGCGAAGAGCAATTTACGAAGAAAATATTCCGAATCCAGTTAAAACTCGCGAACCACAAGTAAGAGATGGTAACAATAGTGGTCAGCCTCGAGAAGAGAGCCAAACTCAAATGTCGACAATGGCTGTCATCGTTTCCTCACTGTCCACAATCTTGGCAGCTTCTGTTCTCTCTCATTTCTGCTAGTACCTAATAAAATAATTTTGAATCGTTAGATCGAGAATAGCATCATGCCGGACCGGATCATCTGATCTGAACCACCAGATGCGTGGCATAGCTGGCTCTTCCTTCAATCTCTGTTACAGATATCCTGTAGAAGGCTTCTTCAGAGTAGTCAAAAGAAAGTGGTTACTGGGTCCGAAAAGAGTTTTATAGCAAGCTACTCTTTATTCTAAATCTAGCACATGTGTAAAAAGTCAAAGTTCATTCATTCTTGATTGTTGTACCCTTAGAGCAATACTTCTTCACTCACTGATCGGAAAGCAGATACAACTGGACTCATGCAAAGATGTCTTCGGAAGCGGAACTGCGAGAAAAATGGAGTACAATCAAAGTGAACTGCGAGCTGAAAAACAGAGACATTAGACGAGCTGTTATTGCTGTGCAACTCAAAGCGACCGAAAAAAACACGGAACACATGCGTGACCGCTTTTTTGAGACAACGCCACCTAGCGGGAGCTGGAATTCACACGTCGGAATGAAACGAGGTGGGTTTGAGTTTTACCCTCAAATTGGACCTACTTATTAGGTAATGTACCGGAAAGATGATGAACGTAACCGGAACCGTTTAAAAAATACACATGAGACGCCATTTTTACGCGTAAGCGAAATTCAGCTCGCGCGCAATTTAAAACCGAACTGAAAGAACACAATTTGAAACGATTAGCAAATCGCAGTAAAGCTACCAAAATTATCAATCTTTTTCCTCCGATTTAATAAAACAGGAACAATGGTGTGGTCTGAAGAGCAGAAAGAGAAATTCCGAGCCCGTTCGGGCCAGCTGGTCAAATTAGGCTACGATGTGGGAATGCCAGAAAAACAGAAAGGAATTTTGCAAGTTGCAGTTTCGGCCGAGAGAGGTGGTCCTGTTATCGGCTATTTAAGACCAGAGCAGAGCTCCGATCGGCTTGTGGACAAAGATGGAAACCAAGTGGTCGCCTTTCCAGAGACAGGGCCGCCAATGCCGCCAGCCTCCGGCTATGCCAAGACTGCACCCACCCCAGAGACAGATGTCAAGACTACCCCGACCACAGAGACAGGGCCGCCATTGCCGCCAGCCTCCGGCTATGCCAAGACTAGCCCGATCCCAAGCACTGCTACCACGCCACCATCTGGAGAGGCTGTCTGGCCAGCCTTCAAGCACGGCGAGAAGACCGCTTGGCCCGCTGCAGTGCCACCAACAGCTGATGCCTCTCTGGAGACCAAAGCCTGGGTCGGTGGCGAACAAAAAGTGTTCGTTGGCTATCTAGGGAAACTGAAGCCAGCGGAGAGCCTTGTAAGACCTGTTGATGATTTTACAGAGATGAAGAAGACTCGGGAAGTAGGGGCAACCGGGCCTTCACGGGAGGAAGGCGTCTTCGGCAGCGGCACTGCCTTCGTCTCGTTGACTAATTGAAGCCAGCCTTTCAACCCATCTTCGTGGCCCACTCTCACTAGACAAGCTTTGAAAGACTACAGTGGCAACAGCTGGTGCGTCGATCCGCAAACTGGTTGCATTCATGTCGAGGAAGAGCTGAAAACCGCGAAGTTTGCCACAAGTCGCTTCTACAACAAGATACGACAGGAAATGTGCTACGCCTACACCTGTAAGCTTGACAAAACTTCGGAGAAATCAGCTACGGCAACTAACATAGACCAGTTGATCTATGATTATGACGAGGACAAAAACACGACAAAGACTCTTGAAGGCTTAGGGTACCCACTGATCCAGCCATCGTTACCGAAGCCAGAGACTAATCTGGTTCTAAGGTACAGAAACAGCAAGCTGATCATGAAGGTCGACGGCAAGCCTTGGTATCTTGGAGTTGCTCAGTTCAACATCGATGGAAAGCTCACTGTGAGCGAGTCTCGCACTCGCAGGAGGGAGGAGAACAGGCATTACTTGATAGCAAGGGGAGCCGCTAATTTTGACACCAAGCAGATCAGCATTCCAAAGGGGAAGCAATATTTCCCGAAAACTTCCCTCGCATTCCATGGCTCTGGCACATGGAAACCAGTCAATGGAATGGCTTTAGACAGAGTATTTTTCGAGCATGGTAGGTTGTGCAGGAAAAGCATTGAACTAGCTAGAAGAACCGATTCATTTGAACACTCACGCATGTGGACACTGACGAGAGAGGCCGACGATCCTGCAAAGGAACACACTTTGTCCATTCTGGACATTGGCGTGCGAGCCCCGAGTTCGGCCATTCGCGACATTGGCTTTGAAAATCACGCCGAGTCGGCGTACAGAGAAGAAGTTGCCAAAATCAAGACCGTGCGCTGCTTCGTGGCTTTAGTTCCCGGTGTCCTTGACACTAATGGACCAACTGAGGGTCCTCTGACCAATGTGGTCAACTTGCAAGACATACATCCTGTCAAACATGAGCTCCATATAATCTATCTTGTCCACTCGACCGGGAAGTTCTTCACTCACCATGTTTACGAGAATGTAAAGCTGGTTGACGTGGACATGTCTGGTGTGAGAGATGACTCCAAGGTTTTAACTAGCGCCGCATTTAGGCCAGAGAGAGAAGAAGAAGCGAAAAAGGAGCTAAAGTTTAGAGAAGGGCTCAGAAGCTTTGCAGCCAGTTTCAAAGAACTTGTCAATAGAGATCACTCACAACAGAATGAAACCAACTTTGAGCCCATGGACGAAGTACAGATTGACAAAGGATGTGCTGGAAACGTCAATGGTGGTAACGTGGTAAGATCAGTGCTCAGAGGGTTTTACAATGAATTCTGGAAGCGGGTCATCGACCCCACGAGAGCAGGGAAGCAAGAGCAAGTAGAGATGTATAAAAGGTGGCATCCATTTTACAATCACGACTTTGGAGAAAGGCTGTATCTGGCGGAGCCTTTGGGTAGCTTTAAGCCTCACGAGGTACATGTGGTCAGAGTGGCCGACTATCTTAGAGAGTGTGATAGAACTTCTCGCAATACTGTTACTGGTTGTGACATCAACGAGTCCGCGACGCATTTTCTGTCTGGGGTCGGATTTACTGTCCAGTCAACCGTAGGAGCACCCACAGCGGCGGTGGAAAGCACAATGATTCAGGTGAACGTGCCCGACGAGAGAATTAAATGCATCATATACGATTTCAAGGGTGTGGAAACTCTGACGACCAAGTACTACAATGGTGATGCGGAAGAGCAAGCGATGGCATATTTCCGCCAAACGCTGGACTTGAAAATTGGAAGAAAGAATCCACAGAGACTCATTGACTGTAGAGGTATTGGTGGCAGCGCGTCGGAAGATGCAAGGCTTAAGGAACTTGCCTTGCAACGTGAGCCTGACATTAAAGACATGATCGTCAGAGGCTACAAATGGAAAGTAGGAAACAAACAAGTCACTGTTGACTTCAAAGGTTTCATCAGAGTGAAATGGTTCTACTTCGTCAACAGCATCGACCTGGAGAGCAGAGTGAAGGTAGGAGTGGCTAACCTGCCATTCAATTGTCGAGCCGCCACTGTAGACTGTGGCAAGCTGTCCGAAATCCTAGTCCACAACGTCGAAGATGTTCATATTAAAAGTGCTACGAAATCTTGGCTTCCCAATTTGACATCAAGTAAACAAAAATCGACGAAATATCAGATCTACGGCAGCGTATGGAGCAATGACCCCGGTAAGCAACTTGTCGGCGTCTTGGGCGGCCAGACGAAGCTACAAGTAGCTGAATCGTCTATTTTTATGACTCGCAAGGAAGAGACTCACACTGTTGTATTTGTCAACAATGTCGACTACGAAGACATCGACATACAGCAAGAACACATTGCCAGTGATTCAAAGAAAGTGTTGTCCATAAGCCTGGGCTCTCCACAAACAAGGGATCTGAATCATGTCGTGCGCGCCATAGCTGTGTCTGTGTTCGATCTCTGTAAAGGATATCCTGTGCAAGGCTTCTACAGATATGTCGGGATGAAATGCGAGAAGCTGAATGGCAACCATGCACAACGAGTAATGAAAAACACTAAAGCTATACTGCCGGAAAATGTAAGAAGAAGAGTTGATCTGCGAAATGCCCTTCAACAGGAAGGTCTCTATCAAGTTGGAATCAGTAAACAACAACTTCCAGGTGGTAACAATAGGGGAGTTAGTCAAGATGAAGAGAGCCAAGCTCCAACGTCAACAATGGCTGTTATCTTGTCATCATTGTCCACAATCTTGGCGGCATCTGTTCTCTCTCATTTCTGCTAGTAACCAATAAAATAATTCTCGTTCGTAATTTAAATTGAATGACACTTCGGCTACCAAGATCAGTATCAAAGAGGCTCCAATAAAACTTCATTGTCAACGGGATGGATCTACACCACCGACTAGCTTTACGGTGAAATATAAGAAACGTTCACTAGTCAAAACTTTTTCAAGACCTATTGACGGTCAACCGACGAGAATCCCAGCACTGTCATTCAAGGAGTGCGCCGTTCTCGCAAAACAGTAGATGGCGCTGAGAACAATATTGCATGACGCCATCTAGCGCAAGTCGGGCGAGCAATTCACGTGAGTCTTGTTTGTGAGTAAGCGAATTTTCGAGACGTTTTGTCTTTTCTCATTACAAGGCTATTGCATCACTGTGTTGTCCTGAGACCCAGCTCTAAGGGTAAGTGTAATTGTATAAAGGCTTCGTGACTCACGAAATACGTTACAGTTGATAATCAAGTCCCTGTGAGACGGTTTCCAGTCGAGTATACATATAAAATCAGCCATGCCTCGAAGGTCATCAGGTCGAAGTGCTTCTCCTTCTCGCCGAGCTGCCCCAGCTCGCCCGGCTCCGCCACCAATGGCTGCCAGGCCCACTCAACCGGCCGTGGTTCAGCCAGCACCCAGTGCCGTAGGTGCCCCCATGCAACAAGGCCCCGGTTTAATGGCCCAGATGGCCGCCACCGCTGGTGGTGTCGCCATTGGCAGTGCAGTTGGTCACACCATTGGTCACGCCATCACTGGCGGATTTTCCGGCAACTCGGAGCCCGCACCGGCTGCACCAGCTCAGCCCATGCAGCCACAGCAGCAATATGGTCAAGCCAACCAAGGACAGTCGCAGTGTCAAGCTGAGTTCAAGAGTTTCCTGGAGTGCACTCAGCAACAAGCTGACTTGAGCCTCTGCGAGGGCTTCAATCATGTTCTACGAGAATGTAAGAACCAGTATGCACAGTACTGAGTAGTCTAGGCAACAAAATTGTAATTTGCCATACATCAAAGGTATGTAATTTGTTATTAGATTAGAATAATTGAGTTGCATTCTAGTGTCAATCAGACTTTGCGCTAATTGAATTTATTTCTGATGCTACAATAAAATTCTATTAGAAAATAAAGCATTCATGAATTTTGGACGTAGTATGAGAAGCTGTGTTCTTTAGCTGCTTTGTTCATAGCTAACAATGAGTTGACTTGCTACAAGATTCTGGATTTTTTAATTAGGATAGACAGGCATGTCAGATTAGCTTGAGGCTTGGACAGTTCCCATATCTTAGTGGCCATTCTCGGATAATCGATTCTACTTTCGTAGACTCTGCTAGTTTCCGGATACTCAGACCGATGAACCAGAGTTCCATTTACATATAAGACAACTGCTCCAGTATTGTCGGCCACGGTGATGGTGTTGTATTGGTAACTGGCCTGTGCCTCGATGCCCTGCAATTAAATTAACGTGTCAGTACGCGAAAGACATCTCGGAGAAGAGATGCCTCACCCTTAGAACGTCTTGACCTTCAGGGGTCGAACTGACGGCCAGGATATCCGGTCCAGCCATGGACATGCAAGCCTTCAAATGAAGTAGACTCTGAGGTATTCTAATCGGTGAGACCGGAAACTCTGGAAATGCTGCCGCCACTGCCCTCGCTCCCGCCTCGTTTGTTCTTTGGCTAATTCCGACGAAAAATTCTCGCCCAGTAAACAGTACATCGCCACCATCAAGCTTAGCTGACTTGTCGGCAATTTCAACAATCGGCATGTTCAGTTCCTTCTTCAAGATGGCCCTCATCGTGTCCACCTGTCCAGGGAAGAGAGTGAGAGAAGACAATAGAATTAAGGAATTTCCAAGATTCGTTTACTGAATGAATAATATAAACATTAACAAATTGCTGAACATAATCGAAATTGATTCATTTATTGTGGAAAAAGTTTAAAAGCTCGTCACGACCTCAATGAATGCATAGATTCGGCTAACAATGCATGTGCAGAGCGGATGTATTTCTAAGAGAACTAAAACCGAATTTAAGTCTGGACATTCGGACAGTTTCTTTCATACTCATGACTGGAAAGATTAGCAGTGGACCTAATAGGCGTCACGAATAGGAACTGAATTACGCTTCGATGAAACCTATCAATCAAGTCGCATGTCCAATCAACTGGCTATTATTCTCCATTCCATGCTGACACGAAACGCAATTAAGCTCACCAATGGCGCAAGAACTAAAAAAGCTTTCACATCAAGCTGAACGGAAGCCAAGTATGTTCACGTGTCACGAACAGTTCAAACAGCAGCCAAGGTTACGCTGCGAACGTCTACTGTGACATTTATGGCTTCGTTTTTTTCTGCCTGCAGCGAGAAAGCCAAAATAATATTTGCTTTTCTCACGAGCGCTCGACAGAGATTAATTACATAGCTAACTGCTCTGTCAGCATAGTTTGTTCAGGCAGCCAAGCATCAAGATAACATAGAAGTATGTCAATGACGTACCTCTCGAAGTCTCGACATATGTCCAGGGCGACACATCAAGGCGATCCCATTGGCGACCACAGCAGTGTCCTCTACGAAAGGACAATCGGGCAACTTGTCGTCGGCAGGCAGTTCGATTACGTCCACTCCGAGACTTCGTAGAATGTTCACATATTGCTCATGTTCACGCCTTGCTTCGTCCAAGTTGATGGCCTCGCTGGAGCCAATGGCACCATTAAACGAGTCGGGAACACGGCACACAATTGCATGAGTGTACCTTCCATATGTGCCCAACATTTTCATGGCTCATGTACCTTCTCAACTAGGCCGACCAGGCAAGTGGAACCAATAGTCCGTGAGACCTTCAAAGTTGAACAGTTCAGACAGCGAAGCGTTCGCGACCAGCAAAATTTAGAGCGACATGTTTGTCAGACAGGATGCAAGAGGTTAGTACAGCCATAAATTATCCGCACAATTGCAAATGCAAGTTGGTAGGGAAGCTGGAGAATGGCACACAATTGAATTGGCCACCAACTGAGCAACAGAAAGGGAGAGGGAGAGGGAGAGAGGGAAAGCGAGAGACGAAGGCAAGACTGAATCGTTCGTAACGTTTTGATAACAACAGCAAAAAGCTGCAGCGAATTGATGCCCAGAGCGCATGCGCCGGACACCTCCCACTCGAGATACACAAACGGTCCCTGGTGTTGCGGTAAACACGCTGATTGTTGTTGGGTTTTACTTTAGCTCGTTGAATTTACAGTGATTACCTGTGACAAGGATGGCAAATATCGAGAAGGTCCAGAAAAAGCTTTCTGACGAAGTCGCCAAGTTTAATCAGCTTCAAAAAGATGTCCAAAAACTGATCGGATTGAGACAAACGCTTGACGCCCAGTTGAATGAGAACAGTGTTGTGAAAGAGGTTTGATTGACGAAAATGAAAATGGCCCAGTCTAATCGGATTTATATCACAGGAAATGGACTTACTCGAAGACGAGGCTGTTATCTTCAAGCTGATTGGGCCAGCGATGCTCAAGCAAGACTTGAAGGAAAGTAAAGATAATGTTGCTAATAGGATCAAGTACATCAGCGAGGAACTGTAAGTTAGTGGTTTAGCATCTAGTTGATAGACTAATCTTCTACGATTATTCAGGAAACGACATGAGACGAGTATCAAGGACTTAGAAAGTAAACAAGATGATCAGCGAGAAGTAATTGCTAAACTACAGCAACAATTCCAGGCTGCTCAACAGCAAAATATTCAAACAATGATGCCAAAGGCAGCGAACTAGCGTTGTTTAACTATTTAATACAAAAAATACAACTTTAGAATATCACTTCTTCAGTTTGTCAATTAAAGACGAATAACAAGATATTCTACACAAACCTGCTTGTCCTGCAGTGAAGATCCATGTAAACGCTTGCTTATTGGGATTCCATCGCACCTGAAACATGGTTGATCAGTATCATAACCCAAATACTACAATTCATACCTGATTTAGCGATTGAATCGGATAATTGGTTGGATGATGGATCTTGTCCACTGTCTTTGGCTTTGTGCACTTGCTTCTGCTACCTATGGGATAGTCGGCGAATTTTATGCCACAGTTCTCAGCAATGTGACCATAATCATAAAAAATCTGTTGGCTCGAAAGATTTGAATCTTGCGACTTCAGGGAACACACTTCAATTTTGTAAAGCGGCAATCGGTGGTGAGCTTTGAGACGCTTACTGTCAATTTTATAGTAGAAATTGTAAAACACTGTCGCTTCACCCGAAGAATCTACACTGGCTTCCGAGTTCAACCAGTCTGAGAAATCCACATCCCAAACACCGGTGTTGTGCTGGGATGTTGGACACTTTTCAGAACTGTCGAACATGTCCACGAACTGAACGGGCGACTTGTTCTGCGAATGGTTCTCTTCGAAGCCCATGATCAATCCAGGACACCGGAAGTTCCAGCATATCTTTGTGACCATGGCCTTGTGTATTATACGGAGCGGATGTGACAAGTCCGCCAAGTCCCATATTTTGGCATTTCGGTCAAGACTTCCGCTTGTGGCGATAAAATCTTCATGTGGCCATGGTGAGAAACAGACAGAGCTTACGCAACTTTCTTGAGCAATCCAAGAGATCATGGGTGTGAGGAGTAAACAGTTGCTCGGACTCTCATCTTGGTAAACAATGAGCAGTGGCGAAGTCGTGGTGATGTTCCAGACAGCAACTGTTCCATTTCCGTATCCGCCGGCAATCAAGTTGCAGTCAGTTGGCGACCAGGAAAGACACTGGCAGCCCGCTGGTTCGTAGTTAACCGAAGGTCCGACGCCAGGTGAATCCAGAATAACAACTGGGTCCGGTTTACACATAATATAAGTTCTGTCGGTTTCTGAGGTGATGTCGCCAGGAACGGGAATGCTGAGTATTCGAACTTGACCATCACTGCAAGCCAGGGCAAGAAGACCAAGCCTCCGAAGATGAACTTGTTCACAGCTCTCATCTTTGCCTTGCCAAGAATTACCGGCTGGACACCATTGCATGTCACAGATCATACCGTAACAGTGACCAATGCCCAAAACGAAGCTGGGTTTGGATTTACTCATTTCGAGCCCAAGAGCGCCAAATGACCACAATTGAATTAGTCCAACCTCAGCTTCCTCTTCACAGTAAGAGTGAACCTCGTCAAAATTCAAGCAAGAAGCGAGAGCTAAATACTGAGTCTCCTTCTCAACGTCAACCGGAAACGGAACCCAAGAACTTGACCAAACTGGACCTCCGGCAAAGAATGTGAAATGGTCTTCTTCGCAACTGGACTCGAAAATAGGCAACTTGGTCGATTCTTTGTTACATATGCACAGCGACTCCTTCGTTTGAGGCAAGAACATAGCGGAATCCCTAATGCAATTAAACTGTGAATCAAGTGTACGAAAGAATATGCTAAACTAACTTATCCGTTAAAGGTGTCCACTGTTCCACTTTCGGCATCCACTGGGGAAACATCATTTTCTTCTCTATCGACCTACGGCTAAAAAAGTAGAATAATTAGTCTCTGAGGCACAACTAATCTCGTTTCAGCAAGACTCACTAATTAATGGCATCTGTCATGTCGACCCTCTTGATAATCTCGAGAGCGTACTTCTTATTTGGGTCAGGCTTGAACTCGGCCTCACGCTTGACTGCCTTCACTTCACGCGGCATCACGGCGGCCCCTAATTCGGCCGGAAGTGCCGGAATGTCTGCCTCGTGAGCCTTGACAAGGTGTTCAATCACGCCTCTGTGAGAATTCGCGCTCACAAAGTCACACAGTTTACAGCTGTACTCGAGCACTATTCCGCATCTTCGGTAGTGATAAGCCAGTCCGGGCACCGTGGAAAACTTGCTGTCACATTCCGGAAACGGGCAAGTAATTTGGGTCTTGGTTTTCAAATACAGCGCCCAACTCCTCTGCAGTCCCTGTGGAATGTCCCTTATTTCCGTTGGTGTATTGAAAAATTCTGCCCAGAATTCCAGTATTTGTTTTCTCTTTTTATGATGATCATTTGACTCTTTTTTCTTGACAGGGTCAACTTCTCGGCAGCGCTTGTCTTCCTGAACCACTTTCAGTCCCTCTTCCGAAGGTGTCTCACTTTCAGTGGAACTGTCGCCCTCAGCTTGAAACTCATCTTCACTATTGTTATCCACTCCATCCTCATCGTCAATGATTACTGATTTTTTGATGAAACTTGACGCTTTCACTGCCGACCTGCGCTTCCGCTTGGCCGGTGTAGCAGCATCTTCCTCAGCATCATCTTCATCACTGACCACTGTGACTCGGCCACTCTTGATGGCATCCTTTCTGGTGTGGGAATCCATGTGAGATTTCATCGAAGCCGGCATCAGTTTCTTGTTGCACACTTCACATACCACTTTAATTTCCTATTAATATGAGAGCAGTTACGTATCTTCCGAACTGTGATGCACACATCTCTTACCGTGTCTGATTTCCCACAGGTATCGGTGTGTAGCTTGTAACCCAGGAAACTCTTGTAGACCTTGGAGCATTTTGAACATTTTAAGGACTTCATTGTTTCGATCGCTCTTTTCAGAACTTTCAACTTCTCGTTGTCATCGAAAGCCGTTGTGTCGCCATTCAACCTGGACTGAGAGCATGTATGAGCCAACTGTTTACGATTCGTCAATATTCAGCATAGTTACCAGTCCATAATGAGAACGAAGCACATGATTGTCCGCATGCTTGATTGAGGAAAACGAACTTTTACATTCATTGCAAGTAAACTGATTATCCGACTCATCATTCTTGTCTCCATCCACCTCTTCAGTAGGAGACCGCTCATCCTCTTCCGCTACATCTTTCGTTGGGACTCTCGCAGATCGTCCTCTTCCTCTACCACGACCTCTTCCACGACCTCGTCCTCTGGCCATTGAATCAAGAGTTCAAATTCGCGGTCATGAACCAGTATAACTTGAAAATCCGAGGCCGAGGTTCGAGAACACATTGACCACACTGGATCTTTTCTGTTTTTATCCGGACGTCCGCCGCCAGGTGGCGTCCTGGTCTGTTGTTGTCGGTGGCTTCAGTTGCGTTTTGAATTTTCTTGATTTGACTCTAAAATGAACCCCAATTCCAACCAAGGTGTCGGCCATGCCATGGGACAACCTACTGGCTATGGAATGTCCAATTCATTCGAACAAATGCAACCAAACATGCCCGGACAGCCAGCAATGAACTCTCAGCAACAGCCTCGCCAACAGGGACACATGCAGCACGGTCAACAAATGATGCCCGGAATGGGCAATCAACCTAGATTTAGTATGCAGCCAGCACCTCAAAGAGAAAATATCAACCCTACTCAATTCTGCAAAATCGGACAAGAAATAGTTCAAGAAATCGTCTCCAAAACATCTGAAATGTTCAAATGTTTGAAAGCTTTGCCTCCGCCGAATGGCTCCCAGATCTCAATTAGTCGGCAAGATGAATCAAAGAGGAACCTACACGAAACCATCGTGTCGATTGTCCAGTTGTTCAAAGAATTGCGGAAAATTTCCGAAAAATGCTGCGAGGCTACGTCAGAAATGGAATATGTTCAACTAGAAAGCCTGGTGCCATTGCGAGACGAACTGCCGAAGTCACTCAATCAAGACAATGACAAGAAGAATGCAGATCTAGTACGACATCTAGACGAGGAGAAGAAAGTTCTAACCGACCAGCTAAGACTGAGAAACAAACAACTGAAAGAAGTCATTGACAAATTGCGCGAAGTAGTGTGGGAAATAAACACGATGCTCGCTATGCGAAAACCTTGATGACAGAGATAATTTGTCTATACTGTCAGTTTCAAAAGTAAACATTTCATTCAAGTTGTTAAGACTACGCTGAATCAGAAAGATGAAGGATGTCACAGTGACCGGTTTCTGAGAGGCGAGCTCAACTTGGAACTTTCACTGATGGCCAGTTTCGATCAGAGCCACCATTTGCTGAATGTAGCACGGGACTGTTCAAGATTATAGAAGTTGCGAAAGTGCTGAAACTAGCCACTCTGTTGCAATTGCAACATGGAACGTCCATTTGCAAATGGTTCTTTGTCGACCAGAGTTCAGGTTTGCAAAGTAAATCTTGCGTAATGCAAAGTGGTTCGAGCTCGTAATGCCATTCACTTTGAACGTACCTTGGCATCGGCTTTTCAGCAAAGGTTTACTGCAAGACGTCTAAAGTGTTCCATCTCGAACTAAATGCAGCTTCCATTTTCTCCTAAAAGCTATCAGACTGTGCATTAAAAGTTTTTAATTCTTAGGCGAGTGTTCTGGAATCGATATTCAAGTCTAGCGTAA
Organism: Halotydeus destructor; assembly: GCA_022750525.1. Lineage (NCBI taxonomy): Eukaryota > Metazoa > Arthropoda > Arachnida > Trombidiformes > Penthaleidae > Halotydeus > Halotydeus destructor. The sequence goes on from JAIUWE010000043.1 coordinate 139,188, forward strand.
CTGATTTAGTGAGTAGACATCGATTCACGGATCCGTTATCACTAGTACCAGCTGCGTGAGTCACGCAGTACCCTCGTCGACACACTTGGCTAGAGATATTGAAAGGTCACTGGGTGACAATGAATTATAATTTCAATAGTCACGAACGCGGAACTTGAAATCCTGAAACGAATCTGGCGAAGTGAAGAGAATTAATTAGATTCGCCAATCAATTTGAAGCATGTCAACGAATGAGAAAAGATCATTAGTCTCTGCTTAAACCCTCTAGTCGAGATCTAAAAGGAGAGGAGAGGAAGAGAGGGGAAAGAAATCAGAGACGTGCTCCAAGTTTTTTTCTGGTTCGCTCTTTTTGTATCACTCGTGTATCACAAATGCGAGAGAAACTGAGCAAACATAGATATGTCTCACACATAAACTAACACTATTATGCTATAGTTATTGTACAGTGTAAATCTCGCTTTAAACGACGTTTACATCAAGCTATACGTCTTTCGATCGGGCTTGAGAAGTAGATTTTTAAAAACCGAACCTCTTATTTTGACATGTTGAAACTAATGAGTTATAGCGGTCATTGCAATTTTTAAAATCTCCCTCGAACAAGTTGTAATTCTGTAAGCATCCCTCGAGTGTCTTTCTAGACGAAACGTATGAGAAGGTTTATGAAGGTTCAGCTACAAACTACTCTGAGCGCGCAAGTGACAGCCCACTTGTTTTACTGTAGTTATATTGTAACACACGAAATTTGATTTCGAGGTCGAGCGATAAGTCAATGGACAGATCTCATTGAGTAGATCTCAAAAAACCTTTCCTCATATTTCGACAACAAGAGATGAAAAAGTTATAGCTATTTTTCGTCTTGCAATGTTTGAAATACCCCTCACGCACATCGCAATTAGATGGTGAATCGGGTCGGGCACCATTTCGCCCACCCGATCCAATCGGGTCCGACCGTGCTCAGATTGAGGCGACTCGGGTTGAGCGAAAATCGAGTCGACTCGAGTCTTCGCCCATCACTAATTGTAATTTTGAGTGTAACTCACACACCTCAAGAAGACTTGGTGCGTTGCTGTGATGGCAATAAAGTCGCTGGACTCGTAGAGATCACGTATATCTCATGTGAATGACATACTCAGCCACGTAAAGGGCAAGTGACAGGCAAGCGAGAGTGACCGAAATGTTCAAGGTCTTGGTGAACGTCTTCAAGCCGAGGGCAGTTGGGAGTGAACTGGTGACAGCGTCTTCCATGCGACGCATGCAGCGAAACCTGGCGAACTCCCTGTCAGTGGGAACGATGTCGGCTACCTTTTGAAGCAAGGCCTCGGTCAGAGGCTGCACCAGTCCAGCTTCGATGTAGTGGTTGGCTCTGGTAGAAAAATACTCTTTGCTCTCTTTGTCGGCAAGTCGACTGAAAAACATGGTCGCGTAATCTGACACAAGTGAGTCCTTGCTTGTGAAGACAGTGCGTTCTTCGTCAACTCCAAAGATACATCCGGTTGGTCGAGCGATCTTGGCTGAAAAGTAGTCCTCGACAAGAGCAGCTATCTTTGAGCGTGTCTTGAAGTGGTGCGCAATATACTGAACGGTGCTGGGATTGCGTCCATCAAACTCAAGGAGGCTGCAGTGTTCAAGTTCTCCGCACTTGTCTGTCTGCAGCATTCGCTGATGTAAACGGTATGCCCGAGTTCCTTCTTTGGCTGATCTAACGTAGCTGTAGAAGGCTGACACTGTCAGTATAACAACGCGATGTTGTCTGAAGTAAACGTCATCAACGAGGTTGCTGACCAACTCAATCCTTGGGTCCCGCTGGCTGACGAAGCTGTCAGTGGACATCAGGTTCAAGATGACACCAAAGACCAGAACGAAGGTGGCAAAGCACGTGACTGTCCAAGCCACTGCTATGGCGGCAAATTTCGTTTTGAAATGTTCCTGATCAACCGTTAGTGCGAACGAGTTCCACGTCAGGTGACAACATTGCGAAGCGAAACGACTAAGTTTCAGACACTTGGTGAACTTTTGCCTTGTCTTGTAGACACTGATCCAAGCAAGTATAGCGATGGAACAGATGAGCAAGATGAGAAGATAGATGGCAGTGTCCAAGTCGACATTGTCGAACACGTCCATCAGGTCTGCTTCAAGCTGACGGTCGGCAGATAGGGCGGAGTCTATCACGAGCTCAGTGGGCATCACTACTGGCCCGATGTCCACGACGATCTCTTCGAGCGCGGCCGGTCGCACGCACTGGAAGGCGAAGGTGATTGCCTGCAAATCAGGACGAGGAACAGCTGGGTGAGGGGGAAAGAACCGGCTTCGCTGAACCAGTACGTACATTTTTTTGAGCCAATCCCAGCAGACCTGTATAATTACCATCTGGCAAGCGATAGCCGCTTATCGTGCCCGGCAGGTATGTTATATTGCATCTAAGAAGCCAAACAGCTGAATGAAACGCCTCTGTACCTGTGAATACAACTACCTTCCTGCTCCACCATCTGCGGCCAAGGTTTCAAATATCACATGGTAATCTTCGCCTATCTGAGAACAGTTCAAGACGCGATAATCGTGAACCCGTAGTTCTTACCTCTGGTCCCGCAATGGCGCAGTTTTTTGAGCGTATAGCTGCAAGGTCGTAACGGTCTTTGACTTTTAAAGCTTTCGAAACGACGACGAAACCAAATACTGTGAGACACATGAAGAAAACTTTCATCTTGACCAAGACAGGGTTTCGAGTTGAATCATTGCCCATTACCTCATTCTCGCATTCCCTGTAGACCTAAACTGTTTGTGCGACGTTCGATGTCAAGCTACCCGTCGCAGCCACCTACGTGATCAGTAACAGGTGCTTCATATCACTATACATTGAGCCCTGCAGCGTTGCTAGGACCTTGTGTTCCATTTGTCTTGACGGTTGAGTACCATCGCGAGCCAGTCATTTACAGCTTCATTGCTTGTCACTGTTTTGCTGCAAAGTTGTAAACGAGAGTCTGGATGTCGGAAAGAGCTAGTGACAACTGTGCACGGGCTGTACACGTGCAATACAAAATATATGAGTGACAGATGAAACGTCGGGAAGGTAAAAATAAGAGCCGCTTGTGGAATATCAAACATAGCAACTCCAGGTCGATATTACTTTGGTCGTCATATGTAGAAAACTGATTATCAGGTTTTTATAACTTCGGAAAAATCAGTGTACGAATGTTTTTCGGCCAATTAGAACTTTTGATGGTTAGGGGTTTTCAAGGAATGAAGCGCAATACAAACAGGATATTGTTTGCAGTTATTTCGTTCCCGCCACTGTCTAGGACAGTCGCCAGTCATCACCTGCAAAGCTTACCTGTAACTTGGTCGATATCGTGCTTCAACACTAGTTTTAACGAACTCTATAGAAATGCAAAACTAATCAGCCAGAGCCGCTTATGACTCCACACTTATGATCGAGGTTCATCATACACATGAAGATTCAGGGAATATTTCTTCATGAAACGGAGTTTTGTATCTTGCACAGTCTTTTCGGCTCCGGCTGATTGTTTTGTCAAGGAGCTGGTGGACGAGCTGTAGCTTCCACTCTACTAAATGGCGCATGCGCAGTACGGCAAGTGACGTCATCAGGCGGGTACGGGTCACCCGATTGAAAACTTTCCGGGTGCGGGCGGGGCCGGGTGGCGAAAAAGCCGCCCGTTTCACCCTCTATTGCAGGTTTGCTTCTCAGTTCACCATCGTTGTGAGTTTGCTCGCCAGCACACTAGCTGCAAATGGTTGCAGTGGGGCAGGTTATAGAAATATTAATAGAACACAAACATTTCCCGTTAAATAACTTACGAGAATGTAAACAGGAGAAAATAAAGTAATAGAACTATCTCCTTTGCTGTACACAAACATTACATAAACGGCTTGAAAGCGCGTCGAGATATTTGCCGATGAAGCTCCTTGTCGGCATCTTTCATTATCTAATCTCGATTTTCTTGCCTGTCATGGCGGCTCATTCGTCATGCAATCAAATAAGATATTCAATTTATGCTTTATTTGCACTACTAATGCACATTCGGGACCAAGAAAGCTGTCAACGAGGCGGTAAACTTCAAAGGCCAAGGTTCGAAAGGGTTCTAGAACGCACTCCAGGCTTTATAGGCTTTTTCAGTTGGGCTCCTTGATAAGCAAGTTCTCAAGTAGAGGTTTATCAGAGACCTTGGCTTCCGTTTTCCGGCTGAGACACATATATGAGTATGTTGAAACCAGAAAACGTGAAAAGGGGGAAAGAATGGAATTAGCATGTCTGTCTCCGCACTCAACATATCTCAAGTCTACGCTTTCTTTTCAAATTCGATTTGAGAAAGAATATATCTCTAGTCGCTCGAAGACTCGCAACATAGCTTCGAGAATGTACAGTTCGATAGTTGGGCTCATTTGCTGAACACTAATTCGATTCGTTTTGCTGCTTCCTTTAATGGATACGTAGCCATCAATCGAAGTGAACTGGAAGAGAGACAGATCCCTGTGAACAGTTCAAGGAACAGAACTGGAAGACGAAGCTAATTTAGAGACTCCGTCTTCGATTAGGCTCATTTGACTGACACTTAATTAACTATTGTCCTTGGAGCCCTTTTGCACTACACGGCTCGAATATGACATTCAAGTGCATGATTATAGCTGGCACATTGCGATGCAGCTCATATGTGGAAAGAGTAATACAATGTTGCCACTCAGTGTTGCCGTGCACGTACGCTCACGAAAGAGAGGACTTTCGGCCATTCTGTAATGTTCAAGGACGTGATGTTCAGAGTTGCGAGAACCATGTCGAACTGTGCATCGTCAAGTCCGCGACTATATTACTTGTTCCACTTTACTTTGCAGCTGAGATTATGCAATAATTTCAGTTATATTGAAGGCGAACGCCATTTGTCACTCACTAGACATAGTGATGATCCCTTCATCTTGACTGGGAACCATTAAGGAGGCCATTTTTTGACTGACACTGTCCCCTGGGCATGGGAGCGAACAGAACCGGAAATGGGGTCACAACATTGAAACGTCATCAAGAAATATGACAATGGCTGTCGAGACGGAAAAATTTATAGGACAATTGAACAGTAATGTGAAGAATAAATATGAAATTGCGAGTGATTTTTTCCTCCATATACAGCTCTCCAATAGAGAGAAAAGAGGGAGAGGGAGGGAGAGAGAGAGAGAGACGGATGCAGTCGCACATTTTTCAGGATTGAATAGAACTTCAATGGCGGACATTTTTTTGCCCAGAGGTTCTAATGCAGTGGCAAGCCAGCGTGAAAATGGAGGTGTCTAAAGAAGAGAGGGGGAGAGGGAGAGAGGAGAGGAGAGAGGGAGAGCGATTGTCCACAGAATGGCAAAGTGAAAATGACCTCGGAGCAACTTGCGGATGTCATATTTCCCAAAAAGAGAATTTCCTGCCGATGGGAAAATATGACTCAGAAAAGAAAAGAGCGCCAAAAAAGTTTTCAAACCCAATGGCCAAGTTAATTCTTTTTCTTTTCTCTACCTTTATTGACGGCATTCCCTCTCGGTTCACATGCATGGTTGCGTTTCGAGTTCTAGAACTCGAGAGAAGGAGTTTCTTTTCAGTCTCTCTATGGAAATGGACATTGGTATGCTCTCGGCCCACATAGTTGGCCAGAGCTTCCCGGAAACCAGGCCTCAGGGACGTAATTGAAATACTGTCCTAGTGACCCTTGACCTTTGGTGAGCACCAGTGCTGCCACCTAGGCGTCCATTGATTGCCAAACAAAGGGCGGTAATTTGTTTCAACAGTATAATTCCCAGACAGTTGCGTAGCTACAGAGCACGAACTTGGCCATGTTGCGCAACTTGGCTCATTTTTCATCTGGAGGGAGAGAGGGAGAGAGAGGGAGAGAGAGAGGAGGAGAGCCCAAAAAATCGACCGGCTAAGAGCAGGGAAAGATTAGAGTGATATCGATACTAAAATGAAGATGACACGAACTTGATCGAACGGTTCAAATGTCCAAAGTCAGTGGGCATAAAAGACGAAGCGAGTACATTGGATCTGGAGGCCAATGAGATGAAAGGTAGCTAGTGGAGATCAAAGTTCTAGAACTGTTCTAGAGGACCTGCATCGAGAGGCAAACTTGCCCGGATGCAAATCTCTCTAGAACGCTGGATTAGTTGGTTGCCCAGGGCTTCCGTCATTCAGGTTCGTCGAACCAGCATCTCAAATGTCCTCATGTGTACAAAAGGTTCAACTTCGCATCGCCAGCCATTGAAAGGGAGAGAGGGAGAGCGAGAGAGAGACCTGGACTCGTTTTCGCTTCGAACTATTTCCGGTCCAAGTAATCGATGGCAGTGACACTCTAGAACTTGCACCTATTGCTGGCGCCATTTGTGTACATTTCACGCCTTCGAACTGTTTCGAGCCAAACAACATTTGACCTGAAACACGCCTCTCGCGTCCTCCCTTCCCATGTCACCTTGTTTGCATAATAATGGACATTTCGACACTGTCGTCGTCAGGGACTGTATTACTTTCGCTCCGAATCATCATGCTCGTCAAAATGTTGCATTGTTGAGGCATTGAGTTGCAGTTAGTGTCCGATTGTTACAACAATGACAAAACAAATTTTTAATTGTAACATGATAATCAACTAATATGCCAGACTAGAACTTGAATAAATATTCTCTTATATAATAAATTATACATTTACAGTTGCGTAACAGTCACAGGTACAACAAGGTCTTTGCTAAACTAAGTGTGTAGATATTTTCTTTTCGTCCTCTCAGGGGTCAGTTAGAACTGTCCAGCGTTTTGTTGATATACTCATCGATTTCGAAATCACAGTGTCCTTTCAAGCTAACGAGAGAGAAGGGGGAGAGATCTAATCTATAAGAAGTTCTAGAACTAGAACAAGGGCGTCTTTGTGAGTGTGTGTGTGTGTAGATGCCTGTGTATGTAGATACTTGTCTGTAGATGCGTATAGTCGGCAAAGGTACACCAGTGATCAATGGTCCTTTAGGACATTAGTTGCTAGACTTGCCAACCAAGTAGAAGGTTCGAAGCATGCCTTTTCCTTTCACTGACACCAGGCCTCTTTGTTCAAAATTGTATCCAAATTGCTCTAGTAAATCCTTTGTCTCTTGAACGACCTATATATAGAGCAGAGAGGAAGGGAGAGAGGGAGAGAAAGAGCGAGGGAGGGAGACAGAATGGAAAGCGAAAGGGAGGGGAGAAGCGAAAGAGAGCTCCATTAGAACACAGAAAGGAATGTCAAGTCAAGAAACAAGCAAAGGTTCGAATCGACCCAGTGTGCAAGTTCGAGGCTAGCTTTCAAATGTACAATGTACACATACCTGGATTGAACCAGCCTTTCCCGTGCTCTCCATTCGCGATGCAACATTCACAGTGTTGCCCCATATATCATAATGAGGCTTCCTGGCCCCTATGACACCGGCAGTGATGGGCCCCTCGTTGATACCTGGCGAGAGGGGAGAGGGAGAGGAAGAGAGGGGAGGAAGAGAGGGAGAAAGGTCGAGTGGAGAGACAAGATACAAGCAAAGGGTCGTCAGTGTTCGAGTGCTGAAGGATGTTTAGACAATCAATTGGGTCAAGGGAGGAAAGGAGTGACAGGAAGAGAGACGAGAGGGAGAGGGAGAGAGACAACGCCTACCTATGCGAAGTACAAAATTATTGAAGCTCTCTTTGTTGATATTATTCAAGGTTTCCTTCAGCGCCAGAGCAAACTCAATCAGCTGTTCCAAGTGCGACTTTTCCATGAAAGAACCAGCGGCAGCACCGGCGGCCGTGACCGACGAGCCGGCCGAAGAGGGCCGGTGGTGGGGGCGGCCCTCGTCATTGTTTAGTCCAGAGGCAGCCATGTAGGTGGCGCCCACAGTCTTGATCTTGATGATGTCCTTGAAGCGACTCTGTTCCAACAGGGCATCGTAGTCCGAGATGACTTCGTTCAGGAACCGGAGACACTCGAGGCCCTGATTATTGACCGACTCCTCCGTGTAAAAGTCGGAAAAGTTGGGCATAGCTGCGAACAGGACACCCACGGAGTCATATGATTTACTGTACAGCTCTTCGTCCCGCAGCCGGCGGCCCAGAAACAAAATGGCCACATGTGGCGGCAGTATGTTGTACACCAGCGTCTCGTTTTTCTTGCGCATACCAACGACCAGCTCGCGTTGCTCTTCGACCACTTTTTGCCACAGAAATAATCGCCTTGATACCAATTCAAACTGCGAGCCGTTAGGGAGGGAGAGCGAGAGGGGGAGAGAGAAGAGAGCGAGAGGGGCCGAATATTGATTGCGTTTCGCAAGAAGAAAGAGAGAGAGAGAGGGGGAGAGATGACGGAAGATGTAAGAGCCAAAGTGAGCGAACTGTTTATTCGTTACCTGTCGGTTGATGATGAACATCACGAAGGCTACCGTGACTAGAATCAGTGACACGAGAACGTCATGGCGAATATTGTACTCGTTGCCGTACATGCGGATGTCGTACCACTTGAAGCTTGTTCGCAGAGAGGTAAAATTAAGTGAAACTTGGACAATGGTCAGCACAACGATGACCAGCACCTTGATTAGATAGCTGATCCTGGTCAGCGTCGTGATGCTGACCATGCCGATGATGGCGAAGTAGTCCAGGTAATGAGGTAGCTGACAATAGCCGTCAACGATGTGCACGTGAAACGCTTTCTTGGAAACAGAGTCTTCGCCATTTAATGACGTCATCGGGCTGCCCTTTGATGAGATGTTCCTTGACAGGCCTTCAATGCTGTACGCCGAGGCCGAGTCTTCGGTACACAATGCCTGCGAGAGACAACAAAGTGGACATTTAGAACTGTTGTGTCCGAACTGTTCGACTCGTGGAGAGACAGAGATTAATGGCGAGAGAGAAATGGACAGTTCGATTCGCTCATTGCTTCGAGTTTCCATCAGAACCTTGGCCTCACCCGTGGCTCTCCGTCCCTTCCGTTTGCTCTTTGCCGCCCTCTCGCTCTCTCCCTCTCCCCTCTCTTCGCTCTCCGGCCTTGGTCGCAAAATGAAGATAAATGGCCTTGTTTAACGCTTGATTATCCGTGCACTCTAGCTGATCACCTTTGCCATTCTTACTTCCGTCATCGGGAGCCCTTTGATTGACACTTGGAATTCCGTTCCCAGTCTCCCGGGAGAGGAGGAGGGAGCTCTCGTCGAACGTTTCGCTTTCTTTTCGGCGCTAATATATCGCTGTGTCGGCGCACTTAGCCAAGTTGTGTAACAACGTGATATATCTATATAATGGGTTCTCTACTCACGGTGACAATGACATGAGCGGCCATCCAGATGGCCATCATCGAGGCCGAGATGACCACTCGGAGCCATGAGCGTTCTTGAACTGCCCTCGAAATGGACGCCAATGGCTTCGGAATACTCTGCGTAGAGGGGAGAGGGAGAGGAGAGGGGAGGATGAGAGACACACAAATTGGCATTCGGTCGAGCGCAAGTAAACATTTTCAAATGGGGTCAAGAATGGCCAGAGGATCAAGTATCATGGGACACAGATAACGACAACGTACATTGCATATTGTTGGTCCAGTGCATATGAGGCCAGTGGCGAGTAGAACACAATTGGACAATAATAGAACCAGCCATGTGACCAGTTGGCTGTTATAGGGAGACAGCAAACCAATACATATAAATATCACTTTGGTCATTAGTGGCCAAACATAATCAGCTTTCGCATCCTTAGGCCACTAGCTATCTCTCTCTCTCCCCCTCTCCCTCTCTTCTCTCTCGCTCTCGCGCGCTTGAGCCCTATTTTGGTCCGTTCAGTTTACTTTGAGCCAAAGATGGGAAATCGATATTTCGGACTTACTTGGGTCCAATGAGAAGGTAGGCGAACAGGCATGACATCAAAGTAACCGGAAGTCCCAACAAGGACACGGAAGAGGTCACGTCTCTGGTGTTGGCGTAGCTGTGCTCGTAGCTTGCATCACGGAACCTTGAAGTAATTGGTCTGGCATGTTTCCGCATACTTTTAGCACAGTCACGGTTCAGTAGTTCGTGTCTTAATCGTCTATTATATTCGGCATAATTGATGATCTCGCCACCTGGGCCAATGATGGAAGGCTCCTCCTCTTCCGGTTCCTTGGAACCCTTAGAGCCCCGAGCGGTGGCTCCGTTGACACAAGGCGCTAATTGGTCGTCAGGCTTCTCCGCATCCAAAGTACCTTCGGGCCAGGGTTTAATTACACTGACAATTAAGTACGTTCGGCAGCCAGCCATCCTAATGGCCTCCTCGCGCGAAGCACCGTCGCCATCTTTGACCTCAAACTCCCCCTTGAGAAAGCTGAACGTCTTCTCCGATATGTGCACCATGCCCGGAAGTCCGCCACTCTCCATCTTGTTGGCCAACTCCACGTCCTTCGAGTAGACGTCGAACTGCCACTGGCGCTGCCCCATGACGCCCGCCAGTACGCCACCAGTGTGGACGCCCACCCTCATGTCCACATTCGTCTTGGTGGCCTCACGCACCGACCTGATGGCCTCCACCATGGACAGGCCCATGTGGACACACAGGACAGCGTGGTCGGGCCGCTCCTCGGGGGCGCCACTGATGCAGTAATAACAGTCGCCCAGAATCTTGATTCTCAGCTGATGGTATTTCTATAAGAAAAGAGTGGAACATAAATACGATAAGACTAGAGTCAGGAAAGTTCTAATAATGAAATCAATGTGTGCTCAAGGTATGACCCAAATGTTCTGGAACGTTCTTTCTCGCAATGTACAAGAAGAGCAGTGTCTTGTCTCGCAATTTGCCAATCTTTCGCTGCAGATGCGAGAGACAGATATGTATGACAGGAATGTAATTACGAGAGCTTTCTAGCACACCAACCACCTATGTGTGTGTGTTTGTGTCTTGCAGTTTAAACTTGTACATGTGAGCGAGTGTACAACAGGAAACCTAAGTATATGGCGCAACTTGAAAGAGAGCGCGAGAAGGGGAGCAGAGAGGGAGAAAGAGGGAAGGAGAGGGAGAGAGAGCCTGAGAGGGAGAGAGCGGAAAGACGACCTGTGCTATTTTTAGTCAGAGCTCCGCTGAACAGTTCTAACGACTTCTGAACACTTGCGGCTTCGAAGCTGTCTGACAGCAAGCCTAGAACTATCGAACAGTCATCCCTTTTTTACTTGATATCCATTACTCCATCCCTCTCCCTCCTGTCTCTCGGCTCTTCCTCTCTCCTCTTTCTTCTTGCCGCCCTCGTTTTTGGGCCCATTATCCAAATTGCAAATCAGAGTAGTAACTCTTTGTCCTCACCTCGGCCAATTTGTCGAACCTGGCAAACAGTTCATTTAGCGTCCTAACCAACTCCGGAGCCGGACACGTGGACGAGAAGGCAGTGAAGCCAACAATGTCCGCAAACAGAATGCTGTGTACATAGAGTGGAGAAAAAGCAATAAGGACATTAGTACATTTACGGCTAAAATGGACACACAGAGCTTTGCAACTGTCACCACTCACGAACTTGGACTGTTCGAACTAACAGGACATTGTTCTGACAGCGAAAACTGCAACTCTCGGTCGTACCTGACGTTCTCGTGACGGCTCATGTAGATCTTCTTAAATTGTCCGGTGGCAATTCCGCCTAAATCCTGTTTAATTTCCTCGGCCACGTGCTTCGGCAGCACTGACAGCAGGAGCCGTTCCTGAATGCGATTGGTAAATAAATTGTTGTCAATTAGAAGTTAATTAAATTTAAATTGGCTTTTCGCCACTTTCGCAATCTAGTCGCAATTGCGACTCTAGTTGCAGTTTAGAGAGAGAGAGAGAGAGAGAGAAGAGCGAGAGAGAGAGAGAACACGAACTCATTCTTTTCCAAAGGTTCTAAAACGTCCTTTGTTAGCTTTCTGACAATGAAGCAATTCAATTAGTAAATTGTGCATTCCAGTGCGAGGCAGAGATAGAGAGAGAGAGGAAAAGAGGGAGAGAGAGAGGCAGGGAGGGCAATAAAGTGCACCGAAAATGTCGCTGATGACTTGGACGGCAAAACAAATTCCTCTTCAATGGAATAATTCAATTATCCCGTGTCACGCAAGGTAATGAGGAATAGAGCAGCGAGAGAGGAAAGAGGAAGAGAGAGGAGAGGAAGCTTTCAGGTTGTTTACTGCCTTTATGCAATGGTGAAAAAGAGAGGGAATAGGGAAAGAGGCATCTCTGAGCAAGGAAAATGCCTAAATAGTCAAAGAGGGAGAGAGGGAGAGGGAGAGAGAGAACATAAAAGTGGCCTTGGCGGTAAAATGAATGGTCGCGAGTAGTAATATGAGAGGCATAAAAGCGCAGCTTGACTCGAAAGAGGGATATGGAAAGAGAGGGAGAGGAGAGCGAGAGGGGGAGAGCGAGAGGCAAGGTAGGCCAGTAAGCCATGTTGAGTATGAAAAACAGAGTATTGCAGCTTTTTTGCCCAGAACTCGACACCTTTTCATGCGAAAAGCGTAGTTTTGCTAACGAGGTCACCGCTTCGTCTAGTCGACTTCTCAGAACATTTCCGTGCCCATAAAGTACAACATAATCAGCAAGACTTCCTCTCCTTCCCTCTCATCCCTCTTCCCCTCTCTCCCCCCTTTGCAGCTACAAGTTATAAAAGACTCTGTCCTATAGTAGTCGTATTAGCAGTAAATCAAGGGCTAGAGGACATAGAAGTTGCTTAACATAAATTGCAACTTTGCAACCTGAAGCTATTCTCCGAGTGTGTGGCTTTTTCAAACACACAGAACTCACGAACTCTGTCAGCACATTCTTCAGCCCGGTTCTTGCGACACACAGAGACAACCTTGGCCACATAATCTAGGACATTTGTAAAGTTCTAAATATTACACTGTACCTGTTCCTGTGACTCCTCTTCGATGACCAGCTTGGCTTCCAGGCTTTGACACGTTTCGAGAAATGCTCTCCGTTGTTGACGTTCACAGAAAAAGAAGGACATTATTCCAAGAATGTTCACGGCGGCGAACAGTATCGAATTTGCACCAAGCTTAGCACATTCGAGCGAACGGTTCACGGTCCGAGTTTTTTTTTCGAGTAGGCAAAGAGGATGGAAAAAAGAGAACGAAGGTAGAGAGGAGAGAGAGAAAACGAAAATTTTATGTTAATGTTAGATAAACATCTGGAAAAGAATTTCAAGTACAAATTCTTTCGTCGAGTTTGAACCTTCGGAGGCATTCTGAACATGAACACTATCATCTCGAACAGTTCAAGTGTGTCCTTAACAAGTATATATGGCTCATGGTTCACGGCTTGTACGCTGTATTCACGCCTAACGCAATTGCTTTCCCTCTTCCCCTCTCTGTTCTTCCTCTCGCCCTCCTTCCCTCTCTCGCTGCCATTTCCGGACAGAGAAAAAACAGTTCGAAAGGTTCGAAAAGTCCAACGCCTCTAGGACACTGACTACAAGGTTCGACAGAGAGAGAGAGGGGGGGGGACACTAGGGAGACTTACCTGTTCGGCAAAGTGTTCGCGAGCTGATATGTCGTCCTCACGGTTAGAACCAACAATTAACATGTGAATAGACGCCATCGTGAGTGACAAGAGAAAACAAAAGCGCAGTCTTAATGGGTAAATAACGTAAATGCAATAGGTGTACATGAGGACCCAGCCAACTGAATCAACGGGATTCCTGGGTCTGGCCGGAAACAGCCAGAGATCACAGACAATGTGTGCTACTTCAATGGTCCACATGAGGAAGGGCAGCACTGTCCACACTGCCCTGGGCGACGGTGACCGGGGCGACGGGGTGGCCGAGGGCGAAGATGAAGATGGCGGCGGTGGCGGTGCTGGCGGTGACTTGGAGACGCCTTCCAGCGTGGAGCGCACAATGACCGCCGTGCCCAGTGTGGCCAGAATCGACAGTCCCAGGGCAATGGTCTGGCCGATGAGGGACACGTTGAAGCTCACCTCGTAGACGAACAGCGAGAAGAGGAAGCTGGAGGTGATGAGCAGTATGTTCACCAGGATCTGGAAGTCGGAACGCTTCTCATTCTCGTAGTACTCTCGGTACAACTGTTCCGCCTCGTGGTCAGCAAAGGCGTACCTCATGCACTCGGGCAGGTAGCGCTGTAATCCGGTTCGATCCAGCGACAGGTCAGTGTCACCGCGCTTCAGCAGTATCGACTGCCTCTTGATTGCTGACAGTTTGCTGCTGTCCAGGTGCACTGTGGTAGAGCCTGGTGACAGGTGTGCCACCACTGGTTCACAGGCGTCTACCTGTTCGCCGCCATTCAAGGGTCTAATTTCGTCCGCCATTGCACTAGGACCTTGGCCATCCTCCAAATCACCGGTCTTCTTCTTTCTGGCCATTGTTGGAAACTCAAAACGGTGGCTTGATCAATTGCAAATTGTGCCTTTCAGAACCCAATCAGCTGATTCACTTGACTACAGCTGTTGAGTGTGTTTGTCTTTAGCATTGCTTCTTCTTATCTTAATTGCATCTTCTCAAAACGTCTTCCCGGCTGATGAACACCCGTGTCGATTAGCGGTGATTAAGCTCAACATTTGATTCATATCAACAAACATGGGTAAAACTTTACGAAACAACTTTATCATTTAGAGCATCACATACACACCGAGCTCAAGACTGACTAGAATTGAATGGGACACAGCAATGCATCTGTCGACTCTCTCCCTCTCTCTCTCCTCGCTCTTGCTCTCTCTCTCTCGCTCCCTCTTTCCGTCACTCAACAGCGAGGCCAACAAGGACGACGCAGTCGCATTAACCGCTACCAATTCTGTCTGACGCTAACCCAGTTCCTTCTCGCGCTCTCCCTCTTGCTCTCTCGCTCTCCGTCTCCCTCTCTCTCCCTTGCTACTGGTTCTCTCTCTCTCCTCTCTCCTTCTCTCGGTTTCCCTGATATTCGATTTCAATTTTTATTTCGTCAACTGCGCAAGACCTTCTAACTCAGTGAAACCTTTAACATTACCGTCGCGGCGTTTTTTCCCTCGCTTTTTACTTTCTCTCCTCTCTGACTAAGCAAAAATTTAATGACAATCAAATACACACACTGTTCTTCTCTCATGGACTTGATGGAGTAGCAGCTACTAGGTAGTTAGCTGAACCAATTTAGAAACATATTTATGTTTGAAGGGACGCCAGTTGCATTGATGTTGATCAAGGGATTGCTTTGTTTGCCATCCAGCTCTCGCTGTACTTGCCGAGCGAGACCAGAGATGAAGCTTGAGCTTGATTCACTTCTAATGGCAGCCACACGATTTAACGACCATGTTCTTATACTTTTTCAGGATGACATTGGCATTGTCGTCAAAGTAGAGGACCATGATGGCGGACAATTTAGTTGGAGCACAACATGGCTTGGGCACATCCGTGTTCATCATGTGAACCAGCGTCTGAACGATGGCATGATTGGTGGCGTTCATTTGCTGCTGAAGAGGAAATGTACACTCGCCGTGGCAGTAGTAGGCGCCATAACCATCAGGAGCTATGATCCACTCTTGCCAGCCTAGATCTCTAAAGCTGACATACAGAGCCTTTTTCTGGCAACTTCGACCTTCGGCATAGTGATTTGGTTCTGTCAAGAAAAGATAAATCCAGTTGTAAATCTTTCATCTCGAGGCCCAAATCCAGTTGCACTTACCTGCATAGCGACTGGTGGCCGCCTCGTACGAAAAAGGTGATTTGTCTTGCCTCTTAGATTTGGGTGCTTTGGGAACTGGTGAACTTCGCTTCTTTCGAATTCTCGAGATGGATTTACTGTTGAAGTAACCAATCAAGAATGGATGATGAACCTTTGGACCTTTGACAGTGGTTATGCCCACGTCTCTGGCATTCAAATCGCGCTCTAAGCAAAAAAGATTCCAAATCAGTTCCAAGTGCAACAAGCAAATTCAATCAAGAGCCAGCGGACAACGACTTACTGCTCTCCTTGCTTCGAATTCGAATGTACAGGCCAAGGTTCTTTTCGGGCTGAGTGGTCCAAACGTGGAAGGCAGCTGTGGCATTGAAAGTAATCCAACCGGACTGACCGAATCGAACCTTCTTCGAGTCCATCTTTTCGTACGAAATTTCACTGCAAGAAGATCAGGGACGAGATGAATCGATTGCGGCCACTCGGCGCTAATTGCAATCAGGGGACTCACTTGTCTTCCATGGCGGTCACCATGTAGACATCAATCTTGTACGTCCAATTAGTGGGATAGATGTCGAAGCCAGGATCGCGGTACATCTTGAAATTGGATTCCATCAACTTGTCCCCTTCGGCCATTGGTGGCACTTCGAAACTGTAATACTTGTCCCTCTCGTGACGATAGTGGTGTCCTATAAGAACAACAATGTCGAGTTTTTTCACATGCTGCCCTCGGAGCCAATTAGTATCAAGGACACTCACGTCGAGCACTGTAGGTGACAATCTTGTCCGCATCATTGATGGTAGTTAACGAACTGGAGGTCAAGGTTTCCCCTTCGACCACAACGGGTCCTTTGAGGTTCTTGACCTTGCCGCTCTCGTTGTCCAGCACTGATTTGTACATATCAATCAAAGTACTTTGGCGCCGAAGTGTCCAAACCTACGTTTTCGAAAGGTTGCGGCGAATTAGCGAATTGATTCAGTTCAAATCACGATTGCGACTCACCGTGAACCTTGGGATGAGGCCTGTGGTCAAGGCCGAGGACACCGAGAATCTCGTGCTGCATCTCCTCTCGGTCCTCCTTGGGCAGCGTCTTGAAGGCGATGGACTGTTCGAGCCCCTTGAGGTCCATGCTGGTCAGCTGGTCCTCGAAGAAGCAATCAACTTGACAAATGGCTGCAAGACTGACGAGCACGCTAATTAGCTTGGCCATGGTTTGACTTGATTTCAAGGCGATGGTGACTCAAACAAATGACACAGAAAGAAACATCCAAAGACATACAGGATCTATTTGTGAAAGCTACCGCGCACCTGGTGGTTAGTCAACTGTGGTGCTGAGAGAGAGAGGGAGGGAGAGAGAGAGAGCGAGAGGGGAAACGAAAGTTGAAAAGCAAGATGCCGTGCACTTAGGCTTGCTCAAGGCTGTGGTGTATATCAGGTAGCTGAAGAAGAGCTGGAGAGAGAGGGAGGGAGGGAGAGAGATGCGCTCGTACCTTACTATACTTTGGAGGCGGAGAGGGCCCCGAGCTGGAATGCTAATTGCCTTCTAACTAGGTGGTCAAGAGGCGTAAGGACGACTTGGGCTTCAAATGGCAAACTTTTTGGCGGTTTCCGGCCATTTTTATCACTGCTAGCTGTGAAAGACCGGACAGAGAGGAAGAGCAGTGGCGGAGCTTGCCGAAGCACAGAGGGTGAGAGGGGAAGAGACGTCTCCTCTGGCCAACAAGTTTGAGCAAGCCGGAAAACATTCTTTTCATCGCCCTTTGAAGCGAATGTCTGCGCGGTTCTGTCAAGTCATTGTTTCCCTTCTTTGTGTCTAATTGCGCTCGATTCTCTCCGCAATCAACTTCAATGCGACTGCAATTTGTTAAACCAGACTTCCAGCCACTGTCTAGTCTCTCTTTGTTTCCCTCTCTGTCTCTCGCTCCTCTTTCTCCGAATCCGAGAGAGAATACGAACCCAATCGCGCACTGAACCTGGAAATTGTCTAATGAAACAAAGGACAAAAACAAATAAAACAACTTTATTTAAATAAAAAAACTCTGCATTTGTTCCGAGAAAAACAGTTGGTTCTAAAAAAGGGTCTGTCTGGAAATTCAAGCCAGATACTTGTAACCCTTTCGCTTCCTTCGTCTCATTACGAAAAATATTGTAATAATTATACCTGCAGAGAGAATGTATAAAAATAAGCAAAAGCTAATGTCACTATCCGTTAACATGCTGTAATATTGTTTTACCTTAGCTGCAGGTAGCTCAGAAACTTTCGCCAAATCAAGGCTAACATCATTAGAGATCTTTACGTCTAAGTCACTAGTTACGGTTGATTTGATTATATTCTCCTTTCTGTACCTTTCAACCAGGAAGTCTAGCGTAGGAGGCTCTATGAACGTACCATTGACGTAGTGACATTTGGGACACGTTTCTTTGGTTGGATATTGTACCTTTGGGTGGTAGGGGTCTTCCGTCAGGTCACCGGCCAGGCGCTGGTTCACTCTGTTATGCGTCCTCCAGAGCCAGAGCACGGAGCCGGCCTTCGATTTGATTTCGTGCTCCAGGTTGGCGGCTTCTTTGGCAAAATTTTGGGCACACTCGGAGCAACCGAAAAAGTTGGTTATATACGCCCTCATGGTTGGCAACACTTCCAGGTAATTGTCTTCCTGTTCATGGTGATACTCGCTGACGGCGAGGACATGGAACAAAGTCCACACAGAGCACGGGTAGCCGCGATACATTTCCTGGCTTCCGGCGCAGCCTTGATACGGCTTCATCGCAGGTAATGGAGTGTCCTTGTCGATCGTCTTCATAGCTTCCGCTAGTTCGTGAGTGTCCAAATGGTGTTCTTTAGTGGACGCCCAGCCGGCCATTAGCTTGAAAAACGACGCAGGCTTGTCTTGGTCGAAAGGGAAGTACTCGTTGACGACACTGATGAATGCTTTCATCACAGCTAATTGCGTCGAGTTGAGTCTCTCCAGCCTGAGTAGTTCGTTGAACATTGTGTATCGAAGTGCATTGTACAAATCGTCCATGTAGACTGGTTCGTCTAATCCAATTAGTGCCTTATTTATGCGCGGTTTTTGAACTTTCTTCTCGACTTTGGAGGACAAAGCTGCTTTCAGCGCTTCGGGAGCATATTTCTCTTCTATTATGTGAGTGAACATTTTTCTGTGGTCGTCATCCTCATTGAACTTGTCGCCAGAACTAGACAAAAATCGATTGCCAGTCAGCGTAGGTTCTCATCACGTGCTACTTACCAGCAAAGAATGTCGGCGGTTCTTTTTTCAATGTTGACCTCAAGAAGCTTTGGTAAGTGTTTAAGATCGGCCGCTGACAACAGCTCGCTGACTAGTTCCTTGTTGAGGTCGTGAACTCGAAGAACCGTTACCTTATCTTGATAACCAGACAAATCTAAAATCACCTTCAATGACAGAAAAGAATCAGTTCTAAATCCAACTGATCAAACAGAACTAACCTCGCGACCAATGTAGGAAGTGCTGCTTTCGACAATCACCACAATGGGAGTCTTTTTCGAAACAGGAAGCTGATTAAAGAACTGCTCTTTCGAAGTTGCACTAAAGGGCATGAGATCAGGCCATTCTCTCGGGGCTCCTCTTGACCATGAGTTTACCAGGAAGTCGATGATGCCTCTTCTCAGCGGCGCAGTACCTTCTAGCTCACCGTCATATTGGGTACCAATGGCTGCAGGACCTTTCGTGACCGAGGGGTCACCGATAGACTTGGAATCAGCTGGGACGCTGTAGTCTCGCAGAGGTTCGTAGTTGATCCAGTAGAACCGTAGGCTGGGATACAGGTTGATCTCATATTCGCGACACGCTTCGGCATTTTTGTCTTCGGCACAATTGATGACGGCAAGATCGATTACGGGACGCCATGATAAAATATCTTTCGCTAAAGTCTTAAATGTAGGTGCAAATTTGATGCAGTGACCACACCATGAATTGTAAAACTGTAACCACACAACGTTCTGTCTATGGCTGAGGAAACTTGAAAAATTGCCTCCTTCGATTATGCTAAGACCAAGGTCTTTCTCTGTATACAAGGTTCCCTGACATTGGGTACTTGATAGACTTGACACGACTAGTAAAATTGGTATTATGATCAGAGATGACAGTTCCATATTGACTTGGCTCCGGTTGAAAGTGCTGTCGTCTTCATTCAATTCGTTCCATCAATCTGTCACGTGAAGTGATGTGTGTGTGTCACAAAACAGGTGCAAATTCAACACACAACCGTTACACAACGGTAAGTAGAAAGCAATGATCAGTCTAAAAATTGAGGTACTCTAATTTAGTTGGATTAAGGAAAGTGCCAAATAAGTTAAAATTTTGAAGCGGACCCAACGGCATTGACAACAACACAGGGATCGTTTACTAATTGACGCCAGGCTTCAGTGAGCAGCTTGCTCTGTTCTATTGTGTTTCTCTGACGCCTTCCTTGTTATATTCTAAATCAAATTACTGATGTCTACTGTCAGCAAATTGCGACAATTATCAGCCCATGGTGCAAACACTGTGGATTTCGATCACTTCAAACCTGTTCTTGGAAAGAAAATTGCATCATTGTTGACAGACATCTGCCGCCAGTCAAGGGAACAGCTGTTTTCGCCTAATTGCGCCAACTGTGGAAGATTGCTAATTTTCTGCGATGCCCTAATTGACTATTCATGGGAAAGAATGAACACTGGTTGCTGGAAAACGGTGCCAAATGAATGGAGATTACTTTACTCGTATTGCTCTTTGGCGAAGGTTTACCTGTTAGCTGTGACGCCGGACTGTGATCTAAGGGACATTCTCAAGGTCTGTGATTTAGCTCTTATCATGTCTCCGCCCATTGATAATAACATACATGCTAAAATATGTACCACAATACACCGGTTGTACAGGAAAAGCCATGAAGTCGAAAATTGCAAGATGTTGCCTCACAAGAAGCCTAGACTCACCGAACTGTCTTTGGATAGTTCAAAAGCAATCAAGACACTCAAATGTCCAAGTTTGATTGAGTTCCAAAACTCACACGTTAAACTGCAAAAGGCTGTTGTCATCACGGATGCTCTAAGCTGGCCAGCACTCAATGAAGATTCAGGACGGCAGTGGTCAGTCGAGTACTTTCTTGAAGTTGCCGGCGAAAGAACTGTTCCAGTGGAACTTGGCTCGAAATACACTGACTCAAACTGGTCGCAAAAGCTCATGTCAATCAGCGACTTCGTCAAGCGGTATATCTACGACCAATGCCATGGGATTGGCTATTTAGCTCAACATCCTATTTTTGAACAAATCCCAGAACTTCTTGCTGATATCTCGATTCCAGACTATTGCTATGTCAGTATCACGGATGACGAGGAAGAGGAGAACGGTTTTGACAATAGGTGTCAAGTAGACTTGAACATGTGGTTCGGGCCTCAAGGCACAGTATCACCTTTGCACACCGATCCCAAAGATAACCTACTGGTTCAAGTATTCGGCTCGAAATATGTTCGACTCTACGAAGCGTCTATCCCAGCAAACACAATTTATCCTCATCAAGCCAAACTATTGAACAATACTAGTCAAGTTGACCTGGAAAACGTAGAGGCAGAAAAGTTTCCTAATTTTGCGAAGTTTGCAGATTCACATATGAGCGAATGCATTCTAGAACCAGGACAGCTTTTGTACATACCTAAAAACACTTGGCATTTTGTGAGATCATTGGAGACATCGTGTTCAATAAGCTTTTGGTTCGAACCTTGAGTTCACCGTATGGATACTTTCTGCATGTCAAACTGTACATATGATCCGATATGAATGAAGTAAGAATTTTGGGCAATGGAATCGTCGAACTCAAAACACATTTTTATTCGTTGAATAGAACAGATGTGAGATGAGTGATGCCGCTAGGATGTCAGAAAGTGTAGACAAGGATGTAATGGCTTATCCAACGTCGCCATGATGGCCGAATGTACATGTAGGGCCGTCGAAATGAGTCCGATGTCTGCCACCGCTGTCTTCTTACCACTAAGTTTGAGTTGTTAGAGTAGTTTTCTCTGGCTAATAGTTCTTCACTTCAAACTGCTTTATCTACAAAAAGTTCACCACTGTAACAGATTGTAATCCTACTTTCAAGTACAAAGCAAATGCGAAAAGTCGTGGCCAGATGATTTGGTTCTAGAACCTTTCTGCTTTGTCTTATACAGTTCGAAACCGTTGCCACCATGAAGAATCCCACTGGTCTCCGATTTCTCAACTGTATCTTAACCATTTGCGGTATGTATATCGGGGAGCCGTCCAAGACACTGTCATGGCTGACTCGACTGTTTGGCATCTGTCACGTGGTCGTGCACGTTGCCACAGCTTGGTTGACTTATAGATCTGCCACGGACGAGCGTTTCTACCACTTGTACACAGCTTTGATAGTAGTGAGGAGTTTTTGGGTTGTGTCACTTTTGATTGTATTTATCGTGAAACGAAATATTTTCGGTAGAGTCATTGGTGAGCTTATGTCAATCGACGGATTGTTGGAGAAATTACGTCTATGGGACGCAATCTTCGCCGTGCTGGTCATCTTGTTCACTATCGCCTTTGGCTTAATCGTCGTTGACGCAACACTGAATCCTGAAGAACAAGGTTTGGAAGCTCTGAGACGATTGAACGGATCTTGGAAAGGTGCATCAAGTTTATTTTATGTCTATGTGATTTCCGCTTCCTTGATTATTCTATCGGCTTCATCGGTATTTATTTACATTCAGCTCGGGTGTCATTATTACATCAAATCTTGTCAAGAAAATATGAGCGTTTCCCACGCAAGTAATAATGAAGCCCATGAAATATACAATAAGATACAAAATATCCGGCTCAACGTGAATCAGCTGGGACTTGTACCATTCATACTGTGCTCTCAGCTGTTTGTCAAGACAACTCTCGCAGTCACCAATAGAATGCTGTATCTATCGCAGGATAATCAAAATGTCCGGCTCATGGAACTGGAAACCTTCGTCACCATGGCAGTATTTGTTACAATCAATTTCATTGCTGAAGAATGCACGAAGAATACCAATGATATACGTCAGAAAATCCTCATTCTTTTTTCCAATACCAGATGCTACCGATTGAGGGAATATTTCTCGTCTCTGAAATCCTATCTTGAGATCAGCCAAGCTCCAGTGGTTCCGGTTCTGGCATGGGACTTCTTCGTATTAGAAAAAACCTTCATTCTGCGATTCCTTGGAGCGCTCATACCATTCACAGTAATGGCCGTCACAACCATCGTTCAGCTGCAAGACTTTGAGAGCCAGAAATATTAGCTGGTTTAGTTTCCCTTATGAAACTTAGACCATTTGAAAGACTGACAGAAACTTCGACAGAGGCATTAAGGGCACACATAAGCTGATGTACTTCCTTTCCTGTCTAGTTGACCTTTGCATTTAATTAAAACAGCTTCAGCGGAGTATTGTACTACTTAAAGTTAGCCTGACGAGAGACTCAAGGTCGGCACGTGACGTCATCGGGCGGGTACGGGTCGCCCGATTGATGATAATAATGATAATATCAGCGATGCTTCTCAATATGGCCACCCTGTACCTTGTAGACTAGGAGTAGTATCTAGTAGTGTCTCGAATACAGTGCTTTGCATGAAGGTTTTCAGTTTGGGTTGACATTTTACATTTAGTTGAGCCGGAAATATAGAATACGTTCGCACACCTTTATACAAAGCCTTGTATCAAGCATTTAAAAGTTTCATCAGATGCAAGTTCTAGGTCATTCAAATTATTCGGCTATGAACGATCATCGAGTATTGAATTAGCTGAACAGCAGCCATTCAACAAGTTCGTAATTATCACAAGTGCTAAGCAAATTCAATTAGCAGCTGCGACCAGCGAATGTCTCCAACGCCTACCACTAAGCTTTTCGCCATTGAAAGTGTAGTCGAACGTTTCAAGCTATGGAGAACAATGGTGGTCTTCGATTTTTCAACTGGGTCTTGCTGATCTGCGGTATGTACGTGGGACCGAAATCCAAGACACTGTCATGGATGACGCGACTGTTCATCGTCATTCATGTGGCGATTCTCATCACCTCGACATGCTTGGTTCATATAACAGCGACCAAAGTTCCTTACTATCACTTCTTCACGGCATTGATGGCAGTTCGCAATGTTTGGGTCGTATCACTGATACTTGTGTTCGTTTTCAAGGGACCCATCATTGCTAAACTTCTCGGTGAGCTGATGCTGATTGAAACAGTAGCGCAAACATTGCGTAGATGGGAGAAAATATTTGTTTTCCTACTTATTTTTCTCACGACATTCTTCGGCTTGACCGTTGGTTATGCATTGCGACACCCTGGACAGCAAGGGGTAGAAGTTCTGAAGCGTTTTGAGAACTATTCCTTCTCTGCGTATTGTATGTGGTATGTTTATGTCATGTGCGTCGCCATGGTTATTTCATCGGCTTCGTTTGTCTATATTCTCCTTCATCTTGGGTGTGCCTATTACGTCAAATTTTGCCAAGAAAAGTTGATACTAGGACAAATAGACTTACATTCAACCAGGGAGATGTACGATAACATACAAGACATCCGATCCAAGATGAATCAGCTAGGACTTATACCATTCATCCTGTTCTCACAGCTGTTTGTCATGACGACACTGTCATTTATCAACGCAATACTGTACCTGGCAGATGAAGAGAGCACTCTCCGGCTCATGGAATTAGAGAATGTGGTCATGGTTGCCATATTTGTTACTGTAAATTTCCTTGCTGACAGTTGCACCAAGAAAACCCATGACGTACGTGATCGAATTCTGAGATATCTCTCAAATGCTAAATGTCAGCTGTCAGACTGCTTGTCGATTCCAAAAGCATACCTTGATATAAGTCGATCACCAGTGGTAGCCATTACTGCATGGGACTTCTACCTACTTGAGAAACCCTTCGTCATGCGATTCTTTGGTGCTCTTATACCCTTCGTAGTGATGGCCATCACGGCCATTATTCAACTACAAGAAATCCTCAAAAGCAAGCCCCGTTTATTGGAAAACGCTGCATATGAGTTGTTCTCAACCTCTGGCGGTCACGATGAAGGTTGAACGACGTTATTGGGAATATTTAAAGGAGAGCGAGAGGTAGCTTCCATCGCAATACTATTAATAGCAATATGCTACATTGGCGTATCTTAATTATATTGAATGTTTAATGTGTATTCGGGCAGAGTTGCCGTCACCGAAAATTCTATAGTTGAATTGAGATGCTTGCCGTGATGATTCCATAGATTTCAATTAGTATATTTCGCTCATTGTCTAAATCAATTATACAGTGCATTGAAAAACTGAATCAACCACATTCTAAGTTTGACTCGCTGCATACCATCACACATCACTCTGGCATGGCTGAATGTACCACTGAAAGATAACGTGGCTCTAGTGATCGAATGGTCACAGCTGGAGCAGTTATTTCCTTATTTCCAGTAGCCGATTGGAAACCATTAAACTAAATCGGTCTAATCGCTTTGTTTCCTACCTCTGAACAGTGAAGCGCCCCCTGGATTACGAATTCGGAAATTCGTTTCTAAGTTTCCATTAAAAGTTTATTTTTATATTGCCACCATTCCAGTAAAGTCAAACACTTCCAAATACTCGAGTACCAGATTTTGATGGCCTTCAAAGCTGACTCAAACTCAAACGGTCAACCACTAAAAACTTTTCGATTGCTTGACAAATGCTCATTAACTGCTCTTTTTGACAATCAGTACTGTTTGCTTTGGTATTAAGTGCACTAAAGTAGAACCTTTTCATCTTCGACGCTTGACGACCTTGACGACTAAAGCCCGTTCGCTTCGATAAGCTTAGGGGCGATGAGAACAATGCATGGAATCAAAAAGCCAATGAAAGAGAATAAGAATTCCTTGCCCAAGGGAAAAACTCCCCAAGCCATGGTTGGCTCCATTTTGTCTCGCGTCAGGTCAAGCATCAGGCGACCCTTGGCTAAAGCTTGACCACAATGGCGGCTTGGGTCTGCCAGCTGGCTGATCATCAGGGAGCGAAATTGAGCGGCTTTAATGTAGCCATGCTCAGCGATCAGGTTGATAGCTATGAATACCACCAGTATGAGCCAAGCCTCCAAGGGCATGATGCACTTTAGCTCCATCATACCAGGTGTTTTGAGGAATGCGTCGGCATTTACATAAGCAAGATTTGACATTGCAAACAAGTGGCCACACAGGATGAAAGGTACAAGGCCTAGGTGTTTGTTGATGAAGCCACGGATCCCTTCAACATTCGGTATATGAGCTTCATTTGGCAAACTGGAATCTTTCCTGTTTCCAATTTTTCGTAGCAGTCTTCGGTGTATCTCAATATGCCTACTTGCAGGTACATGTAAAGAGCATACACAGCCTGTATAGGTACGGTGCATAGGCAAATGTAGAGGAACCTTACGAGCGCATGGGGCTGGAAACCGTACGTCAGTTGAGCAACTTTCATAGGATCATTCTTGGCCGCCATTTCGGCGGAATAGCAGATAAAGGCATTATTCGAAAACAAAACTCCAAGAATTGTCAACACGATGACCTTGTCACAGTAACTAAGTTTGCTTGAAATCTTGCTGTTGATTGATAGGTCTTTCAGGAAACTATGGATTTGCGCCGATTTGCTTGCGACACACGTTAGTAGCAAGACCATAGTGAGGTGTCTTGAATATGACATTAGCGAGAATACCCTAAACTCGGATACGAAACTTACACGCAAGTAGACACTCGTGACCGCTACACACAAGTGTGATACACGGAATACGGCAACCACACACTTCATGGGTCTCGAAGTTGGGCCGACGTACAGACCACAGAATATGAGGAGCCAGTTGAGGAAAAACATATTTCCGGCAGCACTGCTCATTTCCTTCAAAATGGCCGTTGAGCTGTTGTGAACGTAGTCGATTAGTGAAACTGTTCAGCAGTGCTCGCATTGCACTTAAAATTTGGACCGAAACTGCGCCTGCGCGAAGAATGTTTCCCAGCGAGAAAGTGTTTGCAAAGTTTGGCTTTCACCGAGATAAGAGTTTATTTTTTTTGTATTTGAGATCTAAAATGAAAAAGAGAACTACAGCCAGCGGTATCTAGATAAGTATAGGATATGAGACAAACTCCGTTAGGCGTGATCTAGACGATTATCTGTAGCTTGCACAATAGTGACCAGCATTTCGTGAGCTAAATTTTGAGACAGAACAACTAGTGTCTCTGATAATATCTAGTTGTCTGTGCTTGGTTTTGTTGGATTTGCACCTAATGAGCTAATCTTTCTATCTGTACCGTCGAATGCTGCAACCATTAGTGGAATTGCCATGGCAAGGAACGGTATCAATGAGCCAAAGAAGCGAAACACGAAGTCCTTTCCCAGTGGAAAGGCATTCCAAGCCATGGCGGGCACAGCTGTGTCTTCCGTGAGCTCAATCATGACATTCTGTCGCAGTAAGTCTTGTTCAAGATGGCCGCACTTAATTTCAGAGAGCTTGCCTAGCACTCTGGTGCGAAGCTCTATGGCCCTCGAGTTCCCGCGCTCAACGGCCATATTCAAGGCGACGAAAGTCAACAACATGTCAAAGACTTCCCATCTCATGATAAGCTGCATATTCTTCAGACCGACATCCATCTCAAGTTTCTTGGCATTCGCTATCAGCATGGTCATCAGCACGAATAGCTGAACGCAAAGTATGAACGGTACAAGTCCCAGGCATTGGTTTGCTGAGCGACGAACTTTCTGGACATTGAGGTAAATGTTCCTCAGGTCAGCGATGGTCAAGGGGCCAGCTTCGAGTTTTGCGTGACAGTCATTGGTGTACATCAAAACACCCGAATACAGATAGGCATACAAAACGTAGATGGATCCTGTAGCAATAGCAAAGCCGCTTGCATAAACTAATACACCAGGTAAGTAAGGCGTGACACCGAAAGTGAGTAGCTCCAACTTTTCCGGAGTCGAATTGCTTATGCAATGATGCAAAATGGCTGCCGTGGCGAGCGATTTGACAAGCGGAACCAGCACAGAGGCTTTGTCACGTGAAGTCAACCCAGTAGTTACTTTAGAATTTGAAGACAACTCTTCAAAAAGACGTGCAGTGTCCGATGTTTTAGTGGCCACGCATACCAATAGCAACAACATCGTGATACATTTTGCTATGAGCATTATCTGGAAGTAGCGATATTCATTGCGCAGATTTGAGATACCCCAGACAATGAACGACATCAGGTGGCTCAGATGGAACAATCGGAATATTAAGTTCAGTGAACGTATAACAGTCGACTGTTGACCGACGGACAGACCGCAGAATAGAAGGAAAAAGTTAAGATACTTCAGATACTTACAAGAGCTCATCATCTTGATTTTCAGTTGATCAAGTTTTTTGTATCACCGCTGTGTATCGATTTCAGAACGCTGTGACCGGTTTTCTCTAAACACCGCTGTGCTCATATCAACCAACTTGCTTGTTGGAAATATCCATTAGGTCTAATCCATGCAGACCTAGCTTAAAAGTATTTGTATTCAACTTGAAGTTAGGGTTGACTAATTGTATGTTAAGCCAGGTGGTCATACAAAGATTGCATTTTCGAATGGGATACAAACTTGCATCTGTTCAGTGTCGGATTGAGTTTCGATAGGAGTTTACTTCGGTACCTAAACAGCCCGCATTCTTGTGAATTTCTATCTGGCTGCACGGCACCAAAGACGTCACTTTTTGTACTGCGCATGTGTCAGTTAATACAGTGGAACGGGCAACTTCCATGACGACCCCGATGGGATCTAGCTGGCGGACAGACCAGATGTTTACTCAACACGATTCGCCCCCTCCTGTTCGCGAAAAAGTGCACGGAGGCAAGTATTCGCCCGTTTTTCTATCGGGACCACTTGACTCCGTGTGTAAAGCAAGTGAAGCGTTTCGCACTAAGTGTAAGATCCCTAGCAATAAACAGCAACAAGCGAGAAGTGAAAAAATTCAGTGCTTTACCTAAAGGTTTGCAGTTTTTGCTATATTCGGAGTGGCACGTTTAGACTTATATTATTTATTTACAAGATCAGCTTGTTTACAGCATCAAGTAGAACGACACCGTGGCTAAAGCCAAGGCGGAGAACACCTGACCCAAGCCGCCATCACTGGTCGTCTTGTGCTTGAACTTACTTGACTGGCCTGACCCTTTGCCGCCCTGCTTACCTTGCTTCGATGACGACCCAGACTGAGGGATGTCCATTTCAACGTATTCATCCTTCGGATGAGATTTGCCGAAGCTTTGCGTATTGTCCAGTATCTTGAGGAAACGGTCATCTCGGGCCCGCTGGGCATCTCTGACCTTCAAGCGATAGAAGCCGTGCACTGGATACCCCTTGGTGACGTCCAGTATTGTGGACGACACTTGACGAATTTGGTGGCTACTGTCGTCCCCTCGTTCTCCATATTGAGAGGGAATGACAACGTACGCTTTAACTATCGATGCCTGCTCATTGACGGGCTCTCCAGGCAGGCTGAGCTGTATTTGGTTGTCATATTTCGTGTATGGAATCTTGCCGACGAAGGCCACCGTGCTTTTCTCACCGCCATTGACTTTGCGAAAGGAAGAGTAGGCCATTGCTTGGCCCATTTTGTCAGCTTCCACGATGCCCACTATCTTGTCATTTGACGGATGACCTTGCTCTCGCCCGTCGTCCCATATGCAGCCCCTGATCGGGTAGGTTGATGCAGGTGCCCATTCCAGTCTTGTCTACTTCCTTGCCTCTACCAGGTGGCGCTGGTTTCGTTGTTTTAGCTTTGCGAACAAACTCTTCGCAGACTGACCGGCTGTGGGTCACATAAGCCCGACAATTGATGGGTACGTTGGCCACGCCCACTTTGACCTTGTTCTCGATGCCCACATGGCTGACGAAGTAGAACTGATTTAGGGTCAAGCATGACCACTTCTCGGCCAAAATCTGTCTTCCCTTGTACTCGATTACCTGTTTCTTGGGCGTGGCAAGTATTTTATGTTTCCGATCTTCCTGCGTTTGACTCACAGTAATGTCTTGGTTATGTCTCACGTTAAAGACGTCCGTCGTATCAAAGTAAATTCTTTCTGGAATAGGTACATCTTTGTCATGCCAGGTAAGCTTTGTCATCTCATTGAAACAGGCTTGAACCTTGGTTGGCCCATCATCTTCGTACATGTGGTATTTCACGTCGATGTCGTCTAAACCTTCAAAGTCATAGATGATGCACTTTATGTTCTCATCGTCATTCGGAACCTCTACTTGGACGATGTACGTGTAGTACAGAGCATATGGCGATCCGGTGGCTGATTGGTTCTTATCGGCAGCACCAGATAGGAATATACGTTCTCCAGCATTTATATTGGCTCCGAAGCTAAAGGTGTCGGCCCACTGACTATTTTGGAACAGATTAGCCATGCTGACAATATGAATTTCTTCGGGACCAAAGTTGCCTAAAGGTTCCGCTAGGTGAGTCTGAGCTAGAAAGTCGTGCCTGTAAAAGTGCTGCCATCTTGAGTACAGAGGCACCTGGTTCTCGTCGTGACATATCTGTGGGTCAATGACACGTTTCCAGAACTCGTTGTAAAAGCCACGAACTTTGGAATCAGGCAGGTCGACAAGATGGCCGTCTTCCATGGTTTCCAGCTTGGCGTATCCCTCGCCGCCATCTTGGGTCTTGGTTTGAATTGACAAGCTGCTGAGACGCTGCAAACACTGTCTGCCCAAAGACGTAGCCAAGTCAATATCAACCAGTTTGACATTGTTGTAGACTTCCTGTGAATAGTACCTTCCGGAGCTATGGATGAGATAAACGATGTGCATCTCGCCCTGCACTGGGTGGACATCTTGCATAGAGACGACGTTCACCATGTTGTCCACCTCAAGCGCTTCCGGGACAAGGACCACAAAGCAGCGAACCAAGGTCAAGGCCTTCATGGCTGACCGATACTGAAAGTCGGGTGACTTCCGGTTGAAGTCGGGAAAAAGTTGAGAGCTTCGGCCGCGGACACCAATTTCTAGCATAGACAAATCCGAAGGCTTAACATTTGATACATCTCGAGTCAGCCGCCATATTGTGGACTGAAAGTAGGAATAAGTGTTCAGAGCGAGACAGCACACCGGCTTGCACAAATTCCCCGATTCAAAGAGTATTTTCTCCAGCTGCATGCCATTGACCACGGTTACATTGGGTCCTGACTTGGCTGGCTTGACTGGAACATACACCTGGTCTTGAGCTATGTCTTTGGGTATGAAGCCAGCTGCTCCAACGGCGACCAGGTAGGCGTGGCCTGTTTCCGTCCCCTGGATGGCCTTGACCTGTTGCCCAGTGGCCTGAATGACACCCAAGTGCAAAGGGATGCCCTTGTTGTTCTTGGTAATGAGCTTGCAGTTCTTGTCATTCTCTAGCTTGGCTTGATGGTCAACCTTTTCAGCCAATGCAGTCCGCTGATAGCCATATCGCTGCAGAGTTGCAGTGTTGTCCGACTTCTCCCAGACAACCTCATCAGGCTCGAAGGCCTTGAAGTGGCCTCGAGTACCTCGATAGGCGAAGGCATAGCACTTTCGCTGTTTGATCTTGTTGTAATAGTGACAAGCCGTGAACCATTTTCCTTCGTCCTTTCCCACTGACGTCACTTCAATGTTGCCGAAGCGTGTGTCGTAAAACCATTGGAAGTTGTGCAATGAAGACTTGTCCATCAGCGGCCATGTTACGGGATTTTCAACTCTTGATTGGCCATCGGTGACGAACAGAGTGTTCTTGCCAAAGGCGTCATGGACATTGTGCGGCGGGTTCTCATCGTCGTCAGTGGCCGCTGTTTCTTTGGTCAAACTAGGACTAGCTCCAAGGGTTTCCATGGCTCTCGAGGGTTTGTTGGGAGTTGAATCGGCACCAGCTGCTAGGTTTGGCTCCGCCCCTGCTGCTGCTGCCCCTCCTACGGCTGCTCCTGCCACTGCTTCCCCTCCTACGGCTGCCACTGCTGCCCTCTGCTACTGCTGCCCCTCCTCCTGCCGCCTCTCCGGCCTCTGCCCCTCCTTCTGCCCCTTCTGCCGCTGCCCCTTCCGGTCCTTGCTCGTCCGGAGGCCACTCTGGGCCTTGCTTTTCGATTTCTTAGGTTTTTTCTTCTTTCCAGGTGCCCCACCAACAGCGCCCTCTGGTTCGTCCTCGGGGTCATCAGGTTGCGGATCGTCTTGAGTGACATTGTCTTTAACTGGATCTGGATTCGTGTCCTTTGCTTTCTTGCCCTTTTTCTTGCTAGAATCAGCTGCTGGCTCCGGAGCCGGTGGCTGACCTTTGCCCTTTTTGCCCTTCTTTTTGCCGGAACCGGAAGCGGGTTCATCTTCCTCTCCCATCAGTTGCTTGTAGTTTTCTTCGGCCAGAATTTCACTGACCAGCTTGCCCTGAGCGATGGTGTTATCTGCGTTCCAGTGATACAAGTGAGTAGGTTCGCTCTCCAGAACCAAACCCAGCGGAGCCCGCTTGGAGTCCACCATGGCATACATTCCGTCCTCGGGACTGTAGGTGGCGACACATCCGCAGTCGTTTAGGGTGTGTTTCAAAATTTGCTTCTTTTTACTCGGCTTCGGCACCGGGGCGTCGGGCTTGGTTATGCTACGCCACTCCTCGTTGGCGGCCCCTGCGGCCGCTGCCGGGGCATTTTTCTTTTCAGCTCGTCCCTTGGCCAGCAAAGCCTTGATGGTCGGCATATCCGTTTCCCTTTTCGTGGCGCCCTCTCTGTCCCAGCGACAGAAGCCGTCCTTGTCGTCGTCGGCAATGAAGCCCACCATCTTGTCCTCCGAGTCCCATACTGCATTGAGGTTCATCCGGGGCATCCGGACCACCCGGTAACCGAACTCGGTCAACGGGTGCGTCAGCAAGTGGATGTCACGCCGCTTGTCCAGCTTCTTGCCATCCGGGCCCACTGTGGCCAACTCTCGCGTGCCAAAGGCCAACTTGAGGTCACTGATCGCCATGATGGGCGTTTTCTTGGCCCCACCGGTGATCCAGATTAGATTATCTCGGTCAGTAGTTGAATAGAGTAGGACGACCACGTCGTTGCGGTTCCTCAAGCCAAAGATTGTCTTGCTTTGCGGCATCACAGTGAAACCCAGCTTCGCCATTGGGTGCTCTAGAATTGGCCCTGCGTCGGCCATTTTGATTGTTTGTTATTTTTTAATTGTATACTTGTTTACTTGGTTAATTGGCTTGCGATTGAATTGATTGGAAATTTTCAAAAAATCGATTATTCTCGGAAATCGATTGAGCTCGCGCTAGTTTCAAATCAGCAAATATTGTTTTAATCGCAATTTATTTTTCTCTCATTAGACCTGATAATCGAGCGACTCGACTTACTAGGCAGTTTAAAATGTTTTTACTAGGTTCAATAAATGAAAATTCTAACATCCAGTACACCAGATGGCGCAGCTTTCAGCCAACTTGTTACAAAATAAAAGTTTGAGTAGGGGCGCCATCTTGTGCGTGAAGCGGTTCCCAATCAAGTTAAACAACTCGAATTATTGCGTACTGTCGTTAGAATGGGTTCCGTTAGGAATTCGAACCCGAAGTTGAAATAATATGGCACATACTTGTCGGGTTTCAGAGCTTGACAAAAACAGAGCTCAAAGTATTCCATGCGTATCATGCACCTCGTTCATGAATTCGCAATGAAGTCGGATTACGTGACTTTTTTGAATATCTAAACTGCTAGCTTGTCGATCCATTGCAAGTACTGGTGTGACAGTTGGCTCTTACCAGGTAAACTAGTACAGAAAACATTTCGATTCGAGAAAAGTAGTTCAGTATTTGACAACTAAAACGTTGTTCATTTCGTTCAATATGAAGTCGATAGCGGAGTATTTCATCTTCATAGCTGCCTTGCTGGGTTGCTTGTTACAAACCGGCTTCGTGAGTCTTGAATACTTTGGATACCATACTCTGAGTAGAGTAACAATCCAAAAATCGACCATATTCTCACCACCAACTTTGATAGTTTGCTTTCAAATCGATAAAATGGTGGACAAAAAAATCGAAAATGGTAATTTCACCGTTAAATACGTCTTGGAAAAGTCGTTCAAGATCGAAGAGATATTTCATCAGTGTAAAATTCGAGATCCCGTCACTTATCGAATGCTTCATCATAGCAAAGAATGCAACAGCGACTATTCTGTCCTGAAATTCGTTAAGCAGCGATACCTGTGCTATTCTTTTGCTCTGGACAAGAAATATCAATACGAAGCCTATCGCATCACCAACGGATACTATGCCCCAAGAGCTCATACGCCAATACTCAACCAAAGTTTCGCTTACAAAGTGGACCACATGTGTTTCTATACCCTCGACCACAGCCTGGGTCACTTTTACGGGCAAAGTCAAAACTACTGGGAACAAGAGAACGAAAATAGCTCGGCTAACTTCATGGTGTTGTCCTATAGGAAGTATGAGGCACAAACTTTGCAAGCACCTTACGATTCAGAGTGCACCAACTATACTGCCAAGGGTTTTGAATCTCAAGGTCACTGCTATGAGCACTGTGTCAGCACCGAAACGATCTCGAAATATGACGTCGTACCTTTCTCGGTGGCCACCTATGAGCCGGTCGACAAGTTGTATTTCAGTGAGAAGCAATTCAAGGAAAATGACACCCTGTTGATGGGAGCCTTGGATATTGAAGACCAGTGTCGAATGAAATGTATACGCTCTAATTGTTTGGAAATCACCTATGTGCCATTCGTGGTGAACACGTCGCCCACAGATAAGATACATTTTGATTTTCACGTCACGAGTGAGCCGGAAGTGAAT
Organism: Halotydeus destructor; assembly: GCA_022750525.1. Lineage (NCBI taxonomy): Eukaryota > Metazoa > Arthropoda > Arachnida > Trombidiformes > Penthaleidae > Halotydeus > Halotydeus destructor. The sequence goes on from JAIUWE010000043.1 coordinate 173,576, forward strand.
ACTATCCTTGTAGCTAAATTCGAGGCCATGGATTACGCCGTCTACGTCCTGAGCTGCATCAGCTTTTGGTTCGGTTTTAGTCCGCTTGGGTTCATGATTGATGCCAGGAAGCGGATGACGAAAATCAGGCCCAGGTCGAGGCCAGTCTTCGGGGCGCCCAGAGTACGCCATTTCTATTCAACTTGACTGTGAAGCCACGCGGTTCAACCTTATAACCTTGCTGAGAGTATGATTTTGAGCCGTGTTAGGTATTTCATCGACGGCCTCTTGCTTTTTCACAGGGGACGTCGCTGGGTGGCCTTGGAAGACGAGCTAAATTTTTGTAATCAATCGTCAACAGAGGCGCTGCAATCACCGTTCACTTACGCTTAACTGCCACCTGGCGGCGCTGCTGTGATTCACAAGGTAGTCGATCTGTACTGTGCAAAAAGAAAACGGCAAACCTTTACGACGTAGGACTTGCTGTATGTTGTGGTGCAAATTCTCTATGATTCTATTCAATTTGAGTGTCAACTGATACTCCGCACAGTAATCGATTCACAATAGGCTGGTTCAGTTGAAGCAATTTCCAATTCGTTTCCTGGGCTGAAACAGCTGTTTTAGCATTGTCATGGCTGACACCGAGCCACTCGAAGAAAAACTGTCCCCGGTGGAATTAGAAGAAGCTTGTGTCTACTCAAGTCGAAATCGATCCCAAGGAATGTCACTGGACATTAATCCGGTGTTTAATGTTGACAATGGAATGGAAGTTGACTTGCTAGGCCAAAGTTCAAGTGCATTTCCGGCTGGTAAACCAAGAAAGATGTGCAGGAAACAGCTGGCGGCCTTTCCCGTGGGGTATCTCAGCCTGGCGCCAATTCACTCGGGAATGATCCGTCCGAATCAGCCATGATACCAACTCAAAAGCCTGAATGGCCACCTCATGAATGTGGAAACTAGAAGCGTGGCCTCCTCTCGCAATGTATGGTGTATCTAAGATAGTCTTCAGCACCAGTTTGAGACAACTTCAGATTCAGCGGTGAGAAACGAGCAACCTGCTGGAGACTAACCAGAAGTTAGACTTGGAAGCTGAGATTCTTCACAGGTTTCGAAAATGCTCCAAGAACGTCTCTTGAAATGCTACTGGAAAAATAAACATTTTGATCTATGCTGACCTAACCTAACCTGCTCACGTGACCTCAGCACCTGCAACCAGTTTCTGCGATCACGTGACCTGTGACATGCAGTCAGGTGAAAAGTCACATGCCCTCTCACGAGTAGAGTAGAAGTAGAAAAGGGTCCCCACTTTTCCTCGCTGCTGTTTAGTTGTGTTGTCTACGCCTCGACTGTAGCCACTGATAAAAGCTTCCTTATTCTTTCCATGGAGCACCACCTAGTGCCCGAAACAGTAACTATTGCCCGACTCCTGGCGACGCAAATACGATGAACCAGGAGGTTGAGCTATGATTCCCACTAGCCACACCTTCAGCCACGGAGGTATACCCTTACTTGGATCACATGATCAGTCACGTGACAACAGGCCATGTGACCAGAGACGTCACAGCATATTCAAACTTTGACGTTGCAGGTCACATGACCTGCTATCAAGTGACTGATCATGTGATCCGAGTAAGGGAATACCTCCCCGGTTGAAAGTCTGGCTAGTGGGAATCATAAATTATTATGATCAATTTCAGAAAAGGCTGGTTCAAGTGAAAGAATTTCCCGGTGCATACTGAAACAGCTTTATAATGGCTGACGTCACAAGCCTTGAAGAACTTTCGTCAGTGAAATTGGAGCAACAAGACGAAAGCCAGAAAGCGAACGTCAACCTAACTACGAATCGATTAGAGGGTATTTTGCAAAACACTAATTCGATCTTAACCGCAGGCCATGGGCTGGACATTTGCAGCTTCCCAAGCCGAAGTTCAAGTGAACAGCTGTTCCCTACTGGTAAATCGATACGAGATGTGGAGCAGCCAGCTGGCTGCTCTTCCAGTGGAGCATCTCGGCTTGGCGCCGCTTCTCTTGGGGACGATGTAGCAGACCCAGGGATGAGACCACTTGAAAATTCTGAATGGCCACCTTGGCCTCTTCTTACACTCTCAATGTGTGGTATTTCTACTGATATTGCGCAGTCAGCCTCAGGAACGATTTGTGACGACACCAGTAAGGTAGATCCAGCCATCCAGAGCGAGCAACTAGTTGACGAAGACCAGTCGGAAAATAGACCTAGAAGCTTCGACTCTTCACAGGTTTCGACAGTATTACGAGAATGTCTCTTACAGTGTTACAGAGAAAGTAAGCCTTTTGATCTCTGGCAAGATGTCGAATTGAGAAAGGCCAGACAGGTGTCGCGGCGTATAGAACATAAAATATCAAACACAACAAACGCGATGCGCATCGAACGACTGCGAGCCGAGCTACAGGTTGCAAAGAGCGAATTAAGTAGAATGATATTCGAAAAGATAACAGAACCATGGGAATGATTTCTTCATACTTGAAGCTTGACATGAAATAAAGTGGATATATCTCGTTGGGGTTTTACCTATCTGACTTGATTGACCCAAATATTGCAATACATCGTTCGTAAGTTTCTACTGAGACCTAAAATGTTGCGGATAGAAGGCCACCCATCGCGGCTCGGTATTCTTCCTCTTGAGCCTTTTCCTGATAAGCTTCTCACTGCTAGCCATGAAGTATAACGGACTGAAGCCGAACCAAAAACTGATACAAGTTGAGATGTATATGGCGTAGTCTTGTAAACCAAACTTTGCTATGAATACTGTCCTTGTGATGGGTTCATTGGTGACGTACATGTCGTAAAGCAAGTGGTCAAGACCTTCAGTTGTGATCACCACTGGTATGTAGTCGACGTCATTACAATCAGGATAGGAGCATGTCAAGTTGCAGGTATGTTCTATCTTGTACAACGACAGTGCCAAGGTTTCATTTCTGTACAACTTTCTTGTTACATATGGTATGTCAGTCTTGTCGTAAACCACAATCGAGAAGGGTATGAGATTGTGCTCTCTAACAGTTGCCTGTCTTACGCAATCTTCATAGCACCTACTCTGTGAAGTGAAGTTCGATTGGATGTAATTGTAGCAGTTTGTATCATAGGGTGCTTCCTTCAGAGTACTCTCATATTTCACATATGACAGCGTGACGTAGCTGTGAATTGAGTAGCTGGGACGATTCGACCTGATGGACAGTGGGCGAAAAAGCTCAGTGTAGCTTTGACTCTGTCCACGGAAATATCTCGCTTTCCGGTCATGGGTATAGATATAGTTCTTATCAGCATAAAGAGCAAAGGATCGATTAAGAGAGATCTTATAATACCTAGGGGCGTAATATCCGTTGGTTATGTAATATGAATAATAAGGCTCTGTGTGCATTGGACGAAAAGAGTAACACATATATCGGTGCTTGGTGAATTTTTCAACAGTGAAGTGTCCTTCACACGGCTTGTAGTCATCGAGATAATATGTCTTAGGCGACCTAATAGTACAATTGTCAATCACGTGCTCCACATCAAATGAATTCGTAAAGACAAAGTTGGGAGTGAACTCATCTTCGTCAAGATTAGCAACCACTTGTCGCAATTTGAAGCAACTTACAAGAGTGGGAGGAGTGGCAGTAATACCCTTGCTGATGAACGATCTACTCTGAGTGGGATACTTGAGGTAGTCAAGGGTGACATTGCTTACCTGAATCGTGCAACATATTAGCGCAATGGTAAAATATAGGTGAAATAGCTTCAGGTTTACCTTGAGCTCCATCTCAAGCAAAGGTTGGTGGAAAAGTAACATGAACAACATCAAACGTCGCTTTAGAACAGGCTCGCTTGAAACCTGTCATATGTAAGCGATCAGTATGACTTATTGATGTATGAACTATAAACGTCACTATTTCCTTGAGTCACAACAGACTGAACAAAGGTTTGACTGACGTGTATGTTCACGTAGAAACTCGCAATCGATGGTAGCATCGGCCACTCAAATCACCAGCAGCCATTTTCAGTCAAACACTGAGTTTCCATAATAAAAAACAGTAACCAACGTCAGCTCAGAATAGACAAAGGAATGCCCAAAGTAGAAGCCGGTGCGGGCCGGGCTGTCTCGGGCAGGCTGAGCGGCCCGACCGTCGGCCCGCGGCTCGGGCGGTTACGGGCAGTCAAATTCAGCTTGGTCAATAGGTGACGTCACACACACGCATGCGCAGTTTCCTTCACGGTCGGGCCGAGCATAATTTTTACGGGCCACCGTTGGGTCGGGCCGAGAAGAAGCGGCCCGTGCCGGCCTCTAGCCCAAAGCTGTAAAGTTTTCATTTTTGCTCATGTGATTTGTTTTGACAGAAAGAAGTATTTAAAATTTGAAAGAATTTACCTCGTAGATTGAATATACGATCCGTGTTAGTATAGTGGTGAGTATCCCCGCTTGTCACGCGGGAGACCAGGGTTCGATTCCCTGACACGGAGTTTCTTTTTAACTTTCTAGTGTTAAAATACGAACATATGAAAATAATGATGAACAACAAGCTGATTACACTTCTCGTCAACCTCGGCCATTTTCATCTATGTCCGAGTGAGCATGTTTTTAGCTTGACATGCAGCTCGTGTCGAAAGATGGGCTCGCTTCTCATACCTTTTGAGCCACTGAACATACCGTTGTCTTTCCTTGAGATCTCGCTTAGATTTCCAATATAAAGTCAAGTTTTGCAGAAAGTGCAGAGGGCTGAATCCAAACCAGAAACTGACACAGCTGAGCGTGAAGACCAAGAAGTCCATAAACGGAAACATGGGCAGGAATACGGTGATGATTTCCGGTTCATTGCTGACATAAAGGTCAAAGAACGGTCGGTCACGGGCTTCCGATGACAGAATCACAGGTGTGTGATCTTCAGCGTAGCAATCTTTGTACTTGCAAGATATCAGACACTGGGCATCAGCTGTTTCAATGTAACTGGCCATCGTTACATTGTTGTACATCTTTTCATCTAGACGCGTCAAGTTTAAAGGGTCATAAGCTACGTCAAAGGGCAAAAATACGCCATGACCGGCGGCCATTTTGAGCATGACACAATTCTGAAAGCAGTGATTGCGCGACTCGTAGCCTAGCAAGGTGTAGTTGGCGCATATGGTGTCATATGGAGGCGGCAACAAGAAGCTCTGAACGACTTGTAGGTCATGGTGACAAAGTTGTTGTCTCCTTCGCCAGTGGTCAAGTTGACTTTCCTGAACTGTTCCGTGAAGCTAACACTTCGGCCATAAAACTTCCTCTTCCGGTCATGAACATAGATGTAGTAGTAGCTTCCGGCACTGAATTTCTCCTTCAAACCGAACTGATAGAACCTCGGAGCGTCGAAGCCATTGGAAACGTGCCGGACTCGAAAGGATGAACCTGATTGGGTCAGCAGGTTGAACGAATAGCAGACATATCTCTGCTTGACGAACTTTTCGACCTTGAAATGGTCAGAACATTGGGCCAAGCTTTTTGTGGCCAAGGAATAATTTGTATCGGAGCGAATACTACAGCTATGAAAGGGATGGATGTCCAGACTGGGAGTAGAGTCGAAATAGAACTTGACCGATGCTGGCTGGTTAAGGTCATAATTGGGAATGAGTAGTTTCAATTTAAAACAAACAATCAACAATGGCGGCAGCCCGTAACTTGGCCGGTATATTGCAAGTTTGCTGATGGTTCCGAAACTGAAGTACACTTGTATGACTTTACCTATTTGTAACAAGCAACCCAAGCATGATATTAGCAAGTAAAGGTAGAAGAGTTTGCAAGCCATGAAAGCAAAGATACAACTTCAGGCTAAATAGTCATATGATTCTCTCAAGATGTCCACACAACTAAGAAACGGGTGTATGGTCAGGTGTTATATATCTTTTTCTGCAATAGTACTGATATAAAAAAAGTTTGTGTAAGCTGCAATTTGACGAAAGAACTTATTCGATCGAGATGGTTGCTGCATTCTTTTGACTGAATTGCAGGCTTGTAGTAGCAATTTCGCACAGCTAAAGGCAAGTTACCACCGTTAATTAGACTGTGGATGATGGCATAGCTTGATGATGATGTACCTTGCAAACTATGAGATAAATATCTGAAAATTGAGAAGTTTAATAACAGCCAAGTATCAGTAATAGAACTGTAAGTGACAGAACTTGTCGAAGCTCCAACGAGACCATCAAACAACATACGGAACGGAGTGCAGCTTCCACTGCACTAAATGACGCATGCGTAGTAGTCATTGCAAAGTCAGCGGCGGTCTAGGTTTGTAGCGCTAGTCACTCTACTTGATAAGCATATGTTTCAGTTCGACCACCTATTTCATCGTACTCGGGTTATCTGTTTCCGATAACGAGCACAGTCATTGAGTTTCCGCTGATTTCTGCGATTCCAATAAAACTTGCCATGAGGTAGTTGCCACCATTGCGGTAAAGGGGACAAGAGCGCCAAAGAACTGTAATATGAATGCTTTTTCCAGAACCAAAACGTCCCATGCTAGAGCCGGTATGACTGGAAAGTGACCAAGCTCTGCTAATACTTTCTGAATGGCCACACTTTCAGATAAGCTGTTGCACTTGATGTTTGCAAGACGAAAGAACATTTGTTGACGTATCTCACAGGCTTTTTTGGTTCCATATTCAGCGGTAAGATTGATCGCCAGAAATAGCAGTAGTAGTGTCAAGTTGTCTATCTCCGCAAAGGATGTTCCGTTTCTACGTTCTTTGTGGTAGTACAAGATGTAGTTGGCTACAGACAAGGCTATGACTGTGAACAGCTGGGAACATAGTATGAATGGAATCAGTCCCAGTCGATTCAACTGAATCCGAAAGTATTGTATCTTGTGGTACATTTCGCGAAGTTGTTTAATGCTTGATTCTCCGCTGCGTATCTTTTCTTGGCAACAACTTACATATGCAGCTACTCCCAACTGCACGTATATGTAGATGGATGACGCAGCCGCAGTGATCATTGTCACACAAATGGCGAAGAGGGGAGGCAAAGGTGTTGGCGATTCCTTCTTGGATGAAACGTTTCCAACATCTATTCGACCCGAAATATCCATATGCAGTGCCGAGTAAGGAGCTAGATCCATCATAACTGTGAAGAATATGAGGGCCAGGGCCAATATTTCGTCATATCGGCGTAAAACGTTCGACACCGGTGCTGACGTCAAGTCGTCCAGAATGTGTCCTATAATTGGTCTGTTCACAATGACAACAAGAATTAGTGCAGCAGCCCCTAAACATCGAGCACTCATCATGACGATTAGGAACCAATTGTCTCCTTGTTTCAAAGCTGAAGATGATGTCAAGTAGATGACAATGAAAAGACAGGTGACTCGCAAGACGCAAAACAGAGCGTTGAGCCCTGATATGATCTTGGAAGGCTTCCCGATAAACATACCGCACACCAGCAAGATCCAGTTAAGGAATCGCATACCACTGACAGTTTGCACCATTGTCTAGGCTTTGGGATGATTTCAAATCTTAAGTGTAACTTCAGTGACAAACCTAGCTTTAGAATCTCAAAGCGACGTCAACTTTGGTAGCGATATTTGAAGCTTTGGACTTGGTCTGAGGTTCATATGGCATGCACTCCATATGTCGTTCGAATGTTTCATGGCTAAAAGCATTTGCTCTCTACTTGAACATGTGCTTTAGAGTCGCTATTGGTTTAAATACAGATGCATGCCGTGCTAGCTATTACAGCACCATTAGTCCAGATTACGATCTTTAAACGCAAAAATAGCTCCTTTTGAGTGGCTATGCCGTGGAGATAGCACTACATACAGTATGTAGCGTAAAATACAATAAAAGATTATGAGCTGACTCAAAAATACCAAAATGATTCTGAAAAATCGTTCTATTTGCGACCTGTAAGGAGGACCCTTGCGATAAGTAAACGATGATTTTCATCTCTGCAGTAGATTCTAGCGACAACAGAATGTGTTCATATGCTAATCTTGAAGTTGTCTCATTGCCGAGAACCCTTGTCGAGTATAACACAGAACTTCTTATTCTATCAGTTTATCTCATACTGCTCGGTTCAGCTGTTGTTTACTGTTCAATTGCAGTACGGGCTGTACGTGCTATTGCTTCAGGTTTTCCATATTGATTTGTCCTAGAAAAAAATAACAGAAATGAGTAGTTCAGGCTCCCTGACAGCTCCAGTTTCTCCGGCGATGGTTCCAGCCGAGTGCCCATCACTGGCAGCAAGTGAGCTGAGCGTTAAGCGCCACCTGAAGTGCAGAGCGTGCAGGCTAGCTCTCTGCTCCGCCGGCTCGACCGCCAAAGACGGAGCACTTTGGGCGGAGCAAGAGCTAAGTTGCTCCGGACAGGAAACAACGCAGGCAGTTGACTTGCTCGAGGGGAGGACGAAGCAGCTCAATGGCTTTCTTGGAAATGTTCTAACACTTATTTGAACCAATTTCGATTCATTTCGTGAATTGTCGACGATGTCTGTCTTTAGAGACATCAAGAAAAGGCCTGACGAGGTTGTTATTAAGGCCGAACCAGTGGACATGGTGGCCTTGAGTGCGACATGTTTTCTAGAAGATTCTGTCAACTGGGATCAGGGGTCTGCCGTGTCATCGGAAATGGAATTTGATTATGACAGCTGCTCCGACTCGAAGCCGAAGAGGAAACGCCAAAGGCTGGACCATTTGTCTCAGGATGAGAAGATGATGAGACGAAAGATGAAGAATCGTGTCGCCGCCCAGTCGGCCCGGGACCGGAAGAAGGCCCGAATGGACGAGCTGGAGGAAACGCTTCAATCATTGACGAGAGAACGCATGACTCTGCTTCGAGCCAATGAAGCTCTGGCCGAACGCAATCGCCAACTGTTGAGCGAGAACAACGAGCTCAAGGTTCGAGTAGCCATCAAACACGAGGCCCAAGATATGGACAGTTCAAGTACCGCCGCTAAGTCAGCCGCACTTACAAGTGACCGTCAGCAGAACGGACAGACGGTACTAGGACATGCACAGACCTTGACCACGATGATGGCGCTCATGGTGCTCAGCTTGGTGGCGACGCCGAGCAACAGCTACTCGACCTGCTTGTCGAGTGTCCCGCTGAACTCTTCGGAGCCATCAGTGGACCAGGCTCAGAAGGGGCCGAAAGCCGCCTTTCACCGCCAGTGGTGGGGCTCGCAACAGAAAGGCTGGAACCCAGCATACATAGAATATTCCGTCATAGTTTAAGTCAAGAAAGAAAGCATTCCAGCTGCTTCGTCCAATCCTCGTCAACTATACCATCAAAGTCTACTGTGCAAATGCTACCTGAAGATGACTTGAACTTCATACCTGACATCAATTTCGAAGACCTGCAAGAAGTCTTACCTGAACCTCTGTTGAAGAGCATCTTATCGCCCATCTCAAGTGAAATGGCCGATTCTGACTATGAGTCCATGGAGTCCCCTGAGTCTGTGCTGGATGTGTCCGTTGACCTTGACACCTCCTCATTGACTGAATTATTTCCTGATCTTATCTGAAAAGATATTGACTAGAATTCGTTGAAACTGTTAGCAGTGGCTAATCAAAATCGAATCCAAGAGAAGTCATGGCGACTTCTCATTCAACCGTTCTGTGAAACGTTTCTTATACACGCTTTTGTTCTCTGGTCACCTCAGATAGACACTTGATTTTTCTTCGCGAGTCGCGAGTCACATTGTACTTCGAAAATTTGGAATCCGAAGATTCCGATCTCAAAATGTGCATCCTTCGACCATTCAGTTCGAACGTTTCTTATGATTTCAAATATGTAACCTACACGAAGGGAGCCTCTCTCATTGCCTGGCCTACACGGTGTACACAGATTGTTCTATTTCGCAATTGTAATTGCACGGTTCTATGTTTTTCACGCTGCTCTCTACGAATGCCTAGCGTATATATCTAAGCTACACTGTACCTCATACCAGTCATCAGAATAAACGTACTTTGGGTAGCAAGTGGCGACCTCTGTATTTCCAGCGGCGAGATTAGCTGGAAGTTTGTGCAATCGCCGGGAAAACCGGATTTGCCGAGAGTAAACAGCTGAAGGCAATGAGTGGCTTTTTCTTACTTTGCCTTCAGGCCTGTCTGTGCATCACAATGTGCACATTTTTCCATTTGAAACAAAGTTAACGAATGCACTTGTTGTGTAATTCAGTTTAAATTGTTACGTTCATCATTCCATTAGTGACTTGGCGCTCAGGCAAATGGACTTGTCACTCAATAGCGCTCACTACAACTCGGGTGTCAGCAATATGTCCCTCCCTTCCAGGTCTGGGTCGTCTTTGATTCAGTGCAATTACATCTACGATTTACCATATTCAGCACGGAAGTCACTGTGTGACTTACTGGACGCCGACGGTTCCTGGCGACAGCTGGGCGGCGAGTACATGAGCTTGACCGACACTCAGCTGACACTGATTAGCCATGCCTTGTTTCGAGGCGCTAGTCCAACTAACGATCTACTGGTCAAGTGGGAACAATCGAACCCCAAGGTGTCCTCACTGTTCAAATTTCTGGCCGCCATGAAGCACATTCGAGCCCTGCTCATACTCAAGCCCTTTGTACATCCACAGCTCGCCGCTCTGTGTGATGACGAAATGTTCACCTCGAATGACTTTGTGTCCAAGGTGTCCGACTCGAAGGCTCGTTCGACAAGCAATGTGCAATACGTTCACACCAGCGAACAAAATCTCAGTTCTTTGGGTGCCGTCGGCGGTCGACCGCCAGTGTCTCCAGACACGCTCAAGGGGTCACACCCAAGTTACTACAATCTCAAGGTCAACATTCCAGATACTCCCAAGCAACTGTCGCCCGACACTAATCAGGAAAGTAAGGTTCTGAACCAAGAGCCTTCGGAATGGCACATGAACAACTTCAGTCAGCCAGCGAGCACCATTTTGAACTTGCCCCGGTCAAGGGGCACCCAGGAGGGCCGAACGGAGGACACAGTGCCCGTGACCATCCCGAGGTCCGGCTCGGTGTTGTCTAGACAGTCGGAAATGTCACAAATGGACGATGATCTCGAAGTCATGTACAAGGAAATGCTCATTGCTACGGACGAGTTCAGCAAGGACAGAATCATTGGTTCGGGTGGCTTCGGAGTCGTGTATCGCGGCGAATGGAAAGGTACTCAGGTGGCCATCAAGAGACTCAAAGGCGTCGAAAATGTGTCACAGGCAATCACTGAACTGCGAGTTCTAAATCGCTATCGAATAGACAATATTTTGCCTCTTTACGGCATCTCTCTCGACGGACCTGAGGCGTGTGTTCTTTACCAGTTCATGCCAAATGGTTCTCTTGAGGACAAATTGCTGGACAAGGACAAGTCGGGAATTATCTTGTCCTGGAATCAGAGAGCATCCATCGGCGAAGGCATTGCCCGGGCACTCAATTATCTTCATACCTTAAAAGGAAAAGCTCTGGTTCACGGCGATGTCAAGGCTGCAAATGTTCTATTGGACTCCCAGTTCGAACCTAAATTAGGTGACTTTGGACTCTCCAGGCCAGTTTCAAGCTTGAACGGTGGTGACTCGGCGAGAGGGATGTACACCCATATTACAGTCACTTCCGTTCACGGTACTTCCGTCTACCTGCCACCCGAGTATTTGCGCCAGAAAATCTTGTCACCTGCAGTGGACGTGTACAGCTATGGCATAGTGATGCTGGAAATGGCCACCGGAAGACGAGCCTTTGACGGCCGGAAGCTGTTGATTGACCTGGTAGACGACGAGGTGCAAGCGGGCAAGACGGACGTGACTCGTGACGGTGGCATCAAGCTGCGCGATGCCAAGATAGCCGACCATCCGGATGCTGCTCTGTGGTGCACTTCGCTCATCAAACTTGGCCTAGACTGTGCCCATAGACTGAAGCGGAAGCGGCCGCACATGGGAATGGTTCTGGACTTCTACAGTCAGTGTCGAACTCGGGACAGAATCAGGCGACTGTCAATGGAGTCGGGCAGGTCACCGCCCACCAGTAGCACCTTGCACAGCCATTTCCCGCCAAACTTGCACTTGCGAACACCGATGGAAATCCAGCTCTGGTATGACATGGCGCGAACAGCTGCAGCTTCCACTATGTGTCCCACCATTGGTTCCAATTCAGTCCACGATGTGGCCAACATGTCGGCCGTGGCAACCGAGGAACGCATCATCTCATTTCCTGTGCCAGACTTGCGTAGACAGGATGTCGCTCCCAGAGAGCACTTTCCTCAAGTACCGGAAGGTGACCAAAGCAATCGTGAAAGCGGTGATTTAGTGAACCAGGAAAACGGGGATGATGTTGACGTTGTCATCCCATTGATCACCGAATTAGGCATATCGATGAAAGTTGAGAATGATGGAAAGCAAGTAGGCGATGAGGAAGTTCATGACGTCCATGGTACACTCAGTGACTTGAGTTCGTCGCATTTTTCCAGGATGTCCACTCCACCTTCCGAATGATCTTGTCACCGTTTCTTTTATAGACTTGTTTTTTACCACATTTTTATGAAGTTTTTTCCTTTGGAATACATTTTTGAGGCGTCAGGATACTTGTTTCCTTATGTTGAACTAGAGATTCATCACACTTATTTTTGTAATAACCGAAGGGTTAAAGTTTTTTTCTGTGACATTGTGTCTTGTATTTTGCGAATAGTATCTTGGTAGACAAAATCGAAGTCTAAACTCAATTCGCACATGAGTGACCAGATAAGTTATCTAGCAATTTGCGGAACCGGTTCTAGCGGAGAGCCACGCGAGTCGGAAATAGGGTCAAGATGGCCTTGACTGGCATCTTCTTACACAACAGTTGCATCCCTGTTCGTGATTCACATTACCTTCAAAGCAGTTACATAATTTAGTTTACCAGAGAAGGCAGATTCATTTGCCATCAAGATTGTTCTTCATACAGTTCTTCCAACTTTTCACGTCGACTATGACTGAACCCGGCCCAGTTCGGAATAGTAGCTTAGTTCTCGAATTTTTGTATCTGCTCATCACTGTCTTTGGATTATACTTTCAGTCAATCAAGAATCTAATTTTCGGCCATCCTAGAAAAGATATCAGAGGCAAGGTAATTGTTATAACAGGTGCTGGTCAAGGACTGGGTCGCGAACTTGCCGTTCAACTGTCACAAGAAGAGACAAGACTTGCTTTGATTGATGTGAATGACAACTCAGTCAACGCAGTTGCTGAGGAGGTCAATGTAGCTGGCGGAGAAGCTCTGGCATATACCTGTGATGTCCGAAATGAGAACTTAGTCAGAGAGGTCATCGACAAGATACGTCATGACTTTGGCCACATTGACATCTTGGTCAACAACGCTGGCATTGTCCAGTGCAAACCGTTTGAAAAGTTGGACAGCGAAGCAGTCAAGCGAACTTTCGACGTCAATGTCCTTTCACATTTCTGGACCACTAAAGCGGTTCTGGGCGAGATGAAAGAACGAGGCTCGGGTCATATTGTAGCCATATCGTCCATCGCCGGGCTCATTGGAACAGCTAATCTCGTAGATTATTGTGCTTCAAAACATGCCGTAGTCGGCCTGATGAGTGCTCTAGAGCGCGAAGTTCATGCAAACAACCAAAACCGTCACATATTCTTGACTACGATATGTCCACTAGTCATAGGGACCGGCATGTTCAAAGGACCACAGTCTAGATTTCCGTCACTATTTCCTGTCAGTACGCCCCAATATGTGGCCACTAAGATTATTGACGCCATTAAGGAGAATAGAACGCTTATAACCATCCCGGAAACAGGAGGTATCATGCACCGTCTCGGACAGTAAGTTCTTCTACATGCTTCTCAAGCGACTAAGTGTTCTATTTTCTTCCAGAATTGTTCCAGTGAAAGTCAGAGACATCTCACAAGAGTTTTTCCATTATGGTGTCGAGGCTCATTAGCATTTCGGAGCCAAATGACATCTCAAGATGGCAATATCATAGAGTGAGTGACCGTTGAATCGGTTCTCAATAAAGATAAATGTAAGGCAACAGAGTGTACACTTTTCTACTTCGGGTGACATAAAGTGTCATCAGCAATAAAATCACCATTTCCACTACTACTGTATGCCAATAGGTGGCGCAAGAGAGAAGCAGAGCAGTGTACTGTCGATCTGCTCTCTAGTAGGAGGAGCTAATTTGTCGGCTTCAGTCTGTTCGTCATAAATGGATAAATACCTTTTCGGTGCATTTTCTGTTTACATGAGTCAGTCCTTGAATCGACGCCTCTTTGGCTCGTCAATTCAGTTTTAATCTCAGCAATGAATCGTTGGCTTTTCTGCAAATGTGTGGCTCGCAATTGACTGTGTAAGGCATAGTTGCGCAATACAGAATGGAACAAGATGTAAACACGATTGGACGACCTCATGGTGTCTGCGAGAATCTGGGTCATTTTGTGCCTGGCCACTCACGAAGTGCCAGCTTCGGGAGTTCGAGTGACAGCGACTATTGTTCAAGTTTAGACTCGGGGCCAGTAACAGAGAAAAGGTCGTCTTTGGCCGACAGTATAATTTCACTGGTCACCTCACTGAACGTCACCGACTCAGAACAGCTCGAGCAACTGGACCGAGAAAATGCCCATTTTTCTCTTTCTGAGTCCATCATTGAAACGCTAGAGATGCTTAAATGTGATCAGCTGATACATTCAAATGTTCAGGGTCCAAGAACCTCGTATGATTCTAGGCCAGTATCTAGACAGTCGTCAATGGACAGTACAAAGCAATGGATACGAATTCGACGTCCTCGTCACATGCCGTCTAGCTCGTCTACTGCTTCAGTGTCGTCACTTGGTCACTTGAATGACTTTGACGACTCGGAGTCTGTTCCCTCTCTTAATGAACTTGATGAGTTGGATGCGTTTGAAGGCTGCGACGAACTATTTACCGAAGAACTCGATGCACTGGAAACTTCCGGTTGCTTGTTGTCCGATCAAAGAAAGCGGTGTATCTCTGTCGAATACCAGCCTGTTCAGTATAGGTGATCAGCCCGATGACTTCAGTGATCGGGTGAGTGTCGCTTCCGGTCTTACTACTTCAACCGAACCAGACAAGTCTTCAGCCGAGTATATTGCCTACAATCTACTTCGAAAAATATCGACGCAAACAATGTCCCCGGAATTGAGTTGGGTGGTCCAAGAGAGCGATGAGGTGCCTCAGAATCTTTTACCGATGCCAAGGTCATTGGACGACAGTTTCAGTGAATCAAGGCCGAGAATACGATTACGAGGCACACTGGAGTGGGCGCCACCAAGAAAGCAAGTCATATCGCACATCATATCGAAACCAAACCGGAAAGTGCAGATTGCAAAACAGAATTTTCGTTGTGCGGGATGCGGACTTAAAATTGAAAAGAGATATGAATCAAGAATGCAGTTCTGTCGATATACTGGCAAGTATTTTTGCACTTTCAACTGCCATTCAGGCAAACGTTCGATACTACCTTCGATGATACTTCACAAATGGGACTTTCGGAAACAATCAGTGTCCAACTTTGCATACAATCTGATCGAAGCCATCAAGAGTGATCACTTATTCAACATTGAAAACATAAACTATCACCTTTACAAACGAAGCAAAGTTCTGCTGAGAGTGAAAGAGCTTCGAGTGCAATTAGCTTCATTAAGAGAATACATTCAGTCTTGCAAACGAGGAGGGAATGTGCACCTTGAATTCCTGATATTCACTCCAAAACATATTGTTGCTACCAATGATGTTCACTTGTATACGATGGACGACTTCATAGCCATCAGAACGGACCCTACTCTAGTCGAAAGGCTAAGTTGTCTAGCGAAGTTGGCAATTAGTCACGTTTCATCGTGTTCATCCTGCACAGCCAAGGGATTCTATTGCGAAGTTTGCACTGTCAAGAGGAGAAAATCTGGAAAGAGTGCAGTTGTACAGAACACTGTTAAAGATATCATATTTCCTTTCGAAATCGGAAGGGTTTTCATGTGTCCTAAATGTCACGCTTGTTATCATCTGAAATGTTATTCAAAATGCTTGAAATGCGACAGAATAGATAGAAGAAAAAGCCAGCTCAGAGTGCTTGAAGTGTAACGGATTTTTACATATATTCTAGAGACTTTAATGAAGCTTCAATTAAACTAGGTGAACGATTGATTGTGAGTGAAGGTGATCAAGTTGAACATGGTTAAATGAGCGGCAAATGACGCAAATCATGGCGGTGGTTTAGATGGTCCAGATTTATCCCTGTTCTCATTGTTTGCATTCGGAGGCTCACTCGGTTCGCTCATGTTGATTTGCTCATTGAACACCATACAGAACTCGCCCGTCTTGACGATGGTTCCTCCTTTTCCGGTATACAGTGTCAAACACTTATTCCATTCGGAACAATACCCTTTGGTCAGTCTACAGATGTCGCCAGGCTGTAGCAGAGCTCCCGGTTCGTCCCACACGGAAGCATTGATAGCAGCTGACTTGTCGGCCACCTTCATTGTCCTAACTTGATGGCCACTCTTTGTCGTACTTGGCTTACCGATCTCCAAAACAATGAAGGTCAGGTTTACATTCTTGGCGCCATGAAGCAACTGCCGTATTGTCGTAATCTCCGAGCTTGCCATCACTGAAATCAATCAACTCAAAAACAAATTCAGCGTCTCTTGGTCCCAGTCTTGTCAAAAAAAACTAGATTGTCAGAAAAACAATAATATCACAAAATCATGTGTTGAGCCGGAAAGTCGAGGGACCGTCTCTGTAGTGGAAGCAGTGGCGGAAAGCGAGAGAGCGAAGCCGCCAAGACTTGAAAGCGATTTTCAAAAGTGGCTCCTTGTGCGTGACGTCACACAGCTAACTCTAGCCAATGGGACGCGACTGGCTCTTCCTTCATGTCAGCATCTCCCCAAAGATTTTCTCGTCTCGTCAACCGAATTCTTGCTCGCGCCCAAAAAATAATATTGTGTTTACATGTAATCACCGTTTGTTTAATTACAATATTAATATACTATTTAACAGCTTCTGATTGCTTCTGCTAACACCTGGTACGACACAGTGAAATAGAAGCTTTTCATCGTGCGGACGAACAAGTTGTTTCTCTAACGGAAACATGTTCTATTCCGTGTTCGTTTTGGGCAAGAAAGGTCCATTGGCCAGAGTATGGTTGGCCGCTCATTGGGACAAGAAGATTACTAAAGCCCAGATTTTAGAAACGAACATAGTTGAATCAGTGGACTCCATTCTGCAGCCAAGGGTCAAATTGTCATTGAGAACATCATCTCATTTGTTGCTTGGTATCGTGCGAATTTACGCCAGGAAAACACTGTATTTGCTTCAAGACTGTCAAGATGCTGCCTTCAAGATCAAATCGGCATTTAGACCTGGAGCCGTGGATATGCCTGACGGCAAAACTGAAGCAGCCATTTCGGCAATTACGTTGCCTGAATGTCTAGATTTTGTCAACGATTTTGACTTAATTGCTGAGCCACCGATTCAGATTGAGCATCCTCATACGAATGCAAATATTCGGAGTATCACCCTGCAAGAAGATGTCTCAAGTATCCATATCGACGACCCATTACTACACGAAGTTCGCGATTGGGGAGACCTGAGTTCAGTACGAGGCGCAGCAAGTGGCGACGATCATACTCTACATGACAGTACGCTGCAGATCCCACAGAAAGAATCCCACCCGTTAGACATATTTGATCGCCCGATTGATGATGACGGCTTCCTGGGTACAGGTGGAGCCGATGGTGATGTGGATGATATGTTTGCTCTCCCTGTTCCTCCCGAAGCCCAAGAGCAAATGCAAGCTGAGAAAGAGCAGCGCGAACGGGAGGCCAGAGAAGCCGAAGAGCAACAGCGTCCTTTGTCGCGAATGAGCGAACGAAGTGACTATTCAGCGCCAGCATCAATGGCTCCTTCAGGTCCACCATCTACTCCTGGATCTGTTCCTCCGCCACCGGATATGGACGAAGAAATGCCGCAAGACAACTTATTTGGAAGACCCCAGCCCATTGAAACTGGCGAGATCGGGCTAGACGAACCTGCAAAGCCTGCTGAACCGGGACAGGAAACAATGGTTCTTGAACCTTTGGAAGGTGGTCCTGGTGTTGAGAGAAGGAGGAAGCGCCGAAGGCGTTTAGGGTTGCTTGTCGATGAAATCAAAACACTGACTGGTGAGGAAATGAAAAGTCAGCTGTCAGATACTACAGATATTGTTGCAACTCTTGATCTGGCGCCGCCGACCAAGAAACTGATGCATTGGAAAAAGACGGGAGGAAGTGAGAAGCTGTTTTCTCTTCCAGAAAGGCCATTGATGTCCAAAGTTTTGTCTCTTTACTATTCTCGCAATCTTGTGACAAGCAGAATAGAAACTGAGGAAGAGATCCCTGAGGGAGACTTGCTTAATGGTGATGCCGATGATGAACACATACTACCACCGAGAAGTGTCCGTAGGTCTGAGCGCATTCCTCACATGGAAGAGTTGCAGCTTGAAAAGATGCCAGCCCCTTCATCGCCATCTAAGTACAGAAAACCAGCGAAGAAGAAGGATACCGCCGAGAAGACGTCGCCAGCCAAGAAGCGAAGAAGGCAAGACAAAGAGAACGAAGGCTCTCAAACACCAAGACCTAAAACTCCAAGGGCAGCTGAGAGTGAACGATTTGCAAATCACACCAATGACTTTGAGATCACCGAAAACTCAATTCATGCAGCTCGTGACGGCAGCACAATACCTTCCTTTGGCGGCTACAGACCCAGTGGGCAGTCTGTGCGATTCCAAGACGAAGATGACTTCCAGGACAACTACGAGCAACCTCTGTCAGTAGGACCGGTATGTATCTTTCATCTTATTGTGTGTCAGGTTAATATCATAAATACTCATTTCCGAAGGTTGAGGAAATGATGCCCGACGAAACTGCCGAACAGTTCGAGGAGCGTGTCCGAAACAAACGAACGAATGTCCTGCTTCGATTAATGGCCAATCAGCTCGAAGAAGGTGAAATGACATTCAGTCAACTTGTAAAGAGTAATCGTCGCAAGCAGGTCCGTAATTAATGCTCAAGATTGTAACCAACTTCCAACTAATTCCAATTTGCTTCTTCAGGTCGCGCAAAAATTTTATTCATTGTTAGTATTGAAGAAACAACAGGCAATTGAACTGAGTCAAGACATGTCAGTGGAATATGGGGAACTTTTTATCCGAGCAGGGCCTCGGTACGAGGCCGCCGTTTCATCCTTGTGAAACATTCGAAAAAGCATCAAAACTTCTTTTATCAGACAACACTTCGTCTACCCATTATCTCCGATTTCATTATAAGCTGAAACGCTATGAACACAAGTGACGGAAAGATTTTAACGACAAGTTTCTTATTAACCAGTCTCTCCGAGAAGATGAAGTTTTTAAATGAACGCCATCGCTTGATATTAATTAACTAAGTAATTTCCAATTCAGGTCACT
Organism: Halotydeus destructor; assembly: GCA_022750525.1. Lineage (NCBI taxonomy): Eukaryota > Metazoa > Arthropoda > Arachnida > Trombidiformes > Penthaleidae > Halotydeus > Halotydeus destructor. The sequence continues at coordinate 192,963 of JAIUWE010000043.1, forward strand.
TGTACAAGACTATGTCTTCTATCGCTTCGTGTAGATGTTCTTGAGGTACATGGCTTTTACGCGAAGGTCATTTTTGATGTACATAATAATTGCATAAAACAGGCCATTTTTCTTGTTTCCGACTATGTGCTGTTTGTTTAAGTGTCGGCGAACCATAAATGTAACATGTAAGTCAATTACTGTAATTGAATTAGTATTTTATTGCGGCATTCACGTTCTAGAACAGTTCAAAGTTGGCACGTCGACGGCGCATTAGTTATCCGAGCCGTACATTCTCTGCGTGCAAAGTTTGTGTGACCAGCTGCAGCAAAGTCTATGATGTTGCGCTGACAACAATGACAGCGACGAGTGGGTACTAAATTAAATGGAACAAAACAGAGCTCCAGAGTTCACAGTGATCGTAATCAGTCAAGCTGAAAAATTCCCTTCTCGTCGCATTGTTCGATTTTTCTCTCCGCGATCAGCTGAAGCCGGTTGCAACGCCTCACTGTGCGCAATATAAAGCTGACACTGATTCTTCATCCCGAGGAGACTTTTTAACTGTGATTTATTGCCTAATTGTGTAGCACTTGATTTACACAGCCATGACGGTGGGCCAGTTTCTTGCTGCTACCATTGCAGAATTTTTCGAATACAAAACGCCGAAGATCGTTCAGATAAAGAACAAGAAGCTCGGAGCCATCAACCGCCTTATCCAGCTTGCCATCATACTTTACGTCATCATGTGAGTGACATGAAGTCTGAACTAACTTGATTTCGAATTCAAACTGTTCTACTTCTTTTTTGAACTTGTCAGTTTCTCAATTGTAAAGAGCAAAGGTTACCAGAAATTCAGTGGCATTGACTCCGCCGTGACGACCAAAATAAAGGGAGTCGTCTCTACGGCCAACCTGGCGGACGCTGAATTTTCGAACAAAACTCCACCTGAGAATTATCAGTTGTACAAGAGGATATGGGACACACCTGACTACGTCATTCCGCCGTCCGTGAGTCGGATCGATTGTAATCAGTGAAAATGGAACTAATCGAAGTCCTTTTTCACGGCCAGGAAACGAACGCCTTTTTCGTCATGACCAATGTGGTCATTACGGCAAATCAGACCCAGAGCACGTGTCCTGAAGATCCGGAAGTTGCAGGTGCTCTGTGTTCCTCAGACAGTGACTGCGAGGCTGACCGGTTCCTGTATCTCGGCAATGGTGAGTAGACACTTGACACGAGTCCTGTAACTTTCAAGGTCATTGTGAACCTCAAGGTCCCGAGACTGGAAAGTGTCATCGCCCTGAGGGTCAAAGTTCAGGGACATGCGAAATTAAAAGCTGGTGTCCGCTGGAAATGGATAGTTTGCCGTTGACCGGAAATAGGCCACTGCTTGCAGCGACGAAGAACTTCACCGTTCTAATAAAGAACACTGTCACGTTTAGCGACTTCAATGTCGAGCGCCGCAATATTCTTGAGACAGATAATGCGACATTCCTCAAGATATGCAAATACGGAAAGGAGACAACGGACACCGAGAGCCCTTTGTGTCCCATCTTTGAATTGGGCCAAATTGTGGCCGAAGCTGGTCAAGATTATGACGAATTGGCTTCCAAGGGGGCCGTCATTGGAATCATAATCAGCTGGAACTGTGACCTGGACTTGGAAGAGAGCAAGTGCTTACCTAAATACAGCTTCCGGCGACTGGACGACGCAGGCAAGAACACCATAGCTCCGGGCTGGAACTTCCGGTTCGCAAATGTCTTCTCACGTGACGAGCGAACTTTGTTCAAAGCGTACGGCATTCGATTTTCCATCATTGTCAACGGCAGTGGCGGCAAGTTCAACATTGTGCCCCTTCTTAACGCCGTGGGTTCTGGCGTCGGGCTGCTTGCCATTGTGAGTGTAGAGCTAATCATTTTGTCTAATCATACCCTTGACTGGGCTTTAATTAATCTTATCTCTCTTCTCGCTCTAACGACCTTGCTCATCTCGCCTTATTTAGACGACCGTTATTTGTGACGTGATAGCCTTCTACTTTTCCAGCGCTAAGAACTACTACAGATCAAGCAAGTTTCAACTGGTCGACGACAACGACGAGGCACAGGTAAGACTGGATTTGTTTAATTGCTTACCCTCTCTCCCTCTCCCTCTCTCGCCGCTTATCAGTTGCGCATCCCTAATTGCACGCTCGTTAACTGAATTTATATTTTCAATTTGCACACTCACTGCCCTTGCTGACACGTGTACGTGTATTCACTCGACAAAAAAAAACGCTAGAAGCTCATCACTGTCCCCCAACCACGGGCGGAATATTCTCATTTGATGTAAAACCCTGACAGGAAACGGAAGTCGTCGCTCACGTCCAACCGAGCCGCAACACAATGGCCACCAATGGCAGCTATGCCAATCAACAAACTGCACCGAATGAAACGTCACACTTAGTCAACAAAGAGGAAGAAAAGTCATCATGCATATAGAACCTATTTTAAGATTCGCACCAAAACAAACATTCCATCCAGCGGTTGTTTGAACATTGTCTAGTCACTGCCCATCTGTCTCTCGAGTAGTACAGTTCGAAAGGCTGAACATTGAAAGGTGACTTGGCTTCGGCTTCCAGCACTCTAGTCAGTTGTGACTTTCGCAATCAAAGAGAAGAGACAGCAATAGCGGAAAAGTGAACGTGAATAGAGCTGTGATTCAACGTCACGCACAAATGAGCAAAAGCTGAATTAATTATGGTGACAATGTCGTCAATAAATTAAGCGTCTAGTCAAAGATGTGCTTCACATATTCCATATGCATCCCAGTTTTCTCTTCTCTCGATCCCAAGGACACGCCTTTGCCTTTCAATCAAACAAACCCGCTAACTATATTTCCCTCTCCCATACCGCCTTCTTCCCTGAGCTGCTCAGAATGTAACCTATGAAAAAGGGAAAAAGTTATATGACTACGTGAGAAGTTTATTTTATCAATTCAACTACATTAAGGCAATATGGCAATCTTGTAAGAAGCATTTTTCTGTTACTTTCAAGTATTCCCTTTCTCTTCACACTTGACGAAGTGACTACTGTGTGTTTCGCTTTCAGTTCCAACTTGTCTTCCATTGTCTGACTAAGCACTGAATCATGGGTGTAGTTAATTTCGTGAGAAATTACGCAACCGAGTACGTTGACGGTTTCTGGGACTATGATTCGCCGAAAGTTGTCGTACTCAAGAACCGAAAGATTGGTGTCATCTACCGATTCTTGCAGTTGATCATTCTCTTCTATGTTATCTTGTAAGTTGTGTCCCAGTTTCATCTATGTGGGTATTCATGTGTCTCATGGTACAGTTATGCAATCATCTACGAGAAGGGATACCAGTCCACGAGTCCTATTGAGTCGGCGGTGTCCACTAAGGTCAAGGGTGTGGCCTCGACTGTGACCCTTGGGGACGATGTGTTTCAAATACCCATTGAACGCCATCAGCTCTATAGGAGACCTTGGGACATAGCTGACTACCAGATTCCACCTTCGGTAATTAGTGGACCGTCCCCTTGACCTTGCCTACCACGTGCTTTATGTCCATATTAGGAAACGAATGCATTTTTCGTGCTGACCAATGTGGTCATCACTCCCAACCAGACCTTAGGACAATGTCCAGAAAGTCCCGACGTAGAGGGCGCCATTTGTCAAACCGATGCGGACTGCGAGCCAAATAAGCATTCCATAGGTAGCGATGGTAAGTTTGACATTCAGTCAAGAGACAGCTGTTGACCATGGGCCGTATCTAGGTCCCAATACGGGCAAGTGCGTCCAGCCTAGGCGCCAAAAAGTGGCCACTTGCGAAATCAAGGCCTGGTGTCCCATTGAGGACGACATGTTGCCCTTGAAGGGCAACAAGCCACTGCTGCGTGACGTCATGAATTTCACTGTACTTATCAAGAATACGGTCACCTTCACGAAATACAAGGTGACAAGAAGGAACATACTGCAGACCAGTGACAAGAAATTTCTGGCCAATTGCAACTATGGTAAGTATGTAAAGGGCAACCAGCACCCTTTGTGTCCCAAGTTCACTTTGGGTGACATGATCAAGAGCGCCGGTGAAGACTTTGACGACATGGCCTCCAAGGGCGGAGTGATGGGCATCCTCATTGACTGGAAGTGCAACTTTGACCATGATGCAGAAAAATGCCTGCCTAAGTACACCTTTCGGCGAATGGACAAGACTTCCGGCTTCGTGACGGCTCCCGGCTGGAACTTCCGGTATGCTACTTACCACGAGATGAACCGCCGGACGCTGTTCAAGGCGTACGGCATCCGTTTTCTGGTCATGGTCAATGGTCAAGGGGGACAGTTCAGCATATTGCCCTTGCTGTTGAACATTGGCTCGGGTTTAGGACTGTTAGCGATCGTGAGTTGACAAAAAAAATCAAGCCTTCAAACTAACTAACTTGCTTAATTGCAGTCAAAAATAATTTGCGACGTGATTGCCTTCGACATGGACAAGAACAGGGACGTGTACAAAGAGAACAAGTTTGTCGTGGTATGCCATGACAATCTTGACAAGCAAGATGGCGCCGAAGACCAAGAGGGCGCCGTTGCGCTGAAGTGACGTCATCTCTCTTTGACGAGCCGCCAGTCCGTCACTCACGCGGGAATTTGGTTAACTGCCAGTGCTATCAGATTCCATATCGAAGGTCTGCCTTTACATAGACAAACTGTAAAACTAATTGAAGTCTATTGATTTAACGATTTCAAGAGAATTAAAAAGCGCAAGTCTACGTGAAAAAGGTGGCCCCATAAAAATGTATTGTTCGATTTTGTGCCATTACTATATTTATCAATATAGGCGCCGACGGCTATCTGCAGAGACTGTCTGGACTTGTTTCAATCGATATGTAATTGAATCAATTTCATAGTTTCTCATTAGTCTAGCTGGGTTACACTTCCCGTAAATACTTCCAGTAATTACTTCCATCATGGAAACTATAAGGAAGTTTTGTGACTCATTTTTCTCATATTCGACGCCCAAGATTGTGAAGATAAAGAACAAGAAAATCGGTATCCTGTATCGACTCATCCAGACCTGCATCCTGCTATACGTCTTTGTGTAAGTATGATGAATTTCCTGCCTTGCCCTACTACCCTGAGCATGCATGTACGCCAGATATTCCATTTTCCTCAACAATGGCTACCAAGTGTACAGTGGCGTAGAGTCAGCTGTGGCCACAAAGGTCAAGGGTGTGGCCGATACTTTGGACATTCCAAGTGGCGCCTTCAGACTTCCGGCTTCAGCTCAGCAGCTGTATCGCCGAATCTGGGACACCCCTGATTACCAAGTGCCCCCTTCGGTAACTAGCAGATGGTCCCTCACGAACAGGTATAATCGGTTTTAACCTATAGGAAACGAATGCCTTCTTCCTGATGACCAATGTCGCCATAACGCCGAATCAAAAGCTGGACAAGTGTCCGGAGAGTGCGGACGAGGTCAAGGCGTCAATCTGTACCAAAGATGGCGACTGTGAGGCCGGTAGACGCCGACGAGGAGGCAATGGTCAGTATAACCGTCTTGGACATTGCGTACTAACTGACTGATCGGACATTTAGGACCGGAAACGGGAAAGTGTGTCGGCTTCAGCGGCGTCCGGACTTGCGAGGTGCGCACCTGGTGTCCGGTTGAAAATGACACCCTGCCCCTGGCGGACGACTTCGCCTTGTTGCAGGATGTGCAAAATTTCACCGTGCTCATCAAGAACACCGTCAGGTTCACGAGGTTCGACATCACGCGAAGGAACATCTTCGAGGCCATGGACGGCGACTTTCTGAGACAGTGCTACTACGGACCGGAAATAACGGAAGACGACCATCCGCTGTGTCCCAAGTTCCGCATTGGTGACATCATCAAGCAAACCGGATATGAGTTCAACGAGGTCGCCTCCAAGGGAGCCATTATAGGAATTTTCATCACCTGGAACTGTGACCTGGACGAGGACATAGAGCGCTGTAAGCCGGTGTACTCGTTTGCAAGGATGGACGCCGACGCCATTACTGCCCCTGGTTGGAACTTCCGGTACGCCCATTACCACGAGCTTGACCGCAGGACTCTGTACAAGGCTTACGGCATTCGCTTCATGGTCATCGTCGACGGCAGGGGTGGTCAGTTCAGTATGATTCCTCTTCTACTCAACATCGGTTCCGGTCTGGGATTGATGGCCATCGTGAGTGATTAATTTGTCTCCGTCATTTACTAATTGTGATTCAATTCTAGACCAAAATCATCACTGATTTCGTGGTGTTCCAGCTGCACGACAATTCCGAACTGTACAAACATGAGACGTACGTAGTCATCAGCGACAAGGACGAGGAATCTGGATTGTCGAAAGAGATTGAGTTGAAGACACAGAACGCTGATGCAGCTTACGCTTGATGACGTCATTGTTTGCGTTACTTTCGCTTGCGTAATGGATTGAATAAAATATGCTTCTATACATAGAATGGCTCCGGCTGAAAAAGGTACATTCGTAGATATGCATCTCTGTGTTTATCCATCCATCGGAATTGATGTAGTTCAGTGTCAGGATTAATTTACATAAACGTGTCCTAAACTTATCTAGCTTTCTCGACAAGCCAGAGCTTAGACTTACTTACTCTACACTGTAGGAACTGCTTCCTGTCAAGATGCGGTGTAACTTGCGTGTTTAATTGCTTACCTATGCATCTCTTTTCCTCTCTCCCTAAAACATTCTTCTCCGAGCGTTTATTTTTAAACCAACACTTTGTTTCGTTCCCGTCTTCAAAATCAAAGCTTCCTTTGTGATAATGTGAGCTAAACGATTTGCTCACGATGCTCAATTAATTTCGCTGGCTAGACAATTTGCTGCCTAGCGCTCTGAGAACTGTTCCAGTCAAGTTCTAGAACTCCGCCTAGTAACGAGATTTAAGTTACTGTCTCGCTCCATATCTCAGCAAGATACATCGAAATGTCCAAGTGTATGGACAAAACGAAAAGGTAACGTAGTGTATGCGCAATAAATCGTGCACTCAATCCATAACTCAAGTGTCACAGTGCACTAAGCAAACGGTCCCTAACTTCGCCGCTCAATAATTTTCGTATTGTTTTGTTGCTCAGTTCACGTCGAATTTCCTTTCGCATTGGTTTGAGGAGAAGAGATTTGACTTTACACAAATCTGCTAATGGTGGTGTCACAATAGCCCGGTCCATCATGTCCAATGCATTCCGCGAAGTTCTGTCCCAGGAAATTCGAGACAAGAATAAGATTTACTCCAGCTCCAGGCCGCCAGTCATAGATCTGGACGCTCCGCGAAGGGCTGACCACTATGACAGTAAAGCCAATGGTGACTTTTCGCGACGTCATCAGCCACCACTCAAGACGGAACAGCAAAGTAGAGCCAGTCGGGCAACTGGATTTGGTTATAGTCGCGATGCTATGGACTTCAGTGGTGCCAGTTACAGTAGAAGACACCAATTGCAAATGCTAGACGAACCAGTTACTGCCTTTGATTTGTTGCGTGCCGAACGGTCTGCCCGCAGACATGATTCACCTTCCATTGACTGGAGGACCTCTAGTCAACAGCCATCAAGATCGGCTTCGAATCAGTTCGGTGGGTCAACCATGGATCCCAATTCGTATGCATCAATCCTTCGACAACCGTACAGGACAATGGATGTTACATCATCACCGCCGAGGCGACGATACAGCTCTGGCGGACATCCGGCTGACCGAAATGAAGACAAGTCTACCCGTCAATCAACTCATATCGGAAGCACTAATCATCGGTTAACTACTAGCATAGAAATGGTAAGATCGTATAGTCCGGAAATTGAGGTTATCACTCCGAGGCCGTCGCCGCCTCCTCCGGCCGAGAAGATGCCCACTTTGGAACGAGAGAACAGAGATGGAAGCTGGATGGCTAGAAATGATGCTAGACGCTCTACCTCTGAGAGACGTTCTGACGGCAGAACTGAAATAAAAGGTGAATATTTCGACACCATCGACACGAGGCGAAAACGCTTAAGATTCCCACCTGAAGATGAGATAGTTGTTGTTCGAGAGTTCGAAAAGGATCCGAGTTCACGAGAACGCATGAGTTCTGGTTCTGACCGAAGACAAAATGTTGCCGATCCCATGACCAGTCGCCGAGTTAAAGAAGAGAGCCCGATGAGAAGTCGCTCTTACGACAGAGAGCAGCGGGAAAGATACAATGTGGAGTACCGTAATCAGCGCCTGATGAATGTTCAAAGTGTAGACCGCATTCCGCCGGGTTCTTCCTCCGGTCAAATGAAAAACCCTTACAGCCATGACAGTGGCAAAGACATCTGTGGCCGCTGTGGACTGTGTATTGCGTCGAGGCATGATTGTATTGAAGCATTGAAGCTGCAGCTTCTGGAATGTCGGCGAAACGAGGTTCGAGTTCGCTACGACAGCTCGCTCTTATCAAAAGGTTCTTCCATCAGGCTGGCTTTCGTCAAGGTGATCGAGCGCGAATTTGCTGACGGCGAAGAGCAAGTGGACCTGCAGTCGGGTGATACGGCCGAAGATGTACTAAGAATAGTCATTGCTCGCTTGAACGCCCGAGAACATGCACCGGAGATGGAGCGAAAGCATCGCCATTGGCTCGACTACCAGCTAATTGTTCAGGGACTATCAAGACTGGAAACCAATAAACCACTGAACGAACCGTTCTACCTTCCACCAGAGCCCCACTTTCTTGTGCTGCCCAAAACCATTGAGATTGGGCTCAAGGTGACCAAAGTTTACCCCGAAGAGGACGTCGTGCCAATCAGCTATGAAGATGACATTCTAATGACAATAGACCCAACACTGCGTGTTCACAAAATCAAGGAGTACATCTCCTCCAAGCTACCCATTCGCTGGGCACGGCATAATATGTTTTATCGTGATATCAAACTTCAGGATGATCAGGTTATCTTTCACGCCGGCATCTATGTTGGTGACATTCTAGAAATCATTGCAACTCCCATTCAGCGTCGATAAGAAAGCGGGGAAAATATTACAGGAAAAGACTTGGCTTAGATCTATCATGTGTTAATTATTGTCACTCATAGATAATGTTATACATATATGTTAATTGGTTAACTGTGCACGAAAAAGGTAGTATTTGAACTTCGAAACATTATTTGAACATTAAAAACTGAATAGAACTCTCATCCGGTGTTTATGTAGCCCAGGTGGCGCCACCAGTTGCGAAACAGCTGCAGCCTCTCCCTCGCTCTCGCCCTCTCTCTCTCCCTCTCTAGCTGTAAGAATAGTTTTTATGGTTCCCACTTGAACCATCTGGACATCGAAAATTGTCCGAGTCACCTTTTATCATGTCATCCGATTCTGTGCCAGTACCACCGAAGGCAGTCAAGTAAGCACGTGTTTAATAAAAGTTGAAGCGGAAGCTTAATCACTGTTTCTATCTAATTGTAGATGCGTCGTCGTGGGCGACGGTACAGTTGGAAAGTGAGTATTTCGGGCGTTTGTTTACTTAGTCATCATTGCTCACTCATTGGCTCATTATCTCTTTTTTTTGTCACAGAACTTGTTTACTCATATCATTCACAACCGACACGTGAGTTTGTGTGCCCTTTTGTACCTCAATCTTATCCGAGTACTTGAAATGTAACAGATTTCCTGGTGAATATGTGCCGACTGTCTTTGACAATTACTCATCTCAAGTCACAGTTGACGGCAGGATAGTCAGTCTAGGTTTATGGGACACAGCTGGGTAAGTTCTGATTGTAAGCAGCAAAGCCGTTAAGCTAATCAAGTGCTCGAATTCAGCCAAGAAGACTACGACCGGCTTCGGCCTCTCTCTTACCCTCAAACGGATGTGTTCGTTCTCTGCTTCTCTCTTGTCTCACCGCCTTCATTTGACAATGGTATGCAGTTTGACTTGTATCATCTCGTCTCAACGGAAATAATTCTATTCCTGTCTAGTCACTGTAAAGTGGATCCCAGAAATCAGGCACCATTGTCCGAATACACCAATCATCCTAGTTGGCACGAAGAGTGACCTTCGTGAGGACCCCAGTTATCAGGGAAGTATAGTGAAACGCGACCAGGGACAAAAACTGGCCAACAAAATTAGGGCAGTTAAATATGTTGAATCGTCAGCTCTGACGCAACGCGGCTTGAAGATGGTCTTCGAGGAAGCCGCTCAGGCAGCTCTCAATCACATTGAAGGGACAAATCAGAAAAATAAGAAAGCAAAAGGAAACGGAAATTGTTGTGTATGTTAACAGAAATTGACAGCTGAAGAGAATGATGTTGATGGCCAAAGAAGACAATTAATTGACTGCTCATGAAAGGATGAAACGAATTGTGAATCTCAAGTCTACTACTACTTACTATTGGCGCTCTAAAATATCTAAACTGTCCCCTAGATTCCAGTATCAACCCCTCTTTTACACCGTCGTGCCATCGAAGAGCCTATTTACTACTTTGCCAATGTTTTATTTACTACAAGAAAACGCTTTGTAGTGATTTGCAAGAACATAAAATACAGCATACATAAATGTTCAAGAACGGAATCTCGAAAAAAAAATTAACTACGGCCTCATTAACACAGAACAATGAAATTATTCTGACCATTGGTCCAAGGGTTAACTAGTTTGAAGTGAAGGCTAATCTGGTCACCCTTGACCTCGTCAGACAAGTCGATGAAGGCGCCGTCAGTGCTGACATTGTGCTTCGACTGATTCAGTTCGGGAAAGAGCATCACGTGACACGAAGTTCCAAACTTGGAGCGCAGCTTGTTGGCAAACACCTCGGTCGCCGTCGACAGGTCATAGGGAGCCAGGAAGCTGACAAACATGGCACTTGTCTGCGTGTGGTCAAGGAATTCCTGGTGGGCGTTAACGGCCTTGACCACGTTGACCACATTTTTGCGCAGCACTTCCAGTGACTTCGGATTTATGCATTTGCCTTCCTTACGCTGGTAGCCGATTATGCAATCACATTGGGCTTCTCGCTTGCCGTTGATGCCGATGACGACGCACTTCTCATTGGCTCCTGTGCAAGGTTCGCTGATGCAGGGATTGAGTTCTAAAGCACTGTTCGCTTCGTCCGAGCCGTTGCAAGGCTTCTCTTCGGCAGTCACGGGCTGGACACTGGTCGTGGCCACCTCGTGGGCAATCTCTTTGGCAGCCGCCACTGGTGTCTCAGTATGTACTACCTCTTCAGTACTGACTGGCTGTTCTGAAGTCGTGGCTGGTTCCTCGTTATTACTCACAGTCTCGGCTTCCGGTGTAGATTCTGGAGCCGCTTCCGGAACAGATACTTCAACGATGGGCTCCGAATTGTCGGCTCCATGTTGTCGTATTTCATCGTGATCAGGTATCACATCGTCTTGCAAGTACTGTCTCATATAGGCAGCACCATGAGCAGAGGGACACAGGACATACAAGTTGATTGCGACACAAATGACAGCTGCGGTCAACCTGATTTGATACATGTTCAACTTGAGTCGAAGTGCTAAAGGCTGTCTCTGAGCTGACGAAATCCTTTTTAAACACTTTTCCCTGGACCGGATGTCCTAGTTTCCTTGATTTAATTTGCATTTCGCTAGATTGCCTGTGATTTGAACTTACAATAGCAGTGGCCTGAAATGACTAGACTGCGAATCAAAACACAATTCCAAGCCATCAGTCAATGTCACCATGATCGTACTTAATGAGTGTTGAAAGTTAGTTTTTGTCTATACTCTGGACTCGAAAATATCAGCATCATGGGACGATTCAATTGAAATTAATCTCTTAGCGTCTTGCTCAATGCCTTCGGGCAATCTGTAGAATTTAAACAGTGAAAGCCGAGAAGCAAGTTTTTTTCGATTGTAGCTCAACATCGAAAAAATGTCGATAGTATCGAAATTCAATCAGGTGACTGAAGAAAAAAACAAAAAAGAGCCTCAGTGTTTTTTTTCGTTTCTCGGGAAATAGCAAATTAGCATGTTCGTAGTCATTACTGTGTATATGTGTGTGTGTGTGTGTGTGTGTGTGAGACTTTATCTTTATCGGCAAGCTGAGTAAATCCATTGAAAAACTCTGACATCAAGTCGATTCGCATTAAATCACGTGATGGTGAAGTGGAGAGAAGACATCACGCCACACCACTAGTGATGGGCAGAACGGCCTTGGAGCGCGACGCTGCCTGACTGCGAGTCGCCGCAGACCAGAGCCAGGTGCCAGACTGCAGTGCTACACTTGTCGCTTCTGCAGGCACAAGTTCGAAGTGACTGAAAGTCGCTAGACCATCACTAGTGGTGACTGGAGTTTGCTCATGTGCCGGCGAGTGTCGGCTTAGAGAGAACGCGCGAGAGGAGAGGGATGAGAGGAGAGAGAGAGGCAAACCTGCAACACTAGGTCGCCGTGTATACCGATGTTTTTGAACCACCGTGGCAACAATCGTCTCCTTTCGTTCCTCTCCAGTGACCGGCGCAGTTGGGCTACCTTTGCTTAAGTACTAATTGTCATTCGAGCCCTGGTCTGCAATGGCGATGAACGGCCAGTTTCGTCAACCGGCTGACTTGTATGTCGAACATGCATTTGTGTTCCCTTTCGAAACCAAGTTCAACGCCACCAAGTGGCACTACAGCAAAGTTCTGGACGGCGTCCACTCGTGGATCTACTATGTGCTGCTGGCATACCTGGTCGTGGTCTTCTCCCTCAAGACAATCATGGCCAACCGGAAGCCCTTTGAGCTCAAGGGACCCCTGATATTGTGGAACACAAGCCTGGCCCTCTTTTCGCTGTTTGGCTCAATTAGAACAGTGGCCGAGCTGCGTGGCGTATGGTTGCACGAGGGCTTTGACGGCACCCTGTGTCACGACGGCCTTCGCTTCGGGGTCACCGGCCTGTGGACCTTTCTGTTCTGCATGTCCAAGATGCCCGAAATGGTGGACACGCTGTTCATTGTGCTGCGCAAGAGGCCGCTCATATTCCTCCACTGGTACCACCATTTTGAGACGTGCTTCTACTCGATCTGGTCCTACTCGGCGCCCATGATTGCCGTGTCGCGCTGGTTTGTCACCATGAATTTCTGTGTTCACACCCTCATGTACACCTACTACGCCCTGAGGGCAGCGGGCATCCGGTTACCCAAGCAGCTGTCCATGGCCATCACGCTGTCCCAGACCACTCAGATGTTCATCGGCCTCTATGTCACCCTCCGGGCATACAACTTGAACTGCGGCAACTACTTGCCCGCCGTCCTTGGAGGGTTGTTCACATACTCCATTTATGCCTTGCTTTTCACAAACTTTTTCATCAATGCATACTTTGGCAAACCTGTTGTTAAGAGCAAGTCCGCTTAAGGCGACTCCGTAATACTTGTGAATACGAACCAGCGTCACCCCTTTGCTTTCCTAGACAAATGCAATAAAAACCTTTTCTCACGCAGCGCCACCTGTTGTCTTCGAAGGTCGCGACGTCGTCTATTGCAAACTAGAGCACCTTCTAGGTTTTATTTCATAGAACAGAGTCACATAGCACTGACAACGTGACAAATTGGGTTTGATAGGTGATTGAGGCTAATTATTCTCTGCAATTTATGCGATGTTGCTGATAAGATAATTGAATTAGGGAACTATAATTACTTGTAAATTACTCACATGGTCATTACAAGTTGCAATATTTAATTTTGTTATAATTGATTCTATTTCCTGAAACTATTCTAACATTCTGTGAAAAATATGTACGACACCACCCGAGGGACGCTGAGTGCAAACAATCCTGTAAGCGCGGATATACCCAAGATGGAGTTTCAGACAATTCCACGAATACCATCTAACACGTGTTGTCATCGCTAGCTGATAAGTTCACCTTGAGATTGAAGCCAACGCACTAGAGAGCGCCTATGGCGAAGTTGCTTGAATCTAATGCGCAACGTTTCACATCTCTGTTTTTATGAATATTATGCTGTCGTAATAATATAACTTGCGAAACGAGAGGAAAAAAACGAAGTAACCTTGCTCACAGTGTCTTGCATTTCTGAACAGAGAAGAGAAAAACAATCAAGAAGCAAGCTCCACAGCAATCAGTAAATTACCTCCTTGAGTTCCTTTTTCTTGTCGTTGGCAATGGGATGACCGCAGGCCTTCATGGCGTCGTAGCGCTTCTTGGCCGTCTCGTCGTCCTCCTTGGACATCCAGGCCAGAAATTCAGCACACTTGGCCTTCAGGTCGTCCATAGTGTTGGGCAGCGTGATGGACTTGCCGTCGTTGGCTTGAGCCATACATTCGGTCCACGCTTTGAACGAGTCCTCCTGAGGCAGGTATGTTGAGACAAGATCATGGATCACTCATTGGGCAATATTACCGTCTCCATCTCCTTGTGCATGCACGCGTGAATGGTCACGTGGTCTTGCAGCATTTTCAGGCCACTTTCCGTGATGTTGCCCGAGCAGTAGTCGGTGATCCAGCGCTTCCTCTCCCGAGGACCGTGACCATTGACAAGAATCACGGCCACGAATATCGATATCACAATCAGAACTAGAAGTCGAGGCATATCTGTGAATCTTTGAATTGAGTCGCATATCTGATATTTCAGCATATATACTCAAATTTTAGGTGTTTATTGTCATTCATGAGCTTTCACTCAAGTTTGCACAGCTATATATGACAATTGTAAATTCGTGGTTGGCTCTTATTCTGACCATTGAGCTAAATCAACTCTCGACTATTGCATTTTCTCGCATTCAATGGTTGTCCTTGAGATACGTATGATCTACAAACATCAATCTTTAGAACTTGGTTTAGTGAACCTGGTAATCGCTCACAGCCAAAATGGTAGCTTTTAAAATTTGGCCAAGGGCTGGAATAATGAAGTAGTCACGCTTCATAGCTTTGTGACGTTGTCTCTGAGCTGTCAGTATCCTTGACAACCTGCTTTGTACTGTAACCACGTAACCGTCAGTGCGTGCCAAGATTATAAAAGCTGATGAAATCAGTGTCTTGGTTTTTCTACAAAGCCTTTGCATGAACATAACGTGCTAAAGAAATTTACTTGAAACTTAACGATAGACTTGATTTATGACCCACTATGGTCTAAACTCCAAGTTTCTGTTTCAATACGCTCCGTAGACAATGTCTAGAGAAACTCAGTATGGTTGAAAAGGGTGCACACTAGAGGCCGCCACAGAATGGTTTGTCTTGCCAAGATCTATTGTCATGCCTGTCGATGAGGAATAATGAGCAGCTACGACATTCAATTCGATCATGCGATCGTATTTTAATCAATCAGATAGCGATGAGAAGAGAACTAGGCTGTTGCAGATTTCTTGCATTTCTAAACGCAAAATATTGCCACATTGGAATACAGCTATACAGTAATCGATTTCAAACTTACATCTTGCACAGCTTTCCTTTCGTCATCTGAGAACAGTTTTCGACACCCGTCACCAGGGTACACCTCATGACCGTTGCTGCATCTCTTGGCCTTCAGAGCGTCGATGGTCTTGACTGGAGTCTTTTCTTCGGCATCGAACTGCTTGAACACTTCAGTCAAACACGATGTATATTTTTTCCATGATTCCAGCTTGTTGAGAAACACATTCCAGTTATTAATGTTTTATTTTCACAGCCTATCCATACTTACCTTGCCACGTTCTTCCTTAATACAACTGTGAAACTTCAGGCTCTGTTCCAGGAGCTTAGAGTCGTCAGTCGTGATATTTCCAGCACAAAGGTCTTGCAACATGTGATGTTTCCTTGCATGGCTGAGAGGAACATACGGCTCATTAGGTTCGGCAAGGATAACCACACTGAGAGCCATAAACCATAATACTTGAAATATCATTGCTTCCAGAATTTACTCGGTTTCCCAAGTCAGTCGACGATCATGTCGTTTTATAGATCATTTCTTCGCGACGTCAAAGCTGTTCAAACCAATCTTCAAAAGAGAAGCTAGTGAATAGCTGTCTACTTTGATTGATCGATTAAAACTGTGGTTTATGAATTCAAAAGCCCAGAGATGAGGATTATTGATCTTCAGACTCTAACACGCAATACACTGATACCATAGCTCTGAATTAACTTGATATTTGTTATGATGCACTCAGGGCTGTGAATTTTTGTGAGTCAACTAGAGGTTCAGCCCAGGAGCAAGACTTCAACATAGTCATGATACATCTACAATTGTGTTTTTATTGCAAAGATATGACCTTCATTCGGAGATTCAGGTTTTTGACTATGTGATCAGTTTGCCCATTTGATGATATAGTAAGCGAGAGCGAACTAGGCAGCGGCGGACTTTTCACAAGCCTAAATGAAAGAGCACCCAATTAAACGGCTACTCATTGGAATCTTCGAATGAAACGTACCTCACGAATAGTCTTGAGATCGTCATCCGGAAATAGAGCGCCACATTCACCCCGAGCGTCCAGCGGCTTGCCGTCTTTGCATTGCTGGGCTTTCACGTCATCAAGGGTCTTGGTCTTAGTATTCCTGTAGGCATCGATTCTCTTATCCATATCATCTACACACGCTCGGAATTTCTTCCATGATTCAAGCTTTGTTCGAGATGATAGTCAGTGAAAAGCATGTCAGTATGGTGAGACGGCGCCATCTTGACTCACCTTGTCACGTTTTTCATCTTGGCAGTTTTGCATCTTCAATTCCTGTTCCATTTTCTTCGTACCTTCAGCTGTCACGTTGCCAGCACAGAGATCGTCTATGAGGTCACCAGTAGCGATAGCAATACTGCAAACTACGAAAAAAAGTATTTGGTATTTCATCGTCTCATAGAAGCTGTTCACTTTTACATTTCAAAGGGAATTCTTCTCGTTTTATAGTTTTCTGTACTGTTTCAGAAACGCTGTTCAAATATCATGATGGCAAGCCACTGTGTAAATGTCTAATTGGTTTGACATATTTAATCGTCTAATTAGTGAATTGTAAATCACAAAGACGCAGAAAGCTTTATTTTGAGAAGTTCAGCCAACAAAGCGAATAAAAATGGCGGCAGTGTTACATGATCTGCTTCAAGGGAAATTGAAAAGAAAGCTCAATGGATCGTCAACAACCATGAAATATTTGTTTTCAAAAATATTGCATATTCAACTACCGACAATTTATTCACTGTCACTGAGAAGGAAACTTGTGCAAAATTATGAAAATTATTATTATTAGTTCAGCTGTAATATCGATTTGTCCGCAAAGCTGAGCATCTCTGTATTTGTGTTGTGATGAGTTTTTCACTTTCCTCATCTAGTAGTTAGTAGATTTCCTAGCCAAGGTTCAGCTTTGTCAGCCATAAAAAAGATCAATTAGGAATGAATCTTTTTAGGTCAAGCTAATTATTCAAACAAAAACGTTTAATTAGTGACTTCAACTTTGCATTCGACGCGTTTGCATATTTTTGTATAAATTAGATGGAAGACTAGGCTGAACCAGATTTGTCGCAAATCTAGATGAAATACCAATTAGTAGACTGCCTAAAAATATTTGCTAAGCTCACCTTGAAGAGAGGCTTCAGCTCGTCGAGCGAAAACATATGTTCACAATCTATGCATCTTGCTAAGACAAGCCGCTAAATAAAAGTCCACAATCATAAATAAAAATCAAGGCTCTCCAGCTTGGTCACCTGTGAAATAGCGCGGGACCGTTTCGAAATTGTAATTTGATTTACAGTACAGATGCATTTTAAGTTCACTAGAGTGGACTTTGCTCATTCTAGTTTTGAGCCCTATCGAATTATTTTTAATCGGTCCCGTGCTTTTTCACAGGTGTCCAGGCTGAAGAGCCTTGATAAAAATAACTGACCGATATGAATTGCTAACAATAAATCACAGGAAACAGAGGCTGATTTCAGACTCAGGCAATGTTTCTTAGCTTTTTGTATTCTATTTTCTACTATGGTTTTAGTAAACCTAGTATCTATCGGTATATCATGTTGAAACAAAAAAGCATGAGGATTTCAGTCGGGTGACCCGGCTCGCCCGATGACGTCACTATTGATACTCCGCATGGGCTAATAAGTACAGGGGAAAGCACAGCTTCCCCGCCCATGCCCGCCCGCTGCCGGATGTACTGGCCAACACTGGTCACGTACTACAAAACAGCTGAGCTAATCAAAATTTCAATCCAAAAATTCCGTTGGCTGATTTAAGTTTAATCAATCAATGATGTTCAGTTCGTGACTGATACGTTATCACTCAGCATACCTAGTCATATAATCGGGACCAAGAAACTAGGCGTCGGCCGATTTCTCGCAATTCTGAAAAATAGAGTATCGGTTTGCATGAGATTGTTGCTATGTTTGAAGCCAAGAACTCACCATGTGTATGGTTCTCATTTGATCACGCGGGAGTAGTTCTCTACAGGCATCGAAATCGAAAGTCTCCTTGCCGTCAGTGCATCTTTGGGCTTTCATGTCGTCTACAGACTTAGGCGGAGACGTTCTCAGAGCTTCCATTCGCTTGTCAATATCGTCCATACAGGCTCTATGTTTTTGATAAGCTTCCAGCTACGTGAGAAATATGTTGCAGTTGAAAGCTGTTGCTTCACTGAGACAAGTCTCATGATACCTCACCTTTTCTGCTTCGCCGTCAACGCAGCTGCGAACTTTAATGGATCGTTCTACAATCTTCAAATCTTCAGCTGTGATATTTCCAGCACAAAGGTCTTTAATGAAATGGTGTCTTCTTCCAGGGCCGTGACGACCACCAGGCCCACCGGGACCGCCAGGACCACCAGGACCACCAGGCCCACCAGGACCACCAGGACCCTGGGGTGGCTGCGCAAGTATGACGCTACTAAAAACAACGAACAGCAATATCTGGTATCTCATTGTTTTATAGAATTGTTGCACTGGTTCATTTGATCTTAATTTCTTTTGATTTTATAGCTCACATGAAAAAGCAACATACGTATGCCTTGAAGCTGTTCAAACACAAATACTGGAGTAGCAGCTGAGTAAATGTCGACCTTGATTGAGAAGTCCGTAGTGTTTTCAATAAATCGCATCCGACTGAGATTACCCCATGACATAGCAACAGCGAAACAAAATGGCGAAAAAGTTTCATCTTCAACAGCGGGAAACAAAAATGAAACATTTGTTCTAGTTGCTTGTCAAGTGTTATTGTTACGCTTGATGACTCAATATTGGTTATTTGTCATCCACTTTTCGATCATATAAATCAAGTTAAGCAGATCAATAAACGACATTTTTATGACTAGCCATAGTATAACATGCATACATTCTGTATTATGATGCTCATATGACGCTTGTTTATCAATGATGAAAGCTTTTGAATCACGGCAGGGAGTCTTATATTTGAAAACACTTTATTGTACAAAAATCCAGGAATCAAACTCCAACTTATTTCGAGCAAGTCTAAACGGAGTTCAAACGTGCTATTATCAAAAACATACAAAATACTAAACTTACATCCATGATGGTCTGAATCTGGTCAGGGCTGGTTCCGCGAGGACAAGCATCCCGAGGGGACAACATTTTACCATCCTTGCATTTCTGGGCTTTCAGTTCGTCTACAGTTTTAGGGACCGTCTCCTTTTCAGAGTCCATCTTTTTGCGCAACTCCGTCATACACTCGATGTGTTTCTTGAAGGAATCGATCTGCGATTTGTGACATGAATGGGAATTGAGACAGTTGTTGAATGATTCAATCAGAAACTTAAGGCTTACCTTTCGAAGTTCTTCCGACACACAGGACGCCATTTTGAGAGACTGCTCCAATATCTTGGTGTCGGACTCTGTTATGTTTCCAGCACACAAGTCTTTGGTCAATCCAAACATACCCATACCTGGTCCCATTGGCCCACGTGGGCCTCCGGGTCCTCTAGGGCCGCCAGGTGGGGGTGACTGGGCATGGATGACCGCGCTTAAAATCAAGGACAAAACTAGCTCGTATCTCATTGTATGTGTTCGCAACAGTGCACTGCTACTGTGTATACCATTTCCAGAGGATTTATATAGCTCGGTAGACAAGAAGTAGTGGCATCTGTTCAAACTTCCTATTGTATTTCTCGAAGACAAAGTAAGTGAATCAATGTCACCCTGTTATCGTCATCACCAATTGTTTCTACCAGCTAAACTATTCAAACCACGTTCTATAAGGACAAGGTAAAGAGGAGGTTACGACGAGGCGTATCTCGTGAATAGCAGTCGTGTCACTCCATTTGTGAGTCATATACTCCATTTTCCAACATGGCCGTAGATAGACAGCTGTTATTTGGGTCTGAGGTCGGTAAGAAGATGGGCCAAAACTTGGAACTTGGCTTGCTAGGTGTGAAACCTAATTAGATCACTATCATACACAGGGCTGAAATGGACGCTGAAAAGTAAAATGAATGGAGAAATTATGGTTGAGAAAAAAATTTCTTTGCAGCTCGTCTTAGTGATAATCTTGCGAAAAAATGTCATAGAAACCACCAAGAAATTCAAAAAAAATGAAGGAGCGCATCTAGCGCCATCTAGCGACATTCCTAACATTCGCTCAAGATTAACAGCTGAAGTGCGAAGCTTTGCCTGATTACAGTTGGTGGAAGGAACCGTTTGCACTCCAGCTGGTAATCTTAAGCTGTTAGTTAGGATTACCGCTAGATGGTGCCTAATTTGTGTTACCTTGGTCTCTGCTCTTGATTTTGAGTTTCTGTGACAATTAGGATTTTTTCTTAGGATTTACTATAGGTCGTGGTAAGAAGCCCACTACGGGAGGCAGTGGGCCAACCGTCCCAGGTGGCCCACCGATGGCAACTTCGAAGCCGGTCGAAGACTTGTATCCAGTTGTGGCTATTTTCTGCTTCAGCTGCTCTCTACTTGTTCTTGTAGGCCATGAAATTTCATCGTTCAGGTCTACAAAGGGAGCATTGTGAATTGAGTTTTTCCCCTTAAATTACTCTCATGCAACTTCCACAATAGTTGACCCAGTTGAGTTCTCTTGAACAGTTCACACTTTTACTCTTTCAATGGATGACCATTTGCATACTCTTTACGTACATTCAATATTTGTCGATTTTGAAACATTTTCTGTTAATCGCGCGCGGAACTACCACTACTGTAAAGCAGTTGATTCTATACTGAAGGAAAACTCAATAGTCACCTAATTCACTAATTTAATCAAGCAAGAGAAAAGAATGCCACCGAAGAAGTCACACAAGAAGTCAAGCAAAGATCGGCAGCCGCAGAGGGCTCAGGCCACGCCCCCAAGTCCTGCAGCAGCAGCTGGCGCACCGGCAGATGGCGCTCAGGCTGCCGCTGGCAGCGCAGAACAGTCAGCTGGAGCGGCGGCCGCTGAGCCCGTGGCCGGCACCTCTGGCTGGTCAACGGTCGGCGTCACGCCACCCATTGGCACTGGTGCCCAGCGCAGGGTTCCGGCCAGTGCTAGCCAGTCAGTGCCACCGGCTGGGCCAGTGCCATCGGGTTCCCAGAGAAGTGAGGCCGTTGTCCCGGACACGATGACCACCAAACAGAGAAAAGAGGCCAAGAGGGAGGAGAAGAGAAAGGAAGAAGAGCAACAGCGGCTGGCCGATGAGGCAAGGAAACAGCGGGACAAGGAGGCCGAGAAGAAGAGGCAAGAGGAGAAGAAGCGGGCCCAGGCGGTGCTGAAGGAGGCTCAACTCAAGCACGCCGCAGCCACCAAGAAGGCGACAAAGCGGGCTGCAGAGGTCAAGCAAAGCAACGAGGCGGCCTTCCAGGAGGTGATGCAGACCATTGACCCCGAGGGCATTCATAGGCGGCCCGCTAATCTAGGCTGGGAGATGAATGACTGGAGCCGAGACATCACTAGACTGCTCGGCGCCATCATGTTACTCGAGAGTTTAGGTTACCAAGTGGAGTTGAATGTTTACATGGACGCCTACGCCATCTTTGCCGGCGAGGCGAGACTGGCCACCCATGTGGGCTACCTGTGCCTAGACGACCCTATCATGTTCGGCTTCTACGACGAGATGGGCGGCAGGATTGAGGCTTTGCCTTTTCAAGATATACGAAATCTACCAAATCTGGCCCAAGGTGGTGCGGCGCCAACTCACTCGATAGTTCCTGGTACCATCTTGTCGGCGGGCAATGGCCGATGGACAGTTGTTGAGCACCCCTTGCTCAACAGGTGCAACTTCACGGTGATCGAGTTTGCAAAGACGAAAAAGAGGAAGCAGCATGTCTACTACAAGGCGGGCCAGCTGTTCGGGACCATCGAGAGGGCGCATCCCGACTTCATCGTGGTGACAGAGGACATGGCGCCATACATCTACCTGGACGAGCTGGAGATAGTCTACAGGCCCGAGCAAGCACTGGCGGCAGCTGGCCTTGCTGCTGTCCCAGTGGCGGCGGGAGGACTCGAGTACCTGGCCTTTTTCCTGCCCCGGCTACAGCTGTCGGCAGTGTGGCAAGTCATGGCCGGCACTCGCAGAATGAAGTTCCTTGGCTTCGTAGACCGCCAACCCAACGCCATCAATTTAGAGGAAGACTACTACTGCACTCTGGCGTGCGGCAATGACCCCCGAAGACCCGACTACCCCATGGGCTTGCCCTTGTTCCCATATCGTCGGTGTAAGAAGCCATTTGCTCCAGTGGAGCGCAGGCCCGACCACCATGAACCCACGGCATTCCAGACCATACTGAGGGACTTTGGAGTGGAGGCTGATCTCTATTATTCACGTGAAGACGGCATGTTCACCATGTTTGAAAATATGGAAGCCCAGGGCGGACTGGTTTACGAGACCGACACGAACCACTTCTATGCCTGGGACGGCGTCCGGAATTACCTGAGGAAGCACTTGACCATTGGTCAAATTATCATCAGTCACACGGCGGCGAAACGGACAGCTGCTGAGTTGGCGGAAAAGAGGAAGCGAATACAAGCACAACTAGCGAAAGATAGACAGGCCCAAGCGGAAAAGGCGTCAAAGGCTTTCACAAAGAGACTAGCGGAGACAGCGGCCCAAGCGGGAAGCTCGAACGCGGCGGAAGCGAACGCAGCGCCAGTTCCGGTCAGAAACTTCAAGATCATTGACAAAGCCTTTGGCAAGGACACTTGGTTCGTCGCGGAGGAGAACAGCCAAGCGAGCGTAGCTGACCCTCGCACTTGGCCGCTGACAAGGCGACAGGACGTAACCGATGGGCAGTATCGGCTCAACGATGCATCGGGCAACATTGAAGTTCGTCACGACCCAGCGAGCCCGGTAGAGTCGGGTCGCTTCTACAACAAGAGCCATCAGCGCATGTGTTACACTACCTCGGTCTCCGAAGTGAGCGGTGCCCTCAGCCTACCTCTGCCGGCTATCATTTGGGAGTATAATAGCGACAAGCTGAGCGAAGGTGTGCTGCGCACGGCATTCGGCTACAATAGAAAACAAGCTGATGATGCAACAAGTCAAGTCGTCGATGAATTCGATCTCAGCAAGAGGAACCATCGTAAACTCATAACGGAGCGAGACGGCAAGAAGTACTATCTGTGCGTACTCTGGGCTACTGATAAAGAGAAGCCTACTTTCAGCGGAAAGAACGAAAATGAGCGCAATCTACTGGCTGTAGGCGCTGCTAATCGATCAGCTCTAGACCAGTATGACATAA
This sequence comes from Halotydeus destructor, assembly GCA_022750525.1. Classification (NCBI taxonomy): domain Eukaryota; kingdom Metazoa; phylum Arthropoda; class Arachnida; order Trombidiformes; family Penthaleidae; genus Halotydeus; species Halotydeus destructor. The sequence goes on from JAIUWE010000043.1 coordinate 216,483, forward strand.
CGGGCATTGAGGGCCACAGCGACCAATCTACGGGGCTAGTTATCGTGAACGGAATGAAGGTGGAAAAAATTCTGATCGGAGCAAGCGCAGACTGCAAAACAGCTGATTCGCTGGCTCGAACCATAGAGTCGTACCATGAGTCTAAAATGTGGAAACTGACCAGAGATATCAATGAAACTTCAGCTAGTTCTCTCCCTATGTGGGATATTGGCATTCGAGCGATGAGCGGTGACGTATCCATGTTTGCCGGAGACAAGAGTAAAGCCGAGAAAGACTTGCTGAGCAAGTTCAAGCTGATTCGCTGCTTTGTCGCCCTTGTGCCCGACGATCAAGATGAGCCTCAGAATGAAGATGGCAAGCTTAGAACTAACGTGGTGTCCGTTCAAGATGTGCATCCGGTAGAGGGTGAGCTGCACATCGTGTACCTTCTACACCACAAGGGAAACTTCTTCAGCCAGCAAATCTACAGCAATGTCATACTGGTCCACGTTCAGCTGTCCCAAAATTTTATCGAGCGCTTCGTTAATCTCTACAGTAACCCAGCGGCGGAAATAGAATCAGGAACAAGAGCCGAAGCTGAGGCTAAAATGGCGATCAAAGCCAGAGGTTACTACAACCAGTTCTGGAAGAATGTCTGTGACCCAACGAAAGAGGCCGACCAGGAGCAGGCCGGGCTGTACCGTAGGTGGCAGCACTTTTACCAACATGACTTCATATGTGTAAACTATTTGGCTTCTCCGGTAAACACGTACGAACCGGAACAGATACATGTAGTGCGAGTAGTCGAGTTGCTGCGGAAAAACAGGGATATGAACTTGAGTTACATTGGAAAATCAGAGAACAGAGGCGAGAAGGTGTTCTTGTCGGGAGCCTTTGATGTATCACAGTCATACATCGGAGCGCCATTTGTAGAATATAGGAACTTCATGGTCCAGGTAGAAGTTCCCGACGAAAGGATCCAGTGCGTCATCTATGACTTCAAAGGAATGGAGGAATATCTGGGGTTTCCCACCTATGATGGTGAGTCGGAAGCGATAGCACGGAAGATATTCAGCGAGATGGCAAACCTCACGAAAGACCAAGACAGCAACATACCTCAGAGATTATACTTCTCGCGCATCAATGTGAGCGGCAGTATAAAAGAGTTTAGTTTGGAGAAGAGTCGACAACAGGAAGACCCTCAAGGCAAAATTCTCTGCCCGGCTACGGGTGAGACCGAGGGCTGCATTCAGCTGAATCTGTTCTACTTTGTCAGCCACATTGGAATAGAGCACGTCAAAGTGGGAGTGGCCAACGTGCCCTTCAACTGTCGGTCCTTTGTGACGCACCATGAGTCGCTGTGTAAGAATGTGCTGGAATATTCTTTCAAAGCTAGCGACAGGAAGTCGCTGTGCAAGGACTACGAGTTTCCTGATGAGAAGAAGATTAAGTCTGACAACTTGAATGCCAGCACTAGCAGGTTTCCTATGAGAGGCTGTCTCTGGAGAGAAGGCCAGAAGCCGATCGTTGGAATCATAGACGGCCGAAACTGTAAGCAGTACTTGGGTCAAGCCTCACTCTTCAAGACAAGCAATGCCACTAAGACCACAGTAGCATTCCTTTCCGGTCAAGGTTACTCCCAAGGCCTCGTCATGCAACACACTCTGGACAGCAAGCAAGGCTTCAATGAGAATGACAAAGCGACGGTGTATGCCAACATCCCTGAAAACGCCCACCATCTTGAGCTGACTCACCATGTTCGTCAGATATCTGCGCCAATCTTTGACGTCGAGAAGGGCTACCCGGTGCATGGCTTCTACAGGTTGAACAGTGAGAGTGTCAGCGCCTCACTCCCTGACCCAGTGTTTGGAAAGCTGATGGACAACTTCTACGCTTTCTGGATGGATGACGAACACCCAAAGACTCAGGGTCAAAAAGCCAACTTGGAAGTTGACTTCCAGCGATGGAAGAAGCAAAGGTTGACATACTTGGGCGCAGCTGGCAATTCAACAGACCAACCTCAAGTCGCTAACACCTTGTGTTCACTTGTATCCATCTTGTCTGCATCAGCTGCCTTATACCTGTTCTTGTAGACCAGTAAAATTTTCTCTAGTGAAATATTGTTTGGCGAACCGTAGTATGCATGTGCACATATATAGTCATTCATCAAGTTGGTTGACGAATAAGCAAACAGTGTGCTTAGTTTTCGGAAAAGAGATATTGCACCAAATGAGGGAAGAATAGGATTTTATAATCGAGTGCAACAATAAGCGAGACAAAAATGGGTGGGATTTAAGTCACATGACCGTTGTCTAAAGCAAAGCGAAAGCTGAGAAATATTGTCATGTGACCTAAATTCCCGCCCATTTTTGGCTCACTTATTGTTGCACTCGATTATACATTCGTGTTCTTGAGTCTGAAATCGTTATCAGATGCAGATCTACAGCTTATCGCTAAAGTATGACAGCCTTCAGTTGAACAGCGCAGTGGAAGTTGAAAAATACTGTCAGACTTGCGACGAGGTGTAAAAATTGGCGATGTCGAGTTCCGGAGGCACTTTAAAATTCTCGCGTGAGGTGCTATTAATTTAAAGCATTCATCTTTAAATCAGATGGCTCAATAACCACCTTCACCATTAGCGCAATCAAGCGAAAGATGATGCCACTAAAGTCACGTAGGAAGTCAGGCAACTATCGGTGGCGCACTGCGGCGCAGGCGCAGAAGCTGCTGCACCGATAGATGGCGCCCAAGCTGCTGCTGGCGAATGTGGCCAATCAGCTGTTGCGGCTGGCTCCGAACAGATCTGGCTACCACCGCCGTCTCGGGCACGATGGCCGCCAAGCAGAGAAAAAGAGGCAACGAGGGAGAAAAAAGAGTGAAAGAGAAGCGACAGTGGCCCGAGGTCGAAGCAAGGAGGAAAGAGATGCCGAGAAGCGAAGGCAAGCTGAGCGGGAGAAACTGAAGATGACAGTACAAACGTCCTGGTTTGTTTAATCCAGGGCCAGGATGATGGTGGCGGCGGACGATTGAGAGAATGAAAAATCCAGAATGGCCAACGAGCGAATGATGCCTGTAGTGGACAACAGGTCTTCCGTAGCAGCCCACTACTTCGGTCGAAGCACGTGTACTGGTCAGTGCCGTCTCTCAACTGAAAACCAGGGCTGCCAAGTGGAAAACTGTTCGGACCTATGAGCTTGCGCCATCTTTGCTGGAGAGGTGAGCCTGGCAGCTCATATGGACTACCTCTACATGCCTAAGGCAGCCAAGTATGATCGCTGTGATGAGCAGGGCGATGTCTTCAAGGGAAGTGTGCAGAATACAGAGCTTCCTCTGGTGGACGCACTGGGAACCGTGTTGACATTCCTGTTGGCGCGCGCGTTATTTAAACACAAAATTCTCCGCATCAAGTCGAATACTGAGGGATTTCTCATAGAACCCTTCATTCAATTCAAACTAAGTAGATCGAACGAAGCTATTGTACAAGATGCCAAGGGAAACTCGCAACCAGAAGAAAGCCCGAGAGTTGGCTGAAAAGCTTGAAGCAGAAAGGAAGAAAAAAGAGGCGAAGGCGGAGAGAGAGGAGAAAAAAAGAGAAAAAGAGGAAAAGAAAACGGAAAAGGAGGCGCAACTTCGGCGCGAAGTTCAAAGGGCTGCCTCTCTGAGAATCAGTTATCCTTTGCTGTTTCGGACGATTGATTATCTGGAGCGTATTGGCTACCACGTGGAGTACAATTTTCGGAATGACCAGTACGCCATTTTTGCGGGAGATCCAAGCTGGGCCACCCATGTGGGCTACATCTATAAGCCAATGCCACTCAAGTATATCCACCTGACGTGCAGAAGCGAACCTGTGCCGAACGCTGGCTTCCAGGAGGTGAATGCCTTGCCAGACCTGACGGAAGAGGGCGCCGCCTTTCCGCTGCTACGTGCCGCGGTACCTGGGTCTGACTTGCCGGACTTTGGACCGCCAATTGAAGTTGTCCATCCTTTTCTCAACAGCTTAAACTTCATTGTGTTGAGATACGAGAGAGCGGAAAAGGATGTTCATTTCGTGTACTACAAAGCTGGCCAGTTTTTCGGGGACATAGACAAGAATGGTGGCCAGTTTATACGTATCAGCCAGTCAGAGACACCGTACATCACTTTTGACGAGCTTCGCAGAGTGTACAATCCTAGAGATGTGGAGGACCGGGTCACGATTTTCACGCGGACACACCACCATTTTGTGGCCCATTATTTGCCCCGCCTGGCCATGTCCGCAGTTTGGCAACATGTTCCCCACGGACCTCGGCCACGTAGGATCAAGTTTGTGGGCTTTGCCAAAGGGGAACCGAAAGATATCAACGTTCGGACGGACTACTATTGGAAACTTCCGTTGCCCGAAACACCTGAGCAGCCCAACTATCCCATTGGTGCCAGATTTTATTTGTATCGATGCTTGCAAATGCCAATCGAGCCCGTGAAGCTAACTCCGGACCGCATCAGGCCTCTAGCCATGATGAACTATCTGGATGCCCGAGGGGTGGAATATTGGCACGAATGGTTCGAAAAGGATGGTTTGTTTGGTCTATTTGAAAATCTTGGTGGACTGGGTGGACTTGTCTTTCCCGAAAACACTGAATTCTTCTTTCGGTGGGACGGAGTGAAGAATTTTCTCGTCACTGCCGTTACGGTGGCCGAAGTGGTCAAGAGCTACAAAATGGCGAAGGCAAAGGCCAGAAAAGCGGAGCGTGCAAAGAAACGTCTTGTACCTGGTCATGCTGAACCGGATTCGGAATCGGACGACGACATTCAGAATTTGGATGACGCAACAGAACCCGTTGCACCCAAGAGACGTTTCGTAGAAACTAAGGATGCCTTTGGCAAGGATACCTTTTTCGTTAAAGAAATCGATGGCGAAGCAAACGTAGGTGACCCGCTGACTTGGCCGTCGACAAGACGCCAAGACATAACGGAGCGCGAGTATTGGCTCAACGCATTTGGAAATCTAGAGGTCAACCATTCCAAGAATAGGATGGTAGAGTCGGGCCGGTTCTACAACAAGGAGCATCAGCGCAACTGTTACTCTTACTCTGTGTCCGACGTCAGTAGCAACCTGAGCATTCCTAAAGAAGGCATCATCTGGGAATATGACAGTGACAAAACAAGCCATAGTGCACTCACTAGATTCGGTTACGACCCCCAAGTACTCGACACTTCAACAGATTCTGTTGTCGATCACGTAGACGTCAGCAAAACATATGGCCGCAAGTTCATCACAAAGCGAGGAAAACAAAACTACTATCTATCGGTCGTCCGTGCGACTTCCAATGAGATCGCAACTACTCTTGAAAATACTGAAGCTTCGGCCTGCCATCTAGTGGCCATCGGAGCTGCTAATCGAGCACTGGTTACAGAGTATATCACTACACAAATTGAGAGACAAAGCAACAGCGACGCACGATTAGTCGTTCTAAAAGGAATAAGGCTTGAAAAAATTCTAAGTTCAGCCAGCTCTGAGTGCCTAACCGTTGATAGGCTAGCTCGGACCGCAGAATCTTACGACACATGCAAGATGTGGAAATTGACAAGAAACGTCACTGACTCTTCAAGAAGCTCCTTGCCGATGTGGGATATTGGTATTAGAGCCCAGAATCGCCAAGACTCAAGATTCGTGGAAACCAGGGCTCAAGAGGAAATGAAGCTATACTCTCAAGCAAGATTAGTCAGATGCTTTGTCACTCTGGTACCTGACGACCAAGATGGCGATGGTTGCTCTCATAACGACATCAACGTCGTGTCTGTTCAAGATGTACATCCGGTAGATGGCGAGATGCACATTGTGTACCTTCTCCACCACAGAGGCAAGTTTTACACTCAGCGAATTTACGGCAGCGTCCTTCTCGTCTATGTACAGTTGTCAGATAAGTTTTTGAATCACTTCGTGCAACTTTATCTGAAACAACAAATAACAGTTGTACAGCCAAAGCCAATTCCGAAACCAATAATCAAAGTGAGAGGTTACTACAACGCATTCTGGAAAAATGTCTGCCATCCGACGAGAAAAGAAATGGGCGCCGATCAATTTGAACTCTACACTAGGTGGCAGCACTTCTATCAGCACGACTTTCTGGGAGTCAACTATCTGGCTTCTCCGCTGAGCATATTCAGGCCTGGGGAGATACACATAGTAGATGTCGTCAAGTTGCTGCAAGTTAATTCTCTCAGCTGTTTCATCGGAAACTCAGAGAACAAAGGGGAGAGGGTCTTCTTGTCGGGCGCCTGTGATCCATCGCAGTCATATATCGGAGCGCCATTCGTGGTTTACAAGAACTTCATAGTACAGGTCGAAGTGCCCGATGAAAATGAGATCAAGTGCGTCATCTACGACTTTCAAGGCTTGGATGAATACCTAGCTGATGACGCAGAAGGCAAAGCCAAGGCGATGTTCGATGCGATGGCCAACCTCACAAAGGCCAGCGATAGCAACATTCCGCAGAGATTGTTCTTCTCTCAAGCTGAAGTAGACGGCAGACCTAGAACCTCTGACTTCGAGCTTAGTCAACGACAAGAGGACGAGAAACAGAACATTCTCATTCCCTGTTCTAAAGACCTGAAAGATTACGCCCAAGGTTGCATTTACCTCAACCTCTTCTATTTTGTCAGCCATGTTGGCATTGATCACATCAAGGTGGGCGTGGCCAACGTGCCCTTCAACTGCAGGTCCTTTGTGACGCACCACGAATCGCTGTGCTCCAATGTTGTTCGACGAAATTACGGTTCTAGTGGGAACAGTTTCTGCGAAGACTTCCGGTTTCCTGATAAGAAAACTTCTACCATCTTGCTCACCAAAAGTAACAAGTATCCGGTTCGTGGTTGTCTTTGGAGGGATGGCAACGACCAGATTGTCGGCATCGTAGACGGAAGACGAACGCCGCAATATTTGGCTCAAGCTTCACTCTTCAAAACTGCCGCCACCACGAGCACCAGTGTCGCAGTTATGACCACTTATGAGTATCCTCCGGAGAACGTCATTATTCAGCCATCTTTAGTTAAAACACAGGGGTTCAATGCTAAAGATAGCGTGACGGTATATATCAACACACCGAATACTGATAGGAGGCTTGAGATGACTCACTTTGTCCGTCAAGTATCGAATCCCATCTTCGACATTGCCAAGGGCTACCCTGTGCATGGCTTCTACAGAATGAGCACGCAAGAAAATGGCACCATTCATGACCCAGATTTCAGTAAACTGGTCAGTAATTTCGAAAGGTTCAGCAACGCCACCGAGCGGTCCAACCTTGCGACTCAGGTAGCTAGATCGAACTTGGGCTCCACGACTAGAAATGATTTCGGACCTAGGTCTTCCGGAACTTCGTCAGAACATCACGATGGCTTGTGTTCCCTGGCGGCCATTCTGTCCGCATCAACTGCTCTCTTCATGTTCTTGTGATGCAATAAATAATCAATTATGCCTTTCATTACCGCAAGCGCATGACTATGCTAGTCTTGGTAAAATCGATTCAACCAGCTGTGCTAGTCTGTTTGAGGAGCGCGGTTTCACCATAAAATCGCAAAGAACTTTAGTTCTTCCGAAGATTCCGACTCCACATAGATGAGACTTAAATCCGAAGTCACCAAAATGTCAGAAACAATCAGGATAACCAAGTTAAGGAGTGCTCTTGTCAGTGGTGCCTTTGGTTTTTAACAAATATGTAACCATCGTAGAAGTGACACAAGATGTCAGGTAACAATTGGCGGCGCGCTGCGGAGCAGCCGCAGAGTGATCATGCAGAAGCTGCTGCACCGACAGATGGCGCCCAGGCTGCTGCTGGCGACTGTGGCCAATCAGCTGCTGCGACTGCTGCTGAACCGCTGGCTCGGGCCACGATGGCCGCCAAGTAGAGAACAGAGGCGATCAGGGAGGAAAAGAGACTCAAAGAGAAGCGACAGCGGCTCGAAGTCGAAGCAAGATGGAAAGAGATGCCGAGAGGCGGAGGCAAGCTAGCCGGACAAACTGAAGATGGCAGTACAAACGTCCTAGTTTGTTTAATCCAGGGCCAGGATGATGGTGGCAGCGGACGATTTAGAGAATGAAAAATCCAGAATGGCCAACAAGCGAATGATGCCTGTAGTGGACAACAGGTCTTCCGTAGCAGCCCACTACTTCGGTCGAAGCACGTGTACTGGTCAGTGCCGTCTCTCAACTGAAAACCAGGGCTGCCAAGTGGAAAACTGTTCGGACCTATGAGCTTGCGCCATCTTTGCTGGAGAGGTGAGCCTGGCCACTCATATGGACTACCTCTACATGCCTAAGGCAGCCAAGTATGATCGCTGTGATGAGCAGGGCCACTCATATGGGCGCCTCTACTTGCCTACTGCAGCCACTCGCGAGCTACTCGAGGCCACTAAGCTGACAACTAGCCACAACATTTTCGACGCTGATCACGTCGGCCACAGTATCAATCGGTTTAAATTTATAATTATAATATTATTTAATTAGGTTCTAGCAGAACTGAGCGAGGAGAGAAGCGGCCAAGATTGTAGACAGTGATGACACGATGACAGCCATGGTCAACGGTTGAGCTTGATTCCCTTCATCTTGAGGCTCAACTGCGATGTGATGAATGACTCCATCAACATTTTTATGTGAAACTTTGTTCTTATCACTATTTTTGTCACGTTTAGGTTCGGTATTGATCTTTCGAAATCCAGTTTTAGTTCTCCGAGGCAGGATAGCTTTCGAATGATCGTTTAATCGTCTTGTACCGTTGTCGTTCAGCTTCTCCAAACTCATGTCGACGGGTCTGTAGAAGCCTTGTAAAGGATATCCTTTACAGACATCGAACACAGGGACAGCTATGGCGCGTGTGTAATGATTCAGATCCTGTGATTCAGCCAAGCTTAGGCTGATGGACAGCACTTGTTTCGAATCACTGGCAATGTTCGTGTGCTGCATGTCAATGTCTTCGTAGTCGATGTTGTTGATAAAAACCACAGTGTGATTATCTTCCTTGCGAGTACTAAAAGTAGACGCTTCAGCTACGTGAAGCCTTTTCTGGCCGCCCAGGATGCCAACCACTTGCTGGGGGTCTTTGCTCCATACACTGCCGTAGATTTGATATTTCGTCGATTTTCGTTCACTTGACGTTGAAGTGCGAAGCCAGAGTTTCTTAGCATTTTTCATGTCAGAATAGGTTCCGTGGAGGAACACATCGGCCAGTCTGTGGCTGTCTACGGTAGCGGCTCGACAGTTGAACGGCAGGTTAGCCACTCCCACCTTCACTCTGCTGTTCATGTCGACGCTGTTGACAAAGTAGAACCATTTCTCTGTGATGATACCTCTGAAGTCAACAATGACTTCTCTGTTGCCTGCTTTCCATTTGTAGCCTTTGACGATCATGTCTTTAATGTCCGGCTCGCGAAGTAGCACCTTTTTTCTAATGGCTTTTCTTTCTAACTCACTATCCGCAAGACGTCTAGCGTCATAGAGTCTCTGTGGGTGCGTCTCTCCTCTAGTCAAGTCCAGTGTTTGGCGGAAATATGCCATCGCTTGCTCTTCCGCATCCCCATTGTAGTAGCTGGTGGTCAGAGTCTCCACACCCTTAAAATCGTATATGATGCATTTAATCCGTTCGTCGGGAACGTTGACCTGGATCATCGTGCTCTCCAACGCCGCGTCGGCTTCTCCTACGGTCGACTGATTAGACGATGCGACGCCAGACAAGAAATGTGCCGCGATCATGTTATAGTCATAACCAGTAACAGTGTTGCGACAAGTTCTGTCACACTCTCTCAGATAGTCGGCCACTCTGACCACATGTATCTCGTGAGGCTGGAAGTTACTCAGTGGCTCGGCTAGATAACACCTCTCTCCAAAGTCGTGATTGTAGAATGGATGCCACCTCCTGTACATCTCTACTTGTTCCGGCTTCTCCGCTCTCGTAGGGTCGATAACCCTCTTCCAGAATTCATTGTAACACCCTCTGAGTATTGATCTTAACACGTTACCACCATTGACGTTTCCAGCACATCCTTTGTCAATCTGTACTTCGTCCATGGGCTCAAAGTTGGTTTCATTCTGTTGTGAGTGATCTCTATTGACAAGTTCTCTGAAACTGGCTGCAAATTTTTTGCGTTCTTGTTGAAATTCGAATTCCTTCTTGCTCTCTGCATCTACTATTTCTTTAGTTGGGTTTTTATACAATACCTTGGAGTCATCTCTCACACCCGACATGTCTACGTCAACCAGCTTTACATTCGCATAAACATGGTGCGTGAAGTACCTTCCGGCCGAGTGGACAAGATAGATGACATGGAGCTCCTTTTCGACTGGATGTATGTCTTGCAAGTTGACCACGTTGACCAAAGTACCCCGACTTCCTTCATTAGTGTCGAGGACACCAGGAACTAAGGCCACGAAGCAGCGAACGGTCTTGACTTTGGCAACTTCTTCTCTGTAGGCCGACTCGGGGTGATTTTCAAAGCCAATGTCGCGAATCGCCGAACTCGGGGCTCGCACGCCAATGTCCAGAATGGACAGAGTGTGTTCCTTGGCTGGATCGTCGGCCTCTCTCGTCAGTGTCCACATGCGCGAGTGTTCGAATGAATCTATTCTTCTCGCGAGTTCAATGCTTCTCCTGCATAGCTTACCATGCTCGAAAAATATTCTGTCTAAGGCCATTCCATTGACTGGTTTCCATGTACCAGAGCTTGGGAATGCGATGGAAGTTTTCGGGCAATATTGTTGTCCCTGTGGGATAGTATTGTGCTCACTATCAAAATCTGCTGCTCCCTTGGCTATTAAATAATGCCTATTCTCCTCCCTCTTATGAGTGAGAGACTCGCTCACAGTGAGGTTTCCATCAATGTTGAACTGAGCAACTCCAAGATACCAGGGCTTGCCGTCGACCTTCATGATCAGCTTGCTGTTCCTGTCCCCTAGAACCAGATTAGTCTCTGGCTTCGGTAGCGATGGCTGAATCAGTGGGTACCCTAGCTGCTCAAGAGTTTTCGCAGTGTTTTTGTCCTCTTCGAAATCGTAGATCAAGTCGTCTACGTTTGTTGCCGTGGCTGAGGCCTCAGAAGCGTTTCTGTGTTGACAGGTGTAAGCGTAGCAAATTTCTTGTCTTATCTTGTTGTAGAAACGACTTGTGACAAACTTCGCCGTTTTCAACTCTTCATTGACATGAATGCAACCGGTCTGCTCATCGACGCACCAGCTGTTGCCACTGTAGTCTTTCAAAGCCTGTCTAGTGAGAGTGGGCCAGGAAGACGGATTGAGAGGATGACTCGATTCGTTCAGCGAGACGAAGGCAGTTCCGCTGCCGAAGACATCTTGCCCGAGCCCAGTTGTCTCTGATACCTGCTTGGTAGTATCGGTAAGTTCATCACTAGATTTGGAATGGTCAGGGCTCTCAGCCAACCACGGTTTCCCCAGATAGCCACTGAATATTTTCTGTTTACCATCAACCCATGCTTTGATCCCTACAGAGATGCCTGTTGTCGCCACTGTAGAGGCCCGAGCGGCCCCCTCACCCTGCTCGAACTTCGGCCACACAGGCTGACCGGTCGAACTGGCCGGCTGGGCTGCTGCTTGAGTAGCTAGCGGCGTTGGTGACCCTATTGGAGGTAAGGTGAGCGTTATATTACCATCCTTGTCCACGAGACAATCACAGCTATGCTCTGGTCTCAAATAGCCAACAAAAGACCTGTCTTTTTTCACCTCAACTCGTAACGTGCGATTCGGAGGAACTCTTTCTGGAGGCTCTAGTGTATAGCCGGCTCCCAACAGCTGATTCGTCCGGGCGTTGAATTTGATTTGCTGCTCCTCAGTCAGACCCATTCTTAGTGTTTTCTTTTAATTCGAAGACAATGATTGATAATTTAGTTAGTTTGATTAGTTTTTGATAATTGGGTCAATTGTGTTCTTTCAGTTCGAAAAGTTTTTGAAATGCGCGCGACCTGAATTCAGAAAAATTTCGTCCCGGGAATATATTATTCAAATGATTCTGGTTTAATCAAGCATCTTTTCGTCATATTTGCCTGTGAATGGTTAAAACTCGGTGGGCAAGCTCAAGCACATCTAGCTTCAGGTTAGGCGGAAAACAGCTCTCGTTAGATGGCGCTGCCATGAATACGGTCGCTCATGTGTTTTTCAATCGTTCCTGTTGGCGCGCGCTCTATTCAAACACAAAAATTCTCCGCATCAACTCGAACACTGCGAAATCTCTCATAGACTCTTTATTCAATTCAAACCAAGTAGATTAAACGAAGCTATTGCTAGAGATGCCAAGGGAAACTCGCAACGAGAGGAAAGCCAGAGAGCAGGCTGAGAAACTACAGGCACAGAGGAAGAAGGAAAACGAGAAGGCGGAAAAGGAAAGGAAGAAAAAAGAGAAGGAGGAGAAGCGTCGAGCCGACGTGGACCGGGCTCGAAGGGAGGCCGCCACCGTCATCAATTACGCTCAGCTGTTCCGAACCATAGACCAGCTGGAGCGCAAGGGCTACAATGTGGAGTACAATTTCGGGAGCAAAGAGTACGCCATTTTCGTGGGTGAACCAAGCTTGGCCACGCATGTGGGCTACATCCACCAGGGATCACCAGACTTGTATGCCCACTTGACGTGCCTGGATCTGCCGGAGCTGGGCGTTCCCTTCGAGCTGATAGAGACCTTGCCCGACCTGACGCAAGAGGGCGCCGTCTTACCTCCCTTCCGTGCAGCGGTGCCTGGGTCTAACTTCACCGAATTCGGACAGCGGACTGTAGTGGTTCACCCGTTCCTCAATAGCTTCAACTTCCATGTGGTGGACTTTGCTGCAGGACTGCAAAAGTATTACTTTGTGTACTACAAAGCCGGACAGCTGTTCGGTCTCATACAAAAAAGTGGCCTGCAGCCCGCAATATACCCGAAACCTAATGCCTTCCCTTTGATCATTTTTGACGAGCTTCGCATCGTGTACAATCCCAGAGATGTAGAGGACAGGGTGAGACTGCGCACACCGGGACACCACCACTTTGTGGCCCACTATCTGCCCCGGATGGACATGTCCGCGGTCTGGCAATATCTGTCCCACGGGCCACGGCCTCGTAGGATCAAGTTTGTGGGCTTTGTCAACGGAACAACCGAAGCTATCAACATTGAAACGGACTACTATTGGAGTCTTGACGAACCCGACAAACCCAAGGCGCCAATCTATCCCATTGGTGTGAGCTTCTTCCCCTATCGTTGTTTTCAAAAGCCGGTCAAGCCCGTGAAGCAACCAGCTGATCAAATGAAGCCGCAAGCCATGATGGAGTATCTGGATGCGCAAGGGGTGGAATATTGGCACAAGTGGTTCGAAGATGACGGTTTGTTTGGCTTATATGACAGTCTTGAGGGACTGGGTGGACTTGTCTATGCCGAAAACACTGAATACTTCTTTCGGTGGGACGGAGTGAAGAATTTTCTCGTCACTGCCGTTACGGTGGCCGAAGTGGTCAAGAGTTACAAGATGGCGAAGGCAAAGGCCAACAAAGCGGAGCGTGCAAAGAAACGTCTTGTACCCGGTCATGCTGAGCCGGATTCGGAATCGGACGACGACACTCAGAATTTGGATGACGCAACAGAACCCATTGCACCCAAGAGACGTTTCGTAGAAATTAAGGATGCCTTTGGCAAGGATACCTTTTTCGTCAAAGATATTGATGGCGAAGCAAACTTAGGTGACCCGCTGACGTGGCCGTGGACGAGACGCCAAGACATAACGGAGCGCGAGTATTGGCTCAACGCATTTGGAAATCTGGAGGTCAAGCATTTCAAGAATAGAATGGTGGAGTCGGGTCGCTTCTACAACAAGGAGCATCAGCGCAACTGTTACTCTTACTCTGTATCTGACGTCAGTGGCAACCTGAGCATTCCGAAAGAAGGTATCATCTGGGAGTACGACAGTGACAAAACAAGACAGGGTGCACTCACTAGATTCGGTTACGACCCCCAAGAACTGGACAATTCGACAGGTTGCGTTGTCGACCATGTAGACGTCAGTAAAACAAATGGCCGCAAGTTCATCACAAAGCAAGGGGGGAAAAGCTACTACTTATCGGTTGTCCGTGCGACTTCCAATGACATCGCAACTACTCTTGAAAATACTGCGGCTTCAGCTTGCCATCTAGTGGCCATCGGAGCAGCTAATCGAACATTGATCAGAGAGTATATCACTACACAAATTGAGAAACAAAGCAACAAAGTCGCGCGATTGGTCATTGTGAAAGGAACGAAGCTGGAAGAAATTCTGAGTTCCGCTAGCTCTGAGTGCCTAAGCGTTGATAGGCTAGCTCGGACCGCAGAGTCTTACGACACATGCAAGATGTGGAACTTGACAAGAAACGTCACTGGCTCTTCAAGAAGCTCTTTGCCGATGTGGGACATTGGTGTTAGGGTTCGGGATCGCCAAGACTCTAGATTTGTGGAAACCAAGAATCGACAAGGATTGAAGTTATTCTTCCAAGCCAGTTTAGTCAGATGCTTTGTCGCGCTGGTCCCTGACGACCAAGATGGCGAAGGTTGCTCTCAGATGGACATCAACGTCGTGTCGGTTCAAGACGTACATCCGGTAAATGGCGAGATGCACATTGTGTACCTTCTTCATCACAGAGGCGAGTTTTACACTCAGCGGATCTACGGAAGCGTCCTTCTCGTTCATGTAAAGATGTCGGAGACGTTTTTGAATCACTTCATGCAACTCTATCAGAAGCAAAAAATAACAGTTGTACAGCCCAAGCCGATTCCGAAACCAACAATCAAAGTGAGAGGTTACTACAACGAGTTCTGGAAAAATGTCTGTCATCCGACGAGAAAAAAGATGGACGCCGATCAGGTTGAACTCTACACTAGGTGGCAGCACTTCTATCAGCACGACTTTCTGGGAGTCAACTACCTGGCTTCTCCGCTGAGCACATTCAGGCCTGGGGAGATACACATCGTCAATGTTGTCAGGTTGCTGAAAGCTAATTCTTACAGCTGTTTCATCGGAGACTCAGAGAACAAAGGCGAGAGGGTGTTCCTGTCGGGCGCCTATGATTCTTCACAGTCCTATACTGGAGCGCCATTCGTGGTTTACAAGAACTTCATAGTACAGGTCGAAGTGCCCGATGAAAATGAGATCAAGTGCGTCATCTACGACTTTCAAGGCTTGAATGAATATCTGGCTGATGACACGGAAGGCAAAGCCAAGGCAATGTTCGAAGCAATGGCCAACCTCACAAAGGCCAGCGATAGCAACATTCCGCAGAGATTGTTCTTCTCTCGAGTCGTCGTAAACGGCAGACCTAGGAATTACGACTTCAAGAGCAGTCAAGAGCAAGAAGACGGGAAACACAATATTCTCGTTCCCTGCCCTGAAGACCTGGAGAATCACGCTTTGGGTTGCATTTACCTCAACTTATTCTACTTTGTCAGCCATGTTGGCATTGATCACATCAAGGTGGGCGTGGCCAACGTGCCCTTCAACTGCCGGTCCTACGTGACGCACCACGATTCGTTCTGTAAAAACGTTGTTGAACGAAATTACGGTTCCAGTGGGAATAATTTCTGCCAAGACTTCCGATTTCCTGATAAGAAAACGGCCACCATCTTGCGCACCCAAAGTAACAAGTATCCGGTGCGCGGTTGTCTTTGGAGGGAAGGTGATGACCAGATAGTCGGCATCGTAGACGGCAGACAAGCACCGCAATACTTGGCTCAGGCTTCGCTCTTCAAAACGGTGGCCACCACTAGTACCAAGGTCGCAATTATGACCAACTATGAGTATTCTGATAAAAACGTCGTGATACAGCCAGCCTTGGACAAGTCACAGGGTTTCAATGCTAATGACAGAGTGACGGTATATATCAACACACCGGCTACGGATAGAAGACTTGAGATGACTCACTTCGTGCGTCAAGTGTCGAATCCCATCTTTGACATCACTAAGGGCTACCCTGTGCATGGCTTCTACAAGTTGGACACTCAAGACACTGGCGCCATTTATGACGACGTTTTCGATAAGTTGGTCAACAATTTTGAAGCGTTCAGTGACCCCAACAAGCGCTCCAACATTCCGACTCAGGTAGGTGAGTTGGATGGCGGCTCCAGGGCTAGAAATGATTTCGGAACTGGGTCTCCCTCATCCTCATCAGGGCATACCGATGGCTTGTGTTCCCTTGCGGCCATTTTGTCTGCATCAAGTGCTCTCTACTTAGTCTTGTGATGCAATAAATGAGCAATTATGGCTTTCATTACCGCAAGCGCATGACTATGCTAGTCTCGGTTGCTTTGATTCCAAAGATTCCGACTCCAGACAGATGCTACTTGAACGATACTTGAAAGTCATCAACGTGTCGGAAGCAATCAGGATAATTAGCTTGAGTACTCACGTTAGTAGATATCTTTTCGGTTTTCAGACTCCTTGAGAATGTGTAACTTCCGTCACGAGCCAGTTGTACATACTATTCTTTGAAACAAGCATACAAGAGGTGAAGAACACGCTGCTTCCTACAGCTGTTGCAGTCAGCTGGCGAGCATCTGGCCGGTTAGGCGATGCCAGGCACTGTTGTCCCGATATTGATAGACACTGGTGTCAGGCCCAAGTTGCACTTGAGCGCCAGCCGGCCATTGCTTGGCGGACACTTTTCCGAAGACTTGGCATGACTCCGGACTCTACGTCAAGTATCGTTTCCCATCACATTGCCAAGACAAGGCCGTGTTTGACTTCCAGGGGCTGTACACTCAGATGGTTAGTCACAACTGCAACTCACCGCCCGATAGGGTTGCTTATTTTTAATCTATGAATTTTAATTAATTTTAATTTATTTAATTTACTAATTAATAAATGCGAAATCGAAAAATAAGCAACTATATTGTTGTCCAATATTAATTCATGTTTGGTTAATTTATCTTAATTTATTTAATTAACGAATTAATTTTCGAAAAAATGAAAAATAAGCAACCCTACCGCCCGACGCCAATGGAGACCAGCTGTAGGCACGCGCAGTGCGAAAACACAGTATTCCTGAACGAAGTCGAAAATTAGAGCATCGGAAGATACGCACGAAACAAGCAACCAACTTGTTTAACAACACAATTAAGCAGATTCAGTCTTTCAAGATGTCGAATGACGATGAGGAAATGGAGCAAAACCGTCAGAAAGAGATTGAACAGCGCAGACGCGAGAAGATCGAAAAAGAACTGTTCAATGAGTCGTTGTCCACAGAGAAGGACAGACTGAAGGCAGCAATGGACAAAATTGCGCGAACCATTGACCCGATAAACTGGCAAAAACCGGACCGTGGCTACAAATTCGAGCACAATGACTGGCGACGTAACATGCCTTTACTGCTCACTACTATTCAAGAGCTTGAAGCTAAAGGCTACCAGGTAGAGAACTGCTTCGCCCTCAACCAGTATCCCATCTTTGCCCGTGAAGCCCGCTTGAGCTCGTACGTTGGTTTCCTGAATCGAGCCAACGCGCACGAGTATGGGTGTCACAATGACATGGGCAAGTACATCCAGCCGCTGGGAATGCGACCGGTGGCCAACTTGCCCAATATACTGCAAGGGGAGCCCGCCCAGGTACAGAGCGTAGAGCCCGGTTCCACTTTGGCGGCCAACTTTGGTCCGCCAGTCATAGTAAATCACGCGCTGCTCAATGGCATCAACTTCACTCTGTTGTACTATCGAGCCCAACCAGCTTTGCGATATGTCCACTACAAAGGTGGCCAACTAATTGGCTTTTGTCCGAAGCAAAAACCGGAGTTTATATACGTGACCGATGACAAGACACCTTACATTTATTTGAGCGAGCTGGACAATATATTCAGGCCGCAAGGTATCAACCAAGCGCTGGTCCCAGTGGCCACCCTGGAGCACGACTACTTGGCCCACTACCTGCCTTTGGCCCATATGACTGCCGTGTGGCAAAATGTCCACCAAGCCGGCTTGGAAGACAGGATGAAGTTTCTGGGCTTTGCGAAAGGTCAACCGGAAGCCATAAATGTGGAAACGGACTACTATTACACCCTGGGCAGGCCTAATGCCCCGAGCTACCCTGACTACCCCATGGGATTGCCCTTCTATGCGTATCGCAAGAATAAAAAGCCGAAGGACCCTGTCAGCAAAACGGCCGAAGAGCTGGACGAACTGCGGCCTGTGGCGCTCATTCAAATGTTGCAAGAGCGACAAGTTGACTTCCGGTGCCGGTGGTCAAAGGAAGACGGCATGTTTGCTCTGTACGACAATCATGCCAAAGAAGGCGGGCTTGTTCTTGTTGGTGATAATGACAATCTCTACCGCTGGGACGGTGCGAGGAATTATCTCGAGAGGCATATGACGGTGAACGAAATGATACAGCGTCACGACGAAGCTAAGACAAGAGCCCAAGCTAAGGCGGAAGCAGATAGGTTGGCCTCCGAAGCCAAGGCCGAGGCCAAGGCAAGGAAGGCCCTGAAATCCCGGAAGGTGACAAAGGCGGAAAAGGAAACGGATGCGAGTTCGAGTACGCCAGCGCCAGAGCCTCAAGTGGCCGCAAAACAGTTCACCATCACTGGAGGAGCCTTTGGAAAGGCAACCTTTTTTGTCAAGGAAAAAGATGGCGCAGCCAATGCTGGGAACCCGCTGTCTTGGCCAATCGGGAGCCAGCAAGAGATAGACGATAAAAAGTACAGGTTGAACAGTGCTTGGGGCAACATTGAGGTAGAACATGACCCGGGAAAGATGGTCGAGTCGTTTCGCTTCTACAACAAAGTTCATCAGCGCAACTGTTACGCCTACTCTGTGGCCAATGTGAGTGGTAGCCTCAGCCTGCCTCTGCCAAGTATCATATGGGAGTACGAAAGGGACAAGAAGCAGGAAGAGGAACTGTCCTTGAGATTTGGCTATAAAAGAAAGCAAGTGAATAGTATAACAGATCCGATTGTTGCTCAAGTTGATGTGGATAAACCAAATTTGCGTAAGTTCATCACGCAGCAAGGAGATAAATACTACTATCTGTCAGGTTATCGGCTCCACTGAAAATGACGTGACGACGACTGTGACGAGCACTAGTGGCCTTAATCTAGTAGCAGTAGGTGCTGCTAATCGAACATCGGTCAGTGCGTATGATACCTCTAACATTGAGAAACAGAGCGACAGCACGAAGGGTTTAGTAGTGCTGAAGGGAACTAAACTGGAAGAGCTGCTACGTGGAGCAAGCTCTGAGTGCAAAACAGCTGACCTCTTAGCTCGAAGCCCGGAATCTTACGATAAGGCCACCATGTGGAAGTTGACCAGAGATATTGCCGATGAGTCAAGTAGCGCTTTGCCGATACGGGATATTGGTATTCGGACGTTCAGCAACGATGTTGAAATATTTGCTGGAAACAAAAGCCAAGAGGAAAAAACCTTACTGTCTCGTAACCAGTTGGTCAGATTTTTCGTCGCTCTAGTCCCTGATGACAAAGACAGTGATAAACATGAGCACAGCGACATCAACGTAGTGTCAGTTCAAGACGTGCATCCGGTAGATGGCGAGCTGCACATTGTGTACCTTCTCCACCACAAAGGCGAATTCTACTCTCAGCAAATATACAGTAGTGTCATACTACTTCTGTTCAACTATCTAGCATTTTCGTCAACCGGTTCTTACAGCTCTACGAGAACCCAAAGTTGAAAGTAAAAGTAGGAAAACCAAAGATGGCTTCGAAAGAATCAGCCATTAAAGTCAGAGGTTACTACAACAAGTTTTGGAAACTTGTCTGTGACCCTACCAAGGAGGAGGACGTCGACCACGCCACGCTGTACGCTAGATGGCAGCACTTCTACCAGCATGACTTTTTAGGCTTCAACTATCTGGCTTCTCCGGTAAACATTTATGAGCCCGATGAGATTCACTTGGTGAACGTAGCTGACTTTCTGCGAGAAAATAATATCATGAACCAGCCATTCATTGGAGAATCAGAGAACAGAGGCGAGAAGGTGTTCTTGTCGGGAGCCTTTGACGAATCACAGTCCTACATTGGGGCGCCATTTGTCGTATACAACAACTACATGGTCCAGGTGGAAGTTCCCGACGTGATCAAAATCAAGTGCGTCATCTATGACTTCGAAGGCCTGGAAGAATATTTGAATGATCATTCGGAAGACAAAGCAAAGGCCATCTTTCGAGAGATGTCTCAACTCACCAAGGTAGGTGACAGTCAGATTCCACAGAGATTGTACTTCTCTCGCGTAGAAGTGAATGGCAGCGGAAAGGACTTCAGCTTGGAAACGAGTCAATCGCAGGAAGATGAACAGAAAAAGATTCTCGTTAAGTGTTCGGAAGAGCTTTCAAACTACACCCAGGGCTGCATCCAGCTCAATCTGTTCTACTTTGTCAGCCATGTTGGGATTGACCACATAAAAGTGGGAGTGGCCAATGTGCCCTTCAACTGCCGGTCCTTTGTGACGCATCACCAGTCACTATGCAGAAACGTTCTCGAACGTAACTACGGCAACGTTGAGAGGAAGCTTCACTGCGTGGACTACAAGTTTCCTGACAGGAAAAAAGCAAAGAAAATGGCGGTTCGAGACAAATATCCAGTGCGTGGGTGTCTCTGGAGAGAAGGTGGAAACCCAATTGTCGGCATAGTGGAGGGAAGGAAAGCCGTGCAGTATGTCGCTCAAGCCTCTCTCTTCACGAGCCTTGCTGATACCAGTACCACTGTGGCCTTCATGGCTCGTCACGACTATTCTCAAGCGAATGCCGCGGGCATTGCTCCACAGCCAGCACCAGAGGGCTCTGCAAGCTATAACTCGAATGACAAGGTGACGGTATTTGTCAACACACCGGCGTCCGAAAGAATGCTTGAGCTGACTCACTTTGTGCGTCAGATATCGTCTCCCATCTTCGACGTCGCCAAGGGCTACCCTGTCCATAGCTTCTACAACTTGAACCCTCAGAGTGGTTCAATCGCCGACCCAATATTCAATCAGTTGGTTCAGAAATTCGATTCATTCATCAACGCCGACGGGCACGGAAGTCTTCCGGCTCAGGCAGGCAACATGGACACTTCCAGGGCAAGGACCAGTCAAGGCGGCTCACGAGACCCACCCACTGGATCTCCTCAACAGGACAGCGATCTGTATCCACTGATTGCCATTTTATCAGCTTCAGCTGCGCTTTACTTGTTCTTGTAGACCATAAATAGTTTCATCGGCCATATAGTCGAAGAGGTGATCAGTCACTTCTTTTCATGTCTCCTCAAGCTTTTCGAGTTCCTCAGTTAGCAAATCAAAAGGCAGCGCCCGTTGAGTCGGACAAACCAGGTTAGGTTAGCGCGAGCTACTTTAACCTGATTCGACAGTTCCGCAGCTTTAAATGAAACCGATTAACTAGTAGCGAATTGAATCAAATTGATAACTTATCAAAGCAAAAATATGACTAAGAAATCAAAGAGTAAAAACATCCGGCTGGACTATTCGGAGCCGCCGCCGACACCTCAGGCACCGCCCCCTGAGCCGCAAGCAGCAGCCGCCAGCCAGGAAGATGGCGCCACCGCTGCTCCGGCCAGCTCTAGCCAGCCAGCTGATGCGGCAGCTGTCGTTAGCCAGCCATTGCCATCGGCTTCGTCAACGGAGGTTCAACCTGAGGCCAGTGGTCAAGATGAGGTCCAACCTGGTGCCCAGCCAAGTGAAGACGCTAAACGTTCACCGGAAGAGATCAAGGAACTCTTTGCCAAAGTGGAAGCACTTCAGAAAGAACTGAACCGAAACCCAAATGTGATCCATGGCGGACGTGTCACAGTGAGCGACGGTTTGGTTCATCATGAGAACCGCGACATGGTGAGACTATTGGACGAAATTCGTAAGCTTGAAGAAAATGGCTACTGCGTAGAACTCAATTTTCACATGAACGAGTATGCCATTTTTGCCGGGAAACCTGAATTAGAAAATCACGTCGGCTACCTTATTCAAGAGCTGCCGGGAAGGTATCAGTGTTTGGACGATGTGAGCGTCTTGATGGCAGGAAAGGAAAACCTGGATATCAACAGCTTGGTCAGCCTGATGGCTGCAGGCACGCCGCCAACGATTGTGGTGGTTCCTGGCGGCCGTTATGTTTCCACTGGGGTTCGAATGACTCATTTGAATGAGCGAATCATTAGTCGATGTGGTTACAAACTGTTACGCCTTGAAACAAATCGCACTGCGGACTTGCTGTTCTTCAAGTCTGGACACTTCGTCGGTGGTATTCGCACCGACTTTCCTGGTGAAATTTCCTGCGAGATAACAGGTCCGAGGCACACTTACCTCACTCTAGCCGAGCTGGACATAGTGTGGAATCCTATGGACTTGAGAGAGTCAGATTTGTTTGCTTTCAGTGTTCGTGGCTTCGAAGAGTACAGAGCCTACTATCTACCGAAACGCCGGGTGTCCGTAGTGTGGAAGTGGATCCAGTATCCGAAGCTTGGGCGCAAGTTGAAATTGCTTGGCTTTGCGAATTCAACACCCGACATGATTAACGTTGAACGAGATTACTTTTGCACTTTGCCGAGATCTGGGAACGAGAAGAATGCCGACTATCCCATTGGTCTCCCCGTCTACGCTTGGCGTCAGAGGCAGCTGCCGAAGAAAAAGGTTGAACAGCCTGACGAGCCTGTGGCACTCAAGAAGAAGTTGCAAGACCAAGGTGTAGAACATACCTGTAAATGGTCTGTGAAAGATGGCATGTACAACATACTTGAAACCAAAGAAGGTCTCGGGGGACTGGTGTTTGAAAACGATACCGACTACTTTTTCGCTTGGGATGGCGTGAAGAACTACCTCGTCAAATATATGTCCGTCGCTGAAGTCATCCGACGTCACAAAGAAGCGAAGCCAGCTGCCCCACTTCCACGCCGGCTGCCCATGCTGCCCCCTGTGGATCTGTCATCTTCGAGTTCTAGTGAGTCTAGTTCCAGCGAATCGGAAGGCGAAGACGCTTTCTACAGTGCCGACGACGAGGTCCCTGTCCTGAAGGCTCTTTACGGCACCGAGAATGCCTTCGGCAAGGATACTTTCTTTGTCGGTGAGGCGAACACTCCAGCCAACCCGGGCGACCCTCGGACTTGGCCGAAAAATGCCTTCACGAAGCTTCGCCGTGGAAGTTATCGGTACGACCGGAAATCGGGCAACATTGAGTACAAGCACGACCAGCGGCCGGAGTTTATGCTCGAGTCGAGTCGCTTCTACAATAAGCAGAAATGTCGCAACTGTTACGTCATATCGGTCAAAAAATTGCCCGACGGTGATCAGGCTCCACCTCTCGATGAGCTTCTATGGACGCATGGCAAGGACAAGTCGGAAGAGAGCGCACTCGCCTCTTCTCTCCACTACAAGCGCAAAGAACTAGAAACTAATTCAACCTCCGCTGTACTCGAGTTTGATCTCAGTTCAGCCAGTGGCCGTAAATTCATCGCGAACAGTGGAAACAAAGCCTACTATCTGTCTGTCATTCCCGCTACTGACAATTCGACTTTGACCATCAAGGGCGCCGAAGCCTCGTCTTGCCACATGGTCATGGTCGGGGCCGCAAATACAGCTGTTTTGAACCAATATAAAATTGACAACATCAAGAGACAAAATGAAAACCAAAGAAACGTTGCGCTTTTTCAAGGCATAGACTTGGGTCCGACCTTGCTTGCGGGCGCAGTGGAGTGTGAAACAGTGGACCGGCTCGCCCGGACCACGGACTCCTACGGTCACTGTACCATGTGGAAACTGACTCGTGATGTCACGGACACCTCTACCACTGCTTTGACGATTCGAGACATCGGTATTCGGAAGCAAAGTGGTGACGTTTCCAAGTTTGCTGGAAGCAAGAGCCAGGCCGAAAAGAACTCTTTGGGTCATATCAGACTGGTCAGATGTTTTGTGGCCTACGTTCCAGATGTCAAGGATGATCCTAAAGTTGAAGGAGGCCAAGTCAACATCAATGTCGTCTCAGTTCAAAATGTGCATCCGGTAGAGGGCGAGCTGCACATAGTGTATCTTCTTCATCACACGGGCAAGTTCTACAGCCAGCAAATCTACAGTAGCGTCATACTGCTCCATGTTCCATTGTCTGGAGATTTCATTGATCGCTTTGTGAAGCTTTGCAACAACCCAACAGCTAGAATACTTCCTGTTCCGGCTGAGAGCGCAAATCCTGTTGGATCTCAAGCCATTGAAGCAACTGCAATCAGGGTCCGAGGTTACTATAATGAGTTCTGGAAGAATGTGTGCGATCCTACGCGAAATCCTGAGCTGGCGGAAGAGGAAACGGAATTGTACCGCAACTGGCAGCACTTCTATCAGCACGACTTCCTGGGAGTCAACTATCTGGCTTCTCCTCTCAACAACTACAGCCCGGAGGAAATTCATGTCGTTCGAGTTTCTGATATGATTTTCAACAACTTCAGCACGAATTCTATGTGTATTGGAACGACTGAGAACCGAGGCGAGAAAGTGTTCTTGTCAGGAGCATTTGATAAATCACAATCATTCATTGGTTCGCCATTTGTAGAGTACAAGCACTACTTGGTTCAAGTAGAGGTACCTGATGAAGACAAGATCAAGTGCATAATTTACGACTTCGCTGGCATGGACTCTTTCAGCGGTGACGCTGCCTCCTATGACCGGACATCAGAGCTGAAGTCCAAGGCGATCTTTTCAGAAATGGGTCGCTTAGAAATGAAGGGAGCCATTCCTCAGCGACTTTACTTCTCTGACATCAAGGTCGGCGACCTCAAAAGAACGTTCAGCTTCAACAAGAGCATCCAACAAGAAGACAAAGAAAAGAAAATTCTCAAGGCTTGTCCAACGAGAATCCGAGTGAAAAGTTCTGAGGCTGACGTCGAGAAGGAAGTGGAAACGCATGGGTGTATTCAGCTGAATCTGTTCTACTTTGTTAGCCATGTTGGCATCGAGAAGAAACTGAAAGTGGGCGTGGCCAATGTTCCTTTCAACTGCCGCTCCTTTGTTACTCACAGTGAGTCGTTGTGCAAGCATGTCCTGGACGTTAAACAGTTCAAGGTAACTGAAGCGGCGAACACTACGTCTCAAAGGAACCAAGATGTTCTGGAACATTGCATCACTGACTACACTGAGGACACGAAGGGCAAAGCGAAAGTCGCCAAAGATGAGAAATATCCGGTAAGAGGCTGTTTGTGGCAAGAGGGCAGTGATCAGATAGTTGGCATTGTAGACGGCAAAAGTCTTGACCAGGTGTTGGCTCACGCTTCGCTTTTCAAAAATGTCGGCTCCAGTGAAATCAAGACCAAAGTGGCCTTCGTGGGCAAAGAAAAGTATCATGACATGAAAGTGCAGCAGCCATGGATGAAGCAAGACAAGGTTGTCGGGTACTGGAACACCCCTGGTGTCGCTGACAAGAAGTACCTTGAATTGACACACTATGTTCGTCAGATATCATCGCCCATCTTTGACGTTGCCAAGGGATATCCCGTCCATGGGTTCTATAAGCTACATGCAGAGACCAGTGGCATCAACTATGATCCAGTCTTCTACAAGATGTTCGACACATTCTATTCTTTCTGGATGCATGACGAACACCCTAAACATCCGGACCGAAAGGCCAAGATTGCTGGCGACAGGAAGCGAATGCATGACGAAGGTGAATACCTGAAGCAAAGAGTTCTCGGCCAGGCTGGCCGGCCTTCTCGTCGCATGAACACCGACTACTGGAGTGATGTAGCAGCCATCGTGTCCACTTCAGCTGCGCTCTACATGCTCTTGTGAACGATGAGTGGCTTTTTCGCACTCATCATTTGAAACCATGGGTAAATAATAATGACATAAACTACGTGAACCTTTATCTTTGCGGGAACACTTTCGATTTCGACGCAGCGTTGACATAGAGCTGTAGACTCGTTTATGTTTCGCTGCGATATGCTGAAGCCGTGAATTCTTTAACGCCAGCATTTAAATAGTACGTCTAAGGTGAAGCTGAGTGATGCGAATACTCAAACACTCGGTTATCATTCAGCCTGAAAAAAAACTTGATACATCAGCAAAATAATACTATAGTTATAGTCAAACTTGGTTGGAACGATTTTGGCATCGAGCTATACGTCATTCGAACGATCTTGACGAGTAGAACCCGAAAAACCAAACATCGATTAATCAAATCACGTTAGAGATTAAGTAATGGCTTTTTCGAAGTAGCTAATTAGTTTAGCAAGTCAAATCATTTATGTATCAAACAATTGAGCTCGCGCTTTCGAAACTTGATAGCATAATTCTAAATTTTGTCGGCGCCTTGGAGAGACGTGTTTTGAAAATAATCAACTAACAATCCTAACCTAACAACTGAATCAGTCGTCCAAACTAATTAACTATCAGCCATATAGAAAAATGGGCAAGAAGTCTACTAGAAGAGCATCTAAGACGCCAGAGAAAACAGAACGGCATTTGCAAGTCGTCGAAGAGAATAAGCGGAAGTCCGACTTGAACAAGGCTAATCAGAAAATTGACGACCAAATCAAAGCAGAAAATGCAGCGATAGAAATTGAGAAGAAGGAAATGGACGCTCTGATTGCCGCAGCTGCGGAGTTACTGTATCCGGGACCTGGCGTCGAGCGTCTCCAGAATCGCAGCCTGGCGGCCGTTTTCCAAGCTATTGAAGCACTCGAGCAAAAAGGCTATTTCGTTGAACTGAATCCACATATTGGTGAGTATGCCATCTTCTTTGGATCGCCAAGCTTGGATACGTACGTGGGTTACCTTAATCAACTGATCCCGGCGATCATCTTTATCCTCAATGACCATTCAGGAACAATGGAAGACGAGGAAGGTACCACTCTAGTACGTTAGTCATTTTGTATGTCATGTCTTACTTGTATTCTGTATTTCTAATTCATCTTTGTGTGTTCGACTAATATTAGGCTGGTGCGACGGAAATGCTGCCTAACCGGCTCACGGACCAGTTTGACAAAGAAGATTACGTCACCAAACTAGTCCCCGGGACGGGACGGGGCATATCGGACAACAAACCGGTGGCCCACCTTCTTTCAAACTGTGGCTACACTGTCCTGCCAGGCAAGCAAGCTGGAACCGAGGTGGTCTACTATAGAGGAGGACAGTTTGCTGGCTACTCGAAGGGCGCAAAGGGCAAGCAGTATCTCGCGCACGAAGACAATGTTCGCATCATCTCTGTCAAGGAACTCTTTATTGTCTGGAACCCACACTTGGTAGAGCTTCATGAGATCGAAACGTTCACAAATACCAGATATTATGCGTACTATCTGGAGCAGCTAAAGGGTTCCGCTGTGTGGACAACGGTATCCGTCCCGAACATGGCTGACCGGCTCCGGTTTCTCGGTTTTGCAAACAGCTTGCCTGCAGACATTGACCCCCGGAAAGACTATCTTTGTCTTTTTCGAACATTAACTCACCAACTCAGTCTCAATATAGACTATCCCATGGGCGTGCCCTTGTACCCTTGGAGGCACATAAAGAAGCCTTTACTTCAACCGGGACAACAAAGGCCAGACCTTGGGCCGCTCAGGGCCAGGCTGGACACTGCCGGGGTCGTCTATGAGTGCCAGTGGTCGAAAGAAAATGGCGCCTACCACTTGGTTGCCGAGCTTGGCTTAGGAGGGCTCGTCTTTCCGGGAAACATCGAAAACTTATTCCGGTGGGATGACGTCTTCGGCTATCTTGTCGAAGGTGTCACTGTTCAGTCGCTGATTGATGATCACTTGTCGAATATGGAAAAAGAAAGACGGAAGGAAACGGAAAGGAAGAAGAAGGAACGGCAAAAACAGAGACAAGCGGCGAAGGCAAAGGCAGCACCGGATGTGCCCACTGACCAAGCTGAGGCCAAGGAGACCCGTCTAGTGCCACTTCCCGGAGCCTTTGGCCGGGGAACGTTTTTTGTTGGACGAAATGAGGCACATCCGTTGAACATGTCCACTTGGCCCACTGTCAGGCAGCAGCCTCAAGGGGTCGGTTATCTTTATGACTCACGGTCAGGCAACGTTGAAGTCAAGCACGATAAGACTCAGACCATGGTCGCTACGAGTCGCTTCTATAATACTCAGAAACGTCGCAACTGTTACATCTTCTCTGTCAGTAAACCGAATGGCGACAACCAGCCACCTACTGACCACTTGGTTTGGAATTTCGAAGACGCCGTGGAAGACGAAGAGTCGCTCTTCGAGGCTTACAAGTATAAGCGGATCCAATCAGTCTCAAGGGACAATTTGGTTCCAAACGCAGTTGACTTGAATGAAGTGAACACTTGCAAACTCATCATCACTTTGAAAGGCAAGGGTTACTATCTATCGATCATTCAAGCCACTGACAGTAAGACGAACACGGAAATCACTGGCATGAAAGCTTCCGCCGTCCATTTTCTAGCCATAGGAGCCGCCAACCACTCTTCGGTAGTCCCTGTAGACATCACGGGAATCTCGAATCAACACAAAGACGAGAATAATTTAGTAATACAATCTGGATCCAAGTTAGAAGAGGCGCTATTCGGTACCGCTTCTTTGTGTGAAACGGTTGACCGTCTCGCTCGTACCACAGAGTCCTACGGTCAGTGCACTATGTGGAAACTGGCCCGAGATGAAGACGGCAAGTCTACTACTCTACCTATTAGAGACATTGGCGTTCGAGAGCTGGGTAGCTATGTTGAGAAATATGCAGAAAACAAGAGCGAAGCCGAGAAAAACTATCTGAAACAGCTCAAGCTCGTCAGATGCTTTGTCGCTCTTGTCCCTGATGCCAAGGATGGTGATGAGCTCGGAGAAAGTCACATTAACGTCGTATCAGCTCAGCATGTGCATCCGGTGGAGAACGAGCTGCACATTGTGTACATGCTTCACAAGAAAGGAAAATTCTACAGCCAGCAAATCTACAGCAACGTCATTCTGCTAGACGTTCACGTGTCGGACAGTTTCATGGATCACTTTGTTCAGCTTTGTGATAATCCAACATCCGCCATCAAGCTTGCAAAGAAGCCCGAAAAAGTAAACCCCTCAGTCTTGAAGGCCACAGCTATCAAGGTCAGAGGTTACTACAATGAGTTCTGGAAAAATGTTTGCGACCCTTTCCGAAAACCGGATATGGATGAAGAAGAGAGGAAACTCTACCAGGAATGGCAGCACTTTTATCAGCACGACTTTCTGGGATCGAATTATTTAGCATCTCCTCTCGGCAGCTATGAGCCCGAACAGTTTCATGTTGTCTCAATGGCGGACATGATGTACCAGAATTTCAAGATGAACCTGATGTACATCGGACGCACTGAGAACCGAGGCGAGAAAGTGTTTCTGTCCGGAGCCTTTGATAAATCACAATCGTTCATCGGTTCGCCATTTGTCGAGTACCGACACTACATGGTTCAGGTGGAAGTGCCCGATGAAGACAAGATCAAGTGTGTCATCTTTGATTTCGATGGCATTAACCGGTTCAGCAGGGGAGCGGACATATTCGACACAACGTCCGAGCTCAAGACCAAGGCTGTCTTCTCGGAAATGGCTCGCTTAGTTCAGAACGAGGGAAGCCTACCTCAGCGGTTGTATTTCCCTGACATTCAAGTAAACCGAAGCAGGAAGACTTTCAGTTTCGCAAAAAGCCAAGCTCAAGAAGATGGCGGTAAAAAAGTTCTGAAGAAATGTCCTCCTCAGACCTTGGTCAACATTTCGAAAGACGTCCGCGAACAGGTTAAAACCGACGGTTGCATTCAAATTAACTTGTTCTACTTCGTCAGCCATGTTGGCATTGCGGAAAAGGTCAAGGTGGGCGTGGCCAACGTGCCCTTCAACTGCCGAGCCTTTGTGACACACAGCGAATCGCTGTGCAGCGATGCACTGAAGCTCTCTACACCTGACGACCAAAGTCGGCTCACGAAGACTTACAAGACAACTAACAAGAAAGAAACCACGGATAGGAAGTATCCAGTACGAGGATGTATTTGGAAAAATGACGAGCCCAGGGTTGTGGGAATTGTTGACGGCAATCTAACTGTGCAATCAGTGGCACAGGCTTGTTTTGTCAAAGACAAGGAAAGTCCAAAGCCGACCCAAGTTGCCTTCATCAGTCAGTATGGCTACGCGGGAAGGAAGTGGGGCGAGTTTGAAGAGTTAGGGGTCGTGATACAGCCTCCGATAGGGAAAGGCAACGAGTATCAGCCGGGAGACAAGGTCCTAGTGTACTCTAATCTCTCCAAGACGGAACATCACTACGAGCTGACTCATTTCATTCGCCAAATATCGTCTCCTACCTTTGACGTGGTCAAGGGCTACCCAGTTCACGGTTTCTGTAGACAGAGCGCTCCCACTGACAAGATAGTGTACGATCCAGTCTTCTACGACCTGTTCGACAAGTTCTATGAATTCTGGACTGATGCCAACCATCCCAAGCATAAAAAACAGCAAGCTGCCATAGAGACCCAGAGAAATCAAATGAAACTCGAGCGAAAGACAAAGGAAGACCGCTTGAGGGAAGTTGAGGAGCCCTGTCTCACACCGGAAGTTGATGACATCTTCTCACTCGCTGCCATCTTGTCGGCTTCAGCTGCTCTTTTCATGCTCCTCTGAATCAATTAAATCACACCTTAGCACAGCTACGTCCAAATTTTACTCGTCTATATTTATGTCGTTTAGTCGTAGATAACAATCACAGATGAAGTCGAAGCCGTATTGATTTCGCTGATTTTTTTTCGTTTCAAATAATATATGCGTCAGACCGTGGAGTTGAGTGCGCATGCTTGACTCGAAATTCTCAAACTTGGGGAGGAAAGTTCTGAAAACATCAAGTAATTCATTGGACTAATCACATAGTTTTTCTACTAGCATATTGACTGCCAACTAAAAAGCAACATCCGGTTCAGGAGACAAAATATGAACCAAAGATGTATTGAGATGAAAAGATACTCAAGAAGAACTACGAGCAGAGAACGTGACAGAACTAAAGAGCCGACAACCTCATCGCAGTGGCCGCCATTTTGTCCGATTCCGCTGCTCTTTGCGTGTTCTTGTAAACCAATAAGCATTTGGGAACCTGTTCACAGTTAGTGTTGTCGATACTCGAGCTTCATTAGTCGTTTTTAAGCCATTGACTTGACCGCGCGCACATGAAACTTGAAAACAAATTCTTTCTCAATTGAAAAAAGTTAAATTGGAGAACGAATCAAGTAACAATCAACTGACTAACAACTAAATCAGTCATCCAAACTACTTTATTAACTATCAACCATATAGAAAAATGGGCAAGAAGTCTCCTAGAAGAGCATCTAAGACGCCAGAGAAAACAGAACGGCATTTGCAAGTCGTCGAAGAGAATAAGCGGAAGTCCGACGTGAACGAGGCTAATCAGAAACTTGACGACCAAATCAGAGCAGAGAATGCAGCGATAGAAAGTGAAAAGAAGATAAGGGACGCTCTGTATGACGAAGCTGTGAACTACTTGTATCCAGGACCTGGCGTCGAGCGTCACAAGAAGCGCAGCCTGGCGGCCGTTTTCCAAGCTATCCAAGCACTAGAACAAAAAGGCTATTTCGTTGAACTGAATCCACACGTAGGTGAGTATGCCGTCTTCTTTGGCTCGCCAGCCCTGGACACGTACATAGGTTACTTTGATCAACCGAATCCATCGGCCATCTATTTGCTCGATGACAGTTTAGATATAGTCACAGATGGGAGAGGTGCCAATATGGTAAGTCAGTCACTTGTATACCATGTCGCACTAATATTCTGTGTCGCAACCTACTCTTCTTTGTGTCATCCACTACTATTAGGGTGGCCCGGCGGCAGAGCTGCCTAACCGGCTCACGGCCCAGTACGACAAGAAAAATTTTGTCACGCCAGTGCACCCCGGGAAGGGTAAGGGCATCCCGGACAATGCCCGAGTGAAGCACTCTCTTTCGAACTGTGGCTACACTGTCATGTCGGACAAGCAGGCTGGAAACGAGGTGGTCTACTACAGAGGTGGACAGTTTGCTGGCTACTTGAAGGGCACAAAGGGCAACCAGTATCTCGCGCACGAAGACAATGTTCGCATCATCTCTGTCAAGGAACTCTTTATTGTCTGGAACCCACACTTGGTAGAGCTTCATGAGATCGAAACGTTCACAAATACCAGATATTATGCGTACTATCTGGAGCAGCTAAAGGGTTCCGCTGTGTGGACAACGGTATCCGTCCCGAACATGGCTGACCGGCTCCGGTTTCTCGGGTTTGCGAACAGCTTGCCTGCAGACATTGACCCCCGGAAAGACTATCTCTGTCTTTTTCGAACAGTAACTCAGAAACTCAGTCTCAATTTAGACTATCCCATGGGCGTGCCCTTGTACCCTTGGAGGCACATAAAGAAGCCTTTACTTCAACCGGGACAGCAAAGGCCGGACCTTGGGCCGCTCAGGGCCAGGCTGGACACTGCCGGGGTAGTCTATGAGTGCCAGTGGTCGAAAGAAAATGGCGCCTACCACTTGGTTGCCGAGCTTGGCTTAGGAGGGCTCGTCTTTCCGGGAAACATCGAAAACTTATTCCGCTGGGACGACGTCTTCGGCTATCTTGTCGAAGGTGTCACTGTTCAGTCGCTGATTGATGATCACTTGTCGAATATGGAAAAAGAAAGACGGAAGGAAAGGGAAAGGAAGAAGAAGGAACGGCAAAAACAGAGACAAGCGGCGAAGGCAAAGGCAGCACCGGATGTGCCCACTGACCAAGCTGAGGCCAAGGAGACCCGTCTAGTGCCACTTCCCGGAGCCTTTGGCCGGGGAACGTTTTTTGTTGGCCGAGACCAAGCACATCCGTTGAACATGTCTACTTGGCCAACTATTAGGCAGCAGCCTCAAGGGGTCGGTTATCTTTATGACTCACGGTCAGGCAACCTTGAAGTCAAGCACGATAAAACTCAGACTATGGTCGCTACGAGTCGCTTCTATAATACTCAGAAACGTCGCAACTGTTACATCTTCTCTGTCAGTAAACCGAATGGTGACAACCAGCCACCTACTGACCACTTGGTTTGGAATTTCGAAGACGCCGTGGAAGACGAAGAGTCGCTCTTCGAGGCATACAAGTATAAGCGGATAGAATCAGTCTCAAGGGACAATTTGGTTCCCAGCTCAGTTGACTTGAATGAAGTGAACACTTGCAAACTCATCACCACTTTGAAAGGCAAGGGTTACTATCTATCGATCATTCAAGCCACTGACAGTAAGACGAACACGGAAATCACTGGCATGAAAGCTTCCGCCGTCCATTTTCTAGCCATAGGAGCCGCCAATCAGTCCTCAGTAGTCCCTATAGACATCACGGGAATCTCGAATCAACACAAAGGCGAGAATAATTTAGTAATACAATCTGGATCCAAGTTAGAAGAGGCGCTATTCGGAACCGCTTCTTTGTGTGAAACGGTTGACCGTCTCGCCCGTACCACAGAGTCTTACGGTCAGTGCACTATGTGGAAACTTTCCCGAGATGAAGACGGCAAGTCCACTACTCTACCTATTAGAGACATAGGCGTTCGAGAGCTGGGTGGCTATGTTGAGAAATTTTCAGAGAACAAGAGCCAAGCCGAAAAGAACTATCTGAAACAGCTCAAGCTCGTCAGATGCTTTGTTGCTCTTGTCCCTGATGCCAAGGATGGTGATGAGCTCGGAGAAAGTCACATTAACGTCGTATCAGCTCAGCATGTGCATCCCGTGGAGAATGAACTGCACATTGTGTACATTCTTCACAAGAGAGGAAAATTCTACAGCCAGCAAATCTACAGCAACGTCATCCTGCTAGAAGTTCACGTGTCGGACAGTTTCATGGATCACTTTGTTCAGCTTTGTGATAATCCAACATCCGCCATCAAGCCTGCGAAGAAGCCCGAGAAAGTAAACCCTTTAGTCTTGGAAGCCACAGCTATCAAGGTCAGAGGTTACTACAATGAGTTCTGGAAAAATGTTTGCGACCCTTTCCGAAAACCGGATATGGATGAAGAAGAGAGGAAACTCTACCAGGAATGGCAGCACTTCTATCAGCACGACTTTCTGGGATCGAATTATCTGGCATCTCCTCTCGGCAGCTATGAGCCCGAACAGTTTCATGTTGTCTCAATGGCGGACATGATGTACCAGAATTTCAAGATGAACCTGATGTACATTGGACGCACTGAGAACCGAGGTGAAAAAGTTTTCCTGTCCGGAGCCTTCGATAAATCACAATCGTTCATCGGTTCGCCATTTGTCGAGTACCGACACTACCTGGTTCAGGTGGAAGTGCCTGACGAAGACAAGACCAAGTGTGTCATCTTTGATTTCGACGGCATTAACCGGTTCAGCAGGGGTGCGGACATATTCGACACAACGTCCGAGCTGAAGACCAAGGCTGTCTTCTCCGAAATGTCCCGCTTAGTTCAGAACGAGGGAAGCCTTCCTCAGCGGTTGTATTTCCCTGACATTCAAGTAAACCGAAGCAGGAAGACCTTCAGTTTCGCGAAGAGCCAAGCTCAAGAAGATGGCGGTAAGAAAGTTCTGAAGAAATGTCCTCCTCAGACCTTGGTCAACATTTCGAAAGACGTCCGCGAACAGGTTAAAACCGACGGTTGCATTCAAATTAACTTGTTCTACTTCGTCAGCCATGTCGGCATTGCGGAAAAGGTCAAGGTGGGCGTGGCCAACGTGCCCTTCAACTGCCGAGCCTTTGTGACACACAGCGAATCGCTGTGCAGCGATGCACTGAAGCTCTCTACACCTGACGACCAAAGTCGGCTCACGAAGACTTACAAGACAACTAACAAGAAAGAAACCACGGATAGGAAGTATCCAGTACGAGGATGTATTTGGAAAAATGACGAGCCCAGGGTTGTGGGAATTGTTGACGGCAATCTAACTGTGCAATCAGTGGCACAGGCTTGTTTTGTCAAAGACAAGGAAAGTCCAAAGCCGACCCAAGTTGCCTTCATCAGTCAGTGCTGGCTACGCGGGAAGGAAGTGGGGTGAGTTCGAAGAGTTAGGGGTCGTGATACAGCCTCCGATAGGGAAAGGCAACGAGTACCAACCGGAGACAAGGTCCTAGTGTACTCTAATCTGTCCAAGACGGAACATCACTACGAGCTGACTCATTTCATTCGCCAAATATCGTCTCCTACCTTTGACGTTGTCAAGGGCTATCCAGTTCACGGTTTCTGTAGACAGAGCGCTCCCACTGACAAGATAGTGTACGATCCAGTCTTCTACGATCTGTTCGACAAGTTCTATGAATTCTGGACTGATGCCAACCATCCCAAGCATAAGAAACAGCAAGCTGCCATAGAAACCCAGAGAAATCAAATGAAACTCGAGCGAAAGACAAAGGAAGACCGCTTGAGGGAAGCTGAGGAGGCTTGTCTCACGCCGGATGTTGATGACGTCTTCTCACTCGCTGCCATCTTGTCGGCTTCAGCTGCTCTGTTCATGCTCCTCTGAATCAATTAAATCCCACCCTAGCACAGCTTCGTCCAAATTTTACTCTTTTTTTATTCATGTCGTTTAGTCGATCTTATCTCAGTGTTCACAGATAACCATCACCGATGAAGTCGAAGCCTTTCGCTGATTTTACTTCGTTTCAAATAATATATGCGTCAGACCGTGGAGTTGAGTGCGCATGTGAAACTTGACTCGAAATTCTCAAACTTGGGGAGGAAAGTTCTGAAAACATCAAGTAATCATTAAACTAATCACATAGTTTTTCTACGACCGGCATATTGACTGCCAACTAAAAAGAAACATGGCAGGTCGACGAAAAAGGCGGAACCAAAGCCGAAGGCACCTGAATGACCTGAATAGGCCGCAGATGAGACTGCAAGCCTTGTATGCTGTACAGTTAGCCAGTGAGAGACAACTGGGGGCGGAGCAAGTAGAGGCCGCCAAGTTGCCCAGTTGTGAAAAGAGCAAGAAGGAGGGGCCTAAACCGAAGACATCAGAGCAACTGGTGACGGAGCCCAGGAATCAGAGAATGGCTGAGGCTATGGATCTCGCGATGAAAGTCTTCCAGGAGAAGAAGCGACAAAAAGAAAATGTCACAGATCACGGAAGAATGGCGGCTCTGGATAGCCTTCGTTAACCGAGCATGTTATACCGAAGTAGTGGTCCAGCTTTAGGTAACTTCCGATTGTGAGGACCTGGCGAACGAGTATGCGATTATCGTTCAACTATCTAACCCTCGAACCGAACTGACACACTTTGTGCCTCAAATACTGTCACCCATCTTTGACGTTGCCAAGGGCTTTCCGGTTCACGGTTTCTACATGTGTTGGGGAAGGATGACATCGCCTATGACCCAGCCCTATAAGCTCATTATTCTTTCTGGTTTGACGACAAACAAAGAGGCGACTTCCGGTTCAAGAGACAAAATATGAACCAAAGACGTGTTGACAAGAAAAGATGCTCAAGAAGAACTACGAGCAGAGAACGCGACAGAACAAGGGAGCCGACAACTTCATCGCACTTGCCGCCATTTTGTTCGATTCCGCTGCCCTTTAAGTGTTCTTGTAAACCAATAAGCATTTGTGGAACCGTTCACAGTTAGTGTTGTCGATACTAGAGCTTACATTAGTCGTTTTTAAGCCATTGACTTGACCGCGCGCACATGAAACTTGAAAACAAATTCTTTCTCAATTGAAAAAAGTTAAATTGGAGAACGAATCAAGCAGCGATCAACTGAATCAAGCAAACTCAATCCAATCAGTTAGCTAAGCAACAAAATTAACCAATAATAAATAACATGCCACCGAAAAAGAAGAAGCACGGCAAGTCGGCAAAGGGATCTCCGAAATCCAAAACTCCTAAACAAGCCAATGATGAGACGGGAACCCAAGACGAGATAGCGAAAGCCAATCAGAGACGGCTGCAGCTGGAGGCGGATCGAGCCGCGGGCGTGGCCGCTGCGAACCGGCGTCTTCAAGTGGCCGATGCCATTTATGGCGCTCACAAAGCCACTGAGCGCGAACAGAGCAATGTCCGAGACTACCGGAGAACTGTGCGCCAAGCAGTTGAGGAAGCTGCCGCTAGAGGGCTGGTGGGTGCTGCACGCTTCCGGACCGAGCTCTATCCCAACCGAGTTGTGATTGACGTGCTCAGCTCCATTCAGGTCCTGCACGAGATGGGCTACTACGTTGAGCTCAACGTACACTCGGCCCAGTACGCCATTTTCGCCGGGCCGCCGTCTCGGCAAACCTACATTGGCCATCTGAATCAGATGAAGCCGCAGTACTTCGTGACCGTTGTCCCGGCGCCAGAGCCCGCAAGACCGGCACGGCACCTGCAGATCTTGCCCGACCTGGTGCAGGACCCAACAGCTGCCCGGAATCTGGTCACTGTGGTCGACCTGCCAGCTGGAGCTCGGGTGAAAAAGTCGGGTCTCTTACAGAGCTGCGGCTACACCGTGGTGCGAAACGAAGCTGACCCCGCCAACGACTTTATGTACGACAGGTCGGGCCATTTTCAGGGTTTCGTTCAAGCTGGCCAACAAAATGGCGGAATCACGCTGACGGACAGCGTGGTGCCCATCATCTACGCCCGGGACGTGCTCCATGTCTACTGCCCCCAGCTGGTGAGGGACCAGCTGTACCCTATTCCCGGTACGCCGGAGGGCTTCGACTACTTTGCATTCTGGTTGGAAGACACCAGAGCCACCGCTGTCTGGGAGCTGGAGCCGCATGACGACCAACCGCCCAGGCTGACGTTTCTCGGGTTCGTGAGCGCCAGACCTCACGAAATCAACTTGCGAAGGGACTACCTGTGCACCTTGCGACGCTTTGGCCGAACTGCCCCACTTGACCCCGACTACCCACTGGGCGTCCAGCTCTACCCGTGGCGCCATCAAAAGAAAGCCAGCGTAGGTTTTCCAGAACCAATCCATAGTTCTGGTCTAGTTCCCATCATGACGAGACTGGACCAAGCTGGTGTTCGATACCAGTGGGGCTGGTCAACCGAAGATGGCTTCTACAAGGTGGTTGACGAAGTTCTGGGCATTGGAGGCTTTGTCTTTGACGACAATGTCGAGTTCTTATTTGACTGGGATGGTGTCAATGGCTACCTGGAAGACCGCTTGAGCCTTGACGTCTTCATAGCACAGGCGCTTGAGGCACAAGCTGCAGAGGAAGCCGCTCAAGCCGCCGACGCACTGATTCCAGCCTTTCAAGGGCTACAGCTTCCCGATGACGATGATGACGATGCGACAAATGATGCTGACAATGGCCAGCAGGAACCGGAAGCCGTTGTTCTACTAGAAGTGGAAGGTGTCTTCGGCAAGGACACCTTTTTCGTTGGTACCGATGTACTGGATGCATTCAATCCGCTGAGATGGCCAAAGGTGCTTGGGTTTCCGGAAGGTGAGTATCATTATGACTGGAAGTCCGGCAACGTTGAAGTCAAACATGACCCAGCGAAGAAGTTTGCTACCGGTTACTTTTACAACACTGAGAAGCGACGCAACTGTTACGCCTTCTCTGTCAAGACGCTGAGTGGCGACAAAAACGTGCCCCTTGATTTGGTTTGGAATAGGAGTTACCTGTCTGATTTAGAAAGCCTTCAAGTCATGGTGGGTTATAGGTCTGCAGAGCTGATTCAACATGACATTCCAGTCCCGATGCAAATTGATTTGACGGTTGAGAGAAACCGGAAGCTGATTGCAGCACGAAATGGCAATCAGTACTACCTTTCAGTCATGTCAGCTACAGATAACGGCACCAAGACAGCCATCAGCGGAATGGATGGCAGAAATTTCTATGCTCTAGCTGTAGGAGCCGCTAATCGTAGTTCTCTAGCCGTCTATGACGTCAGCGGTATTACGGGACAGTACAAAGGCAACAAGAGGCTAATCGTAAAACCTGGCCTCGAGATGGCGACAGTTCTGTTCGGAGCCGCTGAAAGGTGTGAAACCGTCGACAGGCTTGCTCGGACTACAGAGTCGTACGGTCAGTGCGCAATGTGGAAACTGGTGCGCAATTCGAACGACCTGAATAGAACCTCGTTGCCTATGTTCGATATTGGTATTCGAGCACCAGCTGAAGCTGACTACGCGCTATGTGTAGACGAAGGGGAGGCAGAGTTGCTGAAGCAAGCCACGTTGGTAAGGTTGTACATCGCTTGGGTTCCTGATGACGAAAAGGAACGTCATAATTCGGAAGCTGGCCAAGCCGACATCAACGTTGTGTCCGTCCAAGATGTGCATCCGGTAGAGGGCGAGTGGCACGTTGTTTACCTGCTTCACCATCGGGGCAAGTTTTTCAGCCAGCAAATCTTCGGCAACGTCGTGCTGCTTCATGTCAGCATGTCTGGTATGTTCAAAGAATGCTTCATACAGATATGTGGAAGAGCGAATAGGCCCAAGCCGGTCACGAAATCGGTGGGCGTGTCTCCGGCTTTGGAAGCCACTGCAATCAAGGCCAGAGGTTATTACAACGAGTTCTGGAAGAATGTCTGCGATCCTTCCAGAGTTGAGGATGGCTTCCAGAGACAGCTGTACGCCAGGTGGCAGCACTTCTATCAGCACGATTTCTTGGGATTCAACTATCTGGCCAAACCTATAGGCATGTACAATCCGGAACAGATCCACTATGTGAATGTGAATGAGATGTTGGTTCAAAACTACACGATGAACCTAATGTTCTTGGGACGTACTGAGAACCTTGGTGAGAAAGTCTTCCTGTCGGGAGCCTTTGATGACTCGCAGTCCATCGTCGGAGCGCCATTTGTCGAGTATAGACACTACATGGTTCAAGTAGAGGTACCCGAGCAAGAGGGAATTAGGTGTGTAATCTATGACTTTCAAGATTTAAATCAGTTTCGGCGCGAAGAGACAATTTACGACAGACATTCAGAGAACAAAGCCAAGGCCATCTTTGCAAAGACCGGCCAGCTGGAGATGAAAGGCAACATTCCCGAGAGGCTCTACTTCCCGGATATAGAGGTTAACGGAAGCCACAAAACGTTCAACTACGACACGAGCCAGAGCCAGGAA
The DNA here is from genome assembly GCA_022750525.1 of Halotydeus destructor. Taxonomy (NCBI): domain Eukaryota; kingdom Metazoa; phylum Arthropoda; class Arachnida; order Trombidiformes; family Penthaleidae; genus Halotydeus; species Halotydeus destructor. Next base: position 256,396 of record JAIUWE010000043.1, read on the forward strand.
GGGAGTCTCAAGAGATGCAATCCAACAATCTCCTACAGTGGAGCGAACGTTGACACCGGCGGCTGTATACAGCTCAACCTGTTCTACTTTGTCAGCCATGTTGGCATTGCTGACTGCATGAAGGTGGGCGTGGCCAACTTGCCCTTCAACTGCCGGGCCTTTGTGACGCACAGTGAGTCGTTGTGTGACTTGGCCCTCATGCGCCCCGAGACAGAGGTTCAGCACTGGGTCAGACACCCCTTGCCCGACAAAGCGGCGGCCATTACTTCGGCCCTGAAGGCCTTCAAGTATCCGATGCGAGGCCTTGTTTGGCAGAACAAGGAGAACAAGATCGTGGGCATCGTAGATGGCAACCAATCGCGCCAGCTGGTGGCCCAAGGTTGCTTCTTCAGAGACCACCAGGACCCGAAACCCACTCAGGTGGCCATGATTAACCAAATGCACTATGAGGAAGTAGTGATCCAGCCTAAGGCTGATGGTAACCCAGCTGACGAGGTGAACGAGTTCCCGAACATCATTCAAACCGATCGTCGCATCGAGCTGACTCACTATGTGCGTCAAGTATCGTCGCCCATCTTTGACGTCGCCAAGGGGTTTCCGGTTCACGGTTTCTACCGACAGTGGGAAAAGGATGACATCGTCTATGACCCAGTTTTCTACAGGCTCATGGACAACTTCTATGCTTTCTGGTCTGACCACAGGCATGAGAAGACTGATCAACAGAGTGCCGACATAGCATCCAAGAGATACGATATGGAACAGAGGCGTGGCAAACTAGAAGCGAAACTGAAGCAGCTGAAGGGCAACAAATTAGCAGACAGTAACGAGACCCATGACTTCATTTCAGTGGCAGCCATTTTGTCTGCATCAGCTGCGCTCTACGCTTTCTTGTAATTCAATTAAACAAGGCAACTTTCTTTGCATCAAAGATTTAGCAGAATAGAGTTTTTCATTTGGACGCTCAGTTTCAACTTGATTGAGCAGTTTGAACAGCCAATGGCTTTCTTGCATTCTCTCTTGAATCACGTAGACTTTATCTACCATCAGCTCTTGCAGTGTGCGTCCAAGCGGGAAGGTGGCGCCAGCTGACTGGTCAGAGCTGCCAAGATCAGCGATGGCACCATAATTCTGGCTAGTGGTTGATGCTTGAGACGAACTCACAGGTGCCGCAGGAGCTTGCTTCTCCTACTTCGCAGCCCTCTTCGCCTTCTTGTCGGCTTCCTCTTTTGCATGCTGCTTCCCTCCCGACATGTTGTGGAATTGGTTTGCTTGATTGAGTGAATCAGTTAATTGTTCTGCAACTTTTCCCGAAATTTCTGCAGAGAATGATCCCTGAAGTTCAGGGCCTGAACTGCTTTGCATTAGTGGTAGTTCCGAGTAGGGTTGCTTATTTTTCATTTTTTTTTGAAAATTAATTCGTAAATTAAATAAATTAAAATTAATTCAAATTTATAGATTAAAAATAAGCAACCCTAGTTCCGAGCGCTCGATCAACTGGAATTTTTTTTCGCCAATTTCTTTTTTATCAAATTGACAAATCTTGTATACATGAATGAGTATGCAATGTTCCTCAAATAAGCTGTAATCGACTCTGTGTCGGTGATAGATCAGTTGCTTGTCTCAGTCTATCTAACCGCTTTCCACAGCTTGAATTCAGTAAGACATCGTTTATCACTCAGAGCCTACTGTAGTTACAGCTTCATTGAACAGTTTGTTTGTAAGGACAATACTTTGCTTCCTTCATGTAATCAATGTGATCATACTTTTTGCGAAAGTGTTCAGCAATTACTTTCTGTCTGAAAGAGACGCAAAAAAGTCCAAAGCGTATTGCGTAACTGAAAATCCACTGCCAATAGCTTTTTTGCATCATCTCTTGGATCATGTAGACCAGATTGCGATAGCCTTTCCTGTTCTTGACCTCGACGTATACTGGGACTTGAAGGACAGTCTTGTAAATATATCGAAGCAGTCCCTGGAAGCACAACATGGGTGCAAAGCAATTAAGAGCCTTGGCCAAGCCGCTGGACATCTTTATCGCCAGCTGGCAGTGCTCGCCGCCTTCCTTTATCGGTGGCATGAAATCGTGGTCAAGGATGAGTTTGCAGATATATTTCGTCTCTTCAAGAGTGTCGCAACAGCAATTGAAGCGGTCTTGGATCCCTAAAGTAAATCCTATTGCTCTCCAGTAGTGGACAATGGCCATTAATTCGTCGTCCGTAACGTCATGAAGGCCGAACTGCTTCGGGAACAAAACAACCGGGCCAATTGATGACCACTGCGTGACCACCATGTCATACTGCGTCATGTACATCGTGGTCTTGTCTTCACTGACTGATTAACTGATTTGTAGACTTGTCTGTGCATCAAGTTCACTTTTTTGATCGAACGGCAGCCATCACTGTTCTTGTCGAAGATGTCACCACTGTACCACTTTTTGATATGTACAAATGTGTCAAGGTATCTCTTGAACAGTTTCTCAATCGTATTGTGCGAAGTGGTGGCGAATACCGGAACCAGCAGTGTCTCCATTTGAAATAGTAGAAGAAGGCCGGCAAAGTGGGCCAGAAAGAGACTGTGAATAATAGAACAGATCAGTGAACTATGACTGAAAAGGATTCAACTCACCTGGCGAAATATTTCTTGGCCAGCCATCTTGCATTGACCATCAACTGCTCATCCAGCCAGTCGGGTTTCCGGTTCGGGTTGTTTTCAGTGTCAATTCCGGGTGTTTTCTTGCTCAGGTCGGCGAATAACTTGTACTTGTCATCCATCTTTGATTTGAGTTCCTCGCTGATGCATACTGTAAGACTTGCCATTGTTGCTTCGAGATAAACTACACAAAGTAAACTGACTACGTAATTCCATTCAACAGTTAAGGCGGAAATGTAGCTCCATAACGGGTTGGCGACAAGGGCACTCGACCTGAACCCGCTTTGAAGGAAGTATTACGTTTCTCTGCTTGACTGACCATGCCTACTTACAGTATTTGCCAATTATTCGGCAACTGTCAGAAAAAACTCTTCAGCTAATCATCGTATTCAAATTTTTGCGGCCAATTACGTAATGGAAAAGCTGATGAGAGAGACTCAAAATAAAAATGAATAGTCACTGACGAAGAGTGACAAGTAGCGACACCTGGCTAGACGCGGTGAACTACTGACTCGGCTTTCCCTGTCTGAGAACTTTCAAGCTGCATGTTGTTACTTTATTCATGCTAATATTATTCTACATTTCTAATTAGTCTCATTTACATATAGAGTATTTCCGATGAAAGAAGCGATCAGAGCCATTGCATTGCAATGTTTTTCGGTATAGTTCTGGGCACAAATCCAGTCCAGTATCGCTTCAATCTGTCCGGCAGGACAAAGGTGACCAGTTCGTTGTTGGGAACATTCTTGGCAAAATTGATGAATGTTTCCAAGATGTCCTTGGTGAGAGAGCTGTTGGAAGTGAGTCTCAGGTAGCGCAAGTCCTTACAAGCGTCCAGTAGCTTCTTGACCGCCGAGTCGGACACTTCGCAGTAGTAGAGGTTCAGCGAGTAGAGAAACTTGAGCCTGGTCAAGGTGACCAGTGACTCGTCGGTGATGAGGTCACCTCGCTTCCCGTTGTTGATCTCTATGCGCTTCACACAGGGACAAAAGCCGGACATGAGCTTGAACGACTTGTCCGACACGTCGCCGTTGATGATGATGGACGACAGGTACTGGCAGCCCAGGAACACCTTGAGCATGGCTTCGTCCAGCAGCTCATTAGACCATGCTGATATGAACAGGTTCTTCAGGTTGCGCAGTCTTCCTATTGAGCCGACGTTGCGCAAGTTTTTCACATTGATGACGCAATGGAAGGACTGAAGGCATATCATGTGGTCGCAGATTAGTTTCAGCTGCTCTTCACTGTCAACCACGATAGAGAGACACCTCAGGTACTTGCCTCTGACTCCGCCTTCGTTTAGGAACGAGTTCAGCCCCGGAACCGGAAGTGAGGTTCCAACCAACGACAGCTTCCTCATTTTGCCGCATTGGCTGGACAAAGTTCGGCAATTGTCCGGATTTAGCGGAACATTAGTCGACAGGATCTCAATGTGTCCTATATTCAGTATTGTCAAGCTTAGCTAATGAACTCCTTTTAATTACTCACCTTTATAGAGTTCCAGAGCATCGGTAATGAGAAAGTTCTCTTGTCTCATCTCCAACTTGGTGTCACCTTCCTTGACCGGAAACCGGAGTTCAAGATGGTACAGGTTGGGCATGGTGTTAAGCAGTAGCATGGACTCATTCAAAATGGTGGCTCCGAGAAAGTCGTCAATGAGGGAGAAGTGTTCCAACTTGGGCAAGAATCGGCCAATCTGGTCAGCTTCGCCATCTTGTAAGATGGGATAGAAGTCATCCGAGCGGAGATGCAACGCCTTCAAGTTGGGCACCTTCCTGATGACCTTCATGATGTCCGTCATGGAGTCAGTGCGGACCAAGATGTCCGTCGACTTCCAGATCCGGTGGCGCGGATTGGTGCAGAAATTGGCGATCACGTTCAGCGTGATGAGCTCGCCCATGATGGACAGTGACGATTGTTTGTTCTCATTGATGTCCAGCACATTCCTGCGCCATTTCTGGCAAACTCGTTCACACTTGACCCGCTCCCGGAAGGGGAGGAAGTGCAGCACTTCCGCTAGACATACATCACTCAGGCACTCGTTGATGTCAACGGGCTCATAGTCGACCCAGTAGTCGGTCTCAATTGTCATGATTAACCCGAGATTCAGGTTCGAAGCGACGATTCTGGAGTATGTTCGAGTCAAGTGAGTGTTGAATACTGCGAAGTCAACTAGTGCCTCCAGAGAAGGGTTGGCGAGCCTTTTTATGCTAATCACGAAGACAAGATAATGGCGATGACATTGAATAGCTAGTTGGCAGTTGAGCTGCCATGAAATTGGACTGAATATGGGAGAACATTGGGCACTGTGTCACTGTCAAGGCAAGACTACTCGGCGCCAACAATATAAGTAATGAGAGAAAATTTACAAGTTCATTGAATGCCATGCTTAGGTGGCGACGTGTACATACATATGCATGTACGAGAACATCTCTCTTTTCCTCTCTCCCTCTCCCCCCCCCCTCGCTCATGTTGCCCGTCGTCTCTCTGTCTTTGTACTAATCTCAGGAATGTGTTCATTAGCGAAAAAATTCCTTGAAATCAGCGAGCCATGAATATCAGATAGCTCATTGCAAAGAGCGAAACGAGAAGAGAGAATGGCGAACAACGTCGAGTACTATTTCGAGTTCTGAGGCGAACTGTACTTTCTTGATTTAGTGCCAACATACCACTGTGTTTGTCAATGGCGTAGTAAACCGTGCTTTATGTGAACTGTTCTCAGCTTGCCACAAATCAAGTTCTAAAAGGCTAATCTTTGCCGCCTTTTCGCATTTCAATTCCAACGGCGGCCCATCACTCACGAAGATGACACGTGACAAAGTGTACACACATATGTGTAGCAAGATTAGCCGAAGCTAATCATGACTGACAAGGAGACACATGTTCAGCTCTTTTGAAAGCAAGACCTGTTAATTATTCTTCGCTTCATTTTGCTGCTGATTAGTTGGAGTCAATCAACGACTTGGCATTTAGCTCTTCAAAGGGTTGACATTGAAAACACGTTTTAATCATTGCGAAGGAAACACATTGAACTTGTTCAAGAGCATTCTAAAAATATACTTAACTAGTGTGAATCAGCGAGACAATTAGCTAAATCACTGGGGCTGCATTCGGCACTGGTCGACGGCGTCCCGCTTATTTCGGTTCAACTTGAAGTTCGAGTCAAAGTCCACGTCATCGTGCTCGTCATCATCATCGTCGTCATCATAGTCGTCCGATATTTCGCCGTTCAGGAAGTTGGCAATGTCCTCGGCGCTGGTCAACTTTGACGCATCAATCACCTTGACATTTGACATGTCGGGCTTGAAATTGTGGGCAGCGACCAGCGTGAACAGAAAGACAAAAAGTCCTAGAACTCGAATGGCGACCATGTTGGCGTGATTTTGATACTGTTGTGTAGAAAGGCAAAGTGGGGATACATGTATCACAAAGAACAGCTGCGGGATCTCTTTCGGAAAACGAGCCTGCATGGTGACGTCATGACGGAATGAATGACAGGCTGCCATTTTAAATGGTAATTTAATATCACATATTTACAATTGATAGTCAATGTCACTTTTCACTCTTCTTTTTCTTGACTTGCTCCACCAGCTCTTTGTAGCGCAGTATGCAGTCTCTCTAAACAGAGTAGAGAAGAATAATCAATCAATCAAGAACAGTAGACGGCGAATGATTACTCACCTTTGACTTTCCGGGCACTGATTCAGATATTCGATCCCAGCGATCGGTCACATCTTTCGAGAATTGACTCAAAGCCTTCTCGAACAACATTTGGTCATCTTGGGTCCACTCGGAGACAATGTCTCGCTTACTGATGTCATCGGTGACCTTTGGGTCAACATTTGACTTCTTCTCTAATAGTGTCTCACTGGTCTTGAGCTCGAAGCTCTTCAAAGTCTTGGCTTTCTTAGTGACGTCATCTAGTTCGCGTCCAAGAGCAACTGCAATTCGTTCCCATCTCTGTGGAATGGCACCAGGAAATTTTTTCGTCAACTTAACCAGCTGGTGTACTTCCGTCGTCAGACCAAATTCCTCTTTTAATTTTCAGGTCATCCTTGGATTTTTCGCTTTTAATTGCACTGTTCAAGACAAATGGTGTTTCATCTGAGTATTCTGGCAGTTCTATTTTAGCCCTGACTCGCTTCGGTCTATTAGCTTCGGCTTGGCTTTGCTGCTCCAGATAAGCCTTTTCCTCGGCTTCTTCTTCCAGTAATCTTCGTCTTTCATTGCGTTTCTCAATTGTTGACCTAATTGCGGAAGGAATGTAATGCACTATCAAGTAGAAGACACCCAACACCGTCTTCACCGGTAGATTGTCATGCAGCATTTTTGGTTTCCTTATGCCGTTGCTGTCTAGTGTTTCTTGGTACAAAACGTCATAATCAGATTGCTTCAGCTTCTTCTCTTTCCGTCGAAGGACTTCGTTGACCTCGAAAAGTTTCTCATAGTACGCCGCGACGAGACACAAATAGTGGCCCAAGGTCAAGATGACTGACACAATGATGCTCATTTCCAGTAGTCCCAATTTTCGAGCACGACGAATATAGTACATTCCACTTCTCCAATTAGGGAGGCCATTGACCAGAATCTCGTCATACTTCTTCCGTTTACTCTCATCTCTCAAAACATCACTAATGGATACCAAGTGTCTAAATTTGATCTCGGCGTCCGGTTCATCGTTTTTGTCAGGATGCAACCTCAGACTCAATTGTCGGAATGCTCGTTTGATGTCTGAAGTTGTTGCCGTCTAAAGAGTAGTTTAGCAATTAGGTTGATCCTATTGGGAACTGAAGTTGACGAACCTGATTGAGTTCCATGAACTCGTAGAAATTATCCTTCACCTCCTCGACCAAGTCAAACAACTCGAGTTGTTCCTCATCAAACCAAGCCCTGCCCACAGTCACCCCTGTAACGAACAGGACACATAATTTAAGAACTAACATTATTTTCAGCAAAATAAATAAACAATAGCGACAAAACTACACGTGTAACATTTTTCACATCGACAAATTATTAGACGGTCCCTCGTGAGTTCGGAAAGAAACAGCTGACTGCAAAATGCAGCCAGTTTCACTTTCGGCCGTTGTGTCACCTTGTCCGGCAATTATATTGCGCTATTTGTCTGAGGACAGTTCTAAACCTCGGAAACGGTTCATGCCCGTTCGCTCGGACACTCTCAAGAACTCGGAAGACATTGACGTCACCGAAGACGTATTTGAAGAGCTGGCTGAACGCCATCCCGACCACCTGGCTATAGTTGGCAAGAATCAAGTTCTAATCGTTCTCAGGGTCATTCAGAAAGTTCTCGCTGGACACACTGTCGCTTCTAGTGTCTCGGAGGCACAGGAGGAGTTCAAGGATTACCAAGGAAGAGTCAAAATACCGGCGAAATACAGTTCGCGAAAGGTGTCGTTCAAGGACAGTCCAGATATTTTGCATTTCGAAAAGGACGAAGCTGATGTCGTGGAAGTCGAAGTGGACGAAGAGGAGGAGATAAAGATTGAAACCAACTTTGACTGGGATGACGAAGACGACGACGAGTTTGTGTTCTGAGAATGAAATCCACTGGGCGCCGAATGTACTACTTTTAGGGGAAGGCAACTTTTCCTTCGCAAGAGCACTGCACGAGAAATTGCTTAATGACAATGTTCAGATGGAATCATTCTGTGCCACTGACATTCGCGGAACTTCAAGGCTAGGCCAGACTGCCCTTGACAATGTTGATGCACTCAAAAAGGCTGGCGCCGGCGTCCATCTTGACGTAGATGCCACACAGCTACAGCACCATGATGCAACTCGAACATATCGAGACAAACATTGTACAGTTATATTCAATTTTCCGCACGTACCTTCGAAGAAGATGAAACTAGGAGAGAACAGGCAACTGCTCAAAGACTTTTTCGTCAGTTTACAGCAACTTGGCTTACGTCATGATAGTCACATTCTTGTCAGCCTCTGCTGCGGACAGAGTGGACTTCCTTGTGACTCAGTCAAACGAGACTATAATGACACCTGGAAGTTGACAGAAATGGCGGCTTCCGGTGGCTACTCGCTCATTCACGTTCGCCCCTTTGAGTCTCTGCTAAACTATGAGAGCAGTTGGTATAGAGACCAAATTGGCAAGACATTTCAAACTCAAACTGGTCTCACATTTACCTTCGAATACCGTCCGGTGTATGATAGTCAGCGACCGGAAATTCTCTACCCGCCGAAATTCGAACATCACTTGAGCCTTTGGATTCAGCAGGAACCTTGGGGAGTCACAGAGCTTCGGGATTTCGCTTCTAAGATATGTGGTGATGTGTTGCAGTCAGTTGATGTCATAGAAACGTATCACTCGGACGACGCTCGCGTTTCGATGTGTTTCAAGCTCACCTACATAGGCACCAAGTATTCATTTTCTAAAGAAGCCTCAAATGACTTGCAAAACCGCCTCAGGGCAGAAATAGCTGCACAATTAAGTAATAAAGTTCAGGTTAGATGAATGGATGTTAACGCTGGTGTTTGTCTCGCAAAATCTTCGATAGGTGTTCTACTTGGCTGTAGTATTTAGCCGTAAATGCATGATTGAAGGTCTCATCGTCATCCAGGTACAACTCTCTGTCAACTGGTTCATTCCAATTTGGGTTCATCGCTTGGAAAGGTAGCCATTCGGTGTAGCGAGACCTACTCTTTGTGTCCTTCACCGAATAGCCCATATATTTGATGTCAGCCATCTTGGGTTGGTCAGAATTGCCTTGCGGTTTTACGGAGGGTCTAGGACACTGACTGAAGACGTATCTTCCGTTTCCGGCGATGAGTGACTTGCCTTCAGTGCAAAGCGACAAAGCTGGTGGAGAGAATGGGCATTTCTCAATACTACCAATGCCAGCTAATTCAGTGATGGTTGGAAAAATATCCAGCAATTCAGCGGCATCTCTGACTCTACTTCCGCCCCTTTCTCGTGTTTCCGGTGTGGAGATAATGAGCGGAACTTTCAGAGCAGCTTCGAAATTAGAATATTTCCCCCATTCTCCATGCTCTCCGAGCTGCCACCCATGATCTGAAGTCATGACAACGTTGGTTGAATCTAACAAACCAGTTACCTCGAGCTGTGACATCACTAATCCGAACAGAGAATCAACGTAGGAAGTTGCCGCTAAATACGATTTGATGATGGATTTCTGGAAACAGTCAGCTGATTATCTCAAAATATTTGACATCACCATTATTTGTACCTGGAAGTGGTCAGGAATATATGCAAATGGCGATGTAAGGTTGAGCGCATTGACATCATCGCGCAACCGGATGTCCATCCAAGGGTTCCAAGCCAACAGCCCTGCAAAGGGAGGATATTCTCTGTGTTGCGCAACATCTACTTCCGCATAAAGATCCAAAAAATGTGCGGGATACTTCAAAGGTATGTGTGGCTTATTGAAGCCAATAGCGATAAAGAGTTTTCTATCCATCTCTGAATTTTTCGAGTGGTCAGAGATGAAATCAATGGCCGCTCTCGTAGCTTCAATGTCCGGCAAAGTTTGCATTGGCTGCTTGTTCACGTCAACTGGACAAACTAAATTAGCTCCTAGGTGTTGCTCGTCATTTCCGCACACTGGAGAGTTTTTGAACTGTTCAGTCGATCCGTGAAAAGGTTTTCTGGACCAACTGTAGGCATAGTCGTCGTCGTGTCCAGAAATTTTACCCGGATGGAACACCTTGCCGAATGATGCGGTGACGTAACCGTTCTCTCTGAAATACTGAGGCAAAGTGGTGAAATTTGTTCCATTGCGCTCTCTAAAGTAATGATGGCTGTTGTCGAACAGTTCTAACGTGTCCGGACGCCTTGAAGTTAACAAAGATGTCCGACTAGGTCCACACAGAGCTTGCTGAGCGTAAGCATTCTCAAACAGCACTCCTCCGCTGGTCAGTCGGTCGAAATTCGGAACAATCGCTTGACCACCGTAAGCAGGTAACACTGATGCTCTTAAATCATCAACTAGTAAAAAGAGCACGTGTTTTCGCTCAGTACACTGCACTGGCAAGCTTATATATACCAGGCAAATAATTTTGACAATGACACAGATTGCCGCCATATTGGGAAACTGCTATCAGATAGTTCTCTCAGGGACCGTTTCATTAGTGCCTACGAGATTGGCTCAAGATTCTGTTATCAAGTCTAAGTTAAGGTCACTTATTATAGGTCTTCATGAGCCATTTTTTCTCGACACGGCCCGACCGTAGAACAGATTTGCGCATGCGTCACTAGCCCATTCTCATGCCCGTACCCGCTGGGTCAATTCAGCCCGAGCGAGGTCTGGCCGCACCGGCCTCGAATACTAAGCTCATGAATTTTTGTCGAATTCCTAGTTCTTCTCGTGACGAACGATTCACGAAATGATCTGTTTTTGCATTTTCTACTCTTCCTGAATCCGGATAGTCGTGCTCTCGCTCCCGGAAGTGGAATTCATCCAGTTGAGTCACGAAACCGATACTGGTCACGATGTCATACTAACCGAACGGCCGCATTACATTTGATTTATCTAATTCGGTTCTTTGTGGTTTTAGTATTGCAAAGATGTTGAAGATTTTCTCCATCTTGTTAATTGTCTCTAAATTAATCAGCTGTGCAAAACACAAAGACTCTTCGCTTGAAGACGTCGACTATCTATTGAGGCAGCTATCTAAAACCAAGGGTGATGAGACAGTGATGGTCAAGCAGCTCTCCAAGATGGTCAACCAAATCACGGCCGGAGTTGTTCTAGACGGCGATTCTTTGGTGAAGCAAATATTGGACATTCCGCTGATTGGCGAAAAGATTTGCGGTAAAAATTATGGCCAGGTACAGGTGTCGCCGAGCGTAGCTGCCCAACATGGCACGAGGCCCAGGTCGAAAAAGGGACCATTCATCAACAATTACTTGGCAATCCATCAGTCATTAGGTAACCGACTGCCAGGTGTCGTGAGCCACGGGCAAGCGCAAGTTGAAGTCGATTCCGGAACCGATACTGAGGTGATATCCTCAGGATATGGCACAATCCCTGCGAAACCATGTGACCTGTTGCCGGTAGATATCTCTGGTACTCAGGCAGTCTCCTTGCCTGCACAAACAACCAATGCTGTAACCACAATCGCAACAACGATAACGGAAGCCACAACTATCGATGCTACGACCACCGACGCAACCACTACTGAAACAACTACCACCGAAGCAACCACTATCGATACTGCGACCACCGAGGCAACCACTATCGATACTACGACCACCGAGGCAACCACTATCGATATTACGACCACGGAAGCCACAACTGTCGATACGATTACCACCGAAGCCACCACTATCGATACAACTACCACCGAAGCAACCATTATCGATCTTACGACCACTGAAGCAACCACTATCGATACGACTACAACCGAAGCAACCACTATCGATACTGCGATCACCGAGGCAACCACTATCGATACCACTACCACCGAAGCAACCACTATCGATACTACGACCACCGAAGCCACCACTATCGATACGATTACAACCGAAGCCACAACCATCGATACTACTACCGAAGCCACAACTATTGACACTACGACCACTGAAGCAACCACTATCGATACGACTACAACCGAAGCAACCACTGTCGATACTACGACCACGGAAGCCACAACTGTCGATACGACTACCACCGAAGCAACCACTATCGATCTTACGACCACTGAAGCAACGACTATCGACACGACTACAACCGAAGCAACCACTATCGATACTACGACCACCGAGGCAACCACTATCGATACTACGACCACCATGGCAACCACTGTCGATACTACGACCACCGTGGCAACCACTATCGATACTACGACCACTGAAGCCACCACTATCGATACAACGACCACCGAAGCAACCACTATCGATACTACGACACCGAAGGCAACCACTATCGATACGACTACCACCGAAGCCACCACTATCGATACAACTACCACCGAAGCAACCACTATCGATACTACGACCACCGAAGCAACCACTATCGATACGACTACCACCGAAGCAACCACTATCGAGACTACGACCACCGAAGCAACCACTATCGATACGACTACCACCGAAGCCACCACTATCGATACAACTACCACCGAAGCAACCACTATCGATACTACTACCACCGAAGCAACCACTATCGATACAACTACCACCGAAGCAACCACTATCGATACACTACCACCGAAGCAACCACTATCGATACTACGACCACCGAAGCAACCACTATCGATACAACTACCACCGAAGCAACCACTATCGATACTACTACCACGAAGCAACACTATCGATACGACTACCACGAAGCAACCACGTATCGATACAACTACTCCGGAAGCAACCACTATCGATACTACTACCACGAAGCAACACTATCGATACTACACCACGGAAGCACAACTATCGATCACACCACCGAACTACTACCGAAGCCACAACCATTGACACCACGACCACTGAAGCAACCACTATCGATACGACTACAACCGAAGCAACCGCTATCGATACAACTACCACCGAAGCAACCATTATCGATCTTACGACCACTGAAGCAACCACTATCGATGCGACTACAACTGAAGCAACCACTATTGATACCACTACCACCGAAGCAACCACTATCGATACCACTACCACCGAAGCAACCACTATCGATACTACGACCACCGAAGCCACCACCATCGATACGACTACTACCGAAGCCACAACTACTGACACTACTACCACTGAGGCAACCATTATCGATACTATAACCAGTGAAGCCACAACATTAGCCACGACTACCAGTGCAGCAACCACTATCGATACAACGACTACCGAAGTAACCCCTGCCGACTCCACAACCACTGACAACATGGAATGTGAAATGGTATGTCGAGTTAGGAGCTGATAGAAAATAAAAAGGATCGTCATGTTTGCGAAATCAGAGATATGTCTAATTTTATTGCATTCGGTTTTCGAGACAAAGCCGAATGCGCGATGAGAAACATCGAAAGCTGTTTTGTTCATACCTCTTAAAACAAAATATTACCATTATGATAAACATTTAACGATCTTTCTGACAAAGTACTCTCATTCGTTTCTCTGGTTCAACTGTCACCCATTCGTCTCTGTTATCTATGCCATTGAACATCCCTAGTTTCCATCCAGAGCACTTTGTGCCACATTTAGGATGTGACTCTTTTTGGAACCAGTGCATATTGTCAATGACGGAACCATCGGACACCCACCGCCAGGTGTCGTTGTATTGGGCGTTGATCCAAAATGTTCCTGCGAAACCTTTGGATATCAGGGACTTGACGTCTTGTTGCGAACGAGGTTCATATAGTTGAGTTCCGTAATATTCACATGACTCCTTCGCGTCAGTGAAGGACATTGGCTGTATGTAGCCAAAGTCGAAGTATTTCTTTCCACCACTGGTCCAGCTGTAATCCGGCATGAGTCGGGCTGCTCCTATGTCTATATTACATGATTAATACACTGAAAATTAAGGAGTAACATTGTAAATTTACCGGATATGAAGATGCAGAGAACTACACCTAAAAATATTATAACGCGCATTTTTTCTCGTGTTACACAGTGTACAGCTGACAAGGCAATGCCAGGTAGTTTTATTTGTATTTAACTCTATATCTTCAGCTGATAAAGAATGAATTGGCGCAATGAATGAAAACAATTACCCCACAGGTATGTTGCATTCGTGAGTGAAAAGTTTGGCATACTCCTAGATGCACTAAGCAAACGGTCCCCTTTGTTTACTTGCTGAAAAACTGATGGCGGAGAAGGAGGATCTGGACGATTCCAATCTTGAACTGTCCGAAAATGAAGTGGCAGTCACTGATGATGAGAATGATGAAGATGAGTCGGAGGTGGGTGAATGAACTTTCGCTTAATTAATCTAATTGAATTGATTGAATGATTAAGGACGTGGAACCTCGGTTGATCTACGAGCGTATAGAGAACGAAGTTAAGCAAATTGTTGAAAAGGATGCTATCAGTTCTGTTTGTGTACATGAAAAGGTACTTGAAGCAATGTTCAACGTGTGGCAATGTTTCATCTCATCTCTTTGCAGTTTGTGGCCATCGGTACACACTGGGGAAAGATTTTCATCTTGGATCAGCTTGGAACAAGGTTCATCGGGAACTTATACTTGTGAGTCCTGAATTGATACTGATGACAAAAATTCATACAACTTTTATATCCAGCACAACACTTCAGTCAACCAGATCAGTATCGATTTGAAAGGAGAATGCTTAGTCTCTTGTTCTGACGACAGAGTTCAAGTCCATGGACTTCATAATCCGGATAATAATTACCAAATGATATTCGACCGTCCTGTTAGAGCAGTTGCTGTCGACCCTCAATTCAGTACACGGAGCTCAGCTAGACGGTTCGTAACTGGCAGTGACTGTATCAAGTTGCACGAAAAGACCTTTCTGATGGGTTACAAGTCACAACCACTACTTGTCGGCGATGGTCAAGTTCGTAGCATAAAGTGGCACGGACAGTTCATTGCTTGGGCAAGTGACTTGAATATCCGCATCTATGATGTTGAAGAAAAAGCCATCATCACTGTGATCCGTCGTGATCACGATTCTCGGTTGCGACCTGAAATCTATCGGTGCAATTTGTTCTGGAAGGACAAGAACACGTTATTGGTTGGCTGGGGAGATTCTGTCAAAATCTGTGTCATTAAGCGAAAAATACCTGCTCCAATCTCACCAGACCTACCGAAAAAATATGTTGAAATAGGTTAGTCATTTACCGGCCTATTTCGATTCTGAAACTTATCTACTTTGTTCACAGTATCAATGTTTTCTACTTCATACTGCATCAGTGGCATCTCATCAATCGACGATAAAAACCTTGTTCTACTCGGTACCAATAAGCAGGAAGCCCTTGAGACCACCGGAGTCCGTCCTTTGCTACTTGTCCTCGAGACTCATCCGAGTGATTACAGCGAACTGTCCAGTGACATACTGTCACCTAGAGGCTTTGCTGCCTACCAGTGTCATGACTACCACTTGGGAGCCTTAGCCGAAGAGGATGCCTTTTACTTCGTTGTCTGTCCTAAGGATGTGATACTTGCGAAACCTAGAGAAGAGGATGACCATATTACTTGGCTGCTTGAAAGGTACCGCTATGCTGAAGCTTTGGACGCTGTCCAGAAAAATCGGTCCCTGAGAAAGTACACTGTCCTGGATGTTGGTAAAAAGTATCTGGAACACTTAATGAGCGATGGCGAGTCATCCTCGTACAACATGGCTGCCGAAATATGTCCGTCCATTTTGGGAGACGAGAAGAAAAACTGGGAGTACGCTGTGAATTTGTTTTCAGATAAGGACCAACTTCATGCCTTGGCTCCTTACTTGCCAACTGGACCTGAAGTGGTTCTGGAAAAGTCTACGTACGAAAACGTCATAATGTCTTTTCTTCAGAGCGACACTGAGGAGTTCTTCAAGTTAGTCAAAAAGTGGCCTCAAGAACTGTATGACAACGACGTACTGATACAAAGAATTATGGAAGTGGACACTTTGCAAGCGGATGAACACCTGAATCGCGCCCTTGCTGAGTTGTACACAAATGAAGGAGAACACGAAAAGGCCTTGGAAATTTATCTGCAGCTTGGTGATAGTGAATGTGTCTTCAGATTAATTCAAGACTTTCAGATGTATTCTGTGCTTAAAGAACGGCTGGTGTTCCTTTTCCAGCTAAATGGCGCTAAAGCATCCCAGATACTGCTGGACAATCAAGACAAAATATCGATGGATCACGTGATCGCTAAGCTTCGAAGCAAGCCAAGTTTGTTGTGGATATATTTGGACAAAATCGTTGAGAAGGACCCTGAACAGTGCTCGCAGCATCATGATCTACTTGTCGAACTTTACGCCGCTTACGCTCCCGAGAGACTGTTACCTTTTCTGCGAACGGCAACTAACTATTCCCTAGAGAAAGCTTCTCAAATTTGCCAGTCGAAAAATTTGGTATCTGAAATGGTTTACTTGAATGCCAGAATGGGAAACATAGGAGGAGCTCTGCACTACATCACCGATTCCCTGAATGACATCCATCGTGCCATTGATTTTTGCATAGAGCATGGTGATAAGGACTTGTGGAATGATCTCATCAACAAGTCAATAGATAAACCCAATTTCATCCGAGTCTTGCTAGAAAATGTATCCCACATTCCGGATCCGGTTTATTTAATCAATAGCATACCAGAGAAGATGGAAATTGACGGATTCAAAGAGTGTCTATTGAAAATGTTTCAAGAATGTAATTCGCAAGTATCAGAACTGGATACGTCTCGAAATGCTTTAGTGGACGAGAATTTTGATATCCTGGAGAATTTATATGTTCAACAGCGCCGAGCCATTCCAGTTCGCGATGATGCAATATGTAGTGGATGCTCAAAAAGTACATTCGCAAATGGAATGCGCTACATCAGCGACGTGGCAGTGTTCAACTGTCGCCATATATTCCACGAAGAATGTCTTGACCTCGTTGATGGTGCAGTAAGTATCACTTTCAAGTGATCATATCATGTAACACCCCTTTCTCTTTTAGTCAGCCGCTTGCGCCGTTTGTGAGAAGTGAACTTGGAGATATATTTATTCCAAACAAAGTAATAGAGTTTATTCAGTAAACGTCATATTTTCGTTAATTGCTCGAATCATTACACATTAAAACTCGCAATTCGACATTCACAAATTTTCAGAATCATTTGTCAAAATTTCCGACTCCTAACCAGAACCAGTCCACAATTAACCCCGCAACCTCACTTCATTCAAGTCAATCAATAACCATCACTAGGATTTTGCGGCGGTTCGCCTCCAGAGCCGGATGGTTCTTCATAACCGCCGCTAGGAGCCACTGGTGCTTGCGTGGCCATTGGGCGTGGAGCTGGTTGACGTGGTTGAGCCATGGGACCATATCTACCTGACGGTTGTGGGGCTTGACCACCTGGACTGGGTGCAGGGTTGCTTGGGCGTGGAGCTGGCTGACCCCCACCCATTTGACCGTAGCCAGCTGATGGTTGAGCTGGACGCGGAGCTGGTCGGGGAACTGGATTAGATTCCATTGGTTGACGACCATAACCGTCAGAGGGTGCTGGCGCAGGGCCAGCTGGAGCACCATATCCTCCTGGACGCGGTGCTGGTGGTGCTGGTCGTCTTGTTTCCGGAACCGGTGGTGGTCTAGGGGCTCCGTAACCACTGCCCATAGAGGCCGGTGGCATGCGGTTACCTGCCACCATACCTTTGGCCAGAGGAGTGGGCGATGGAGCTCATCGTTAGAGATAGCATCAAAATCAAAGGATAGACATGATTACTTGTGTATGAAACTGTTCACTGATACTATCTGGTAGACGCTTTCCCATATTTATAGCAATCGTCAAATGGAACATGTTCTTTATTGTTTATGAGTACAAATGAGGAAAAAGTAATAATTTAGAGCACCTTTTGTCACAATTAGGCCATTCTCGGAACTGAGCAAACAAGAACAACATTCGACTGAATGAAAACTGTGTGGTTCGCTCAACAATTTCCACAGAAATTTTTTTGTTCTGAAGAAATTTGTTTAATTAAAACCTATATGGTTCTACGCAGAGTCGGATTAGAGACAAAAAGCTACACCAAGTTTTAAGATTTGGCGCGTCTCGCTTTGCGCGCCACCTAGTGGTCAACTTGCCAGCTGGCATTAAGAATTCGGTCGCGACTGACAGCATTCGCTTTTTACAATATTTACTGCGTATTTTCGTGCTGATTTCCCCTGATTACATCTTAACCATCAACTAAGTACTATATTCAAGTGCTTCGACAACCTAAGAGGTCCACAAACAAGGTAATATCCCTCATGTTTCCCGTCGAAGAACCACGTGTTCGGTAACCACCTTTCTACGGCCGAGCCTACTGTTGTTGACTGTTATCTAACTGAATCTAATTGCTAGTTAAGCCTATCAACATGGCTCGCGGACAACAGAAAATCCAATCCCAGCAAAAGGCTGCCGAAAAGGCCGCCAAGCTGAAGAAGTCGCAAGGAACCGACCAAAGGACGGCCGCTATGAAAGCTCTAGTTCACTCTTGCACAATTTGCAAGGTAAGTCCAATTAAGCGGCACTCTTCCGTTGATTAATCACTGTTATTTAATTGCAGTCCCAGATGCCGGACCCGAAGACTTACAAACAACATTTCGAGAGCAAGCACCCGAAGTCTCCTCTTCCAGCTGAATTGGTTGATGTTGTCGCTTGATGCTTTCGGTGTCTCTAAGCAGTTCGCGTATTATTACCTTTTTTTCTCTACATTGATCGAACAATTCTGAGTAATTATCAATAATGGAATAGTAAACTATCACTCTTAAGGCGTAAAAGTTCTTTATATTATAAAATTCACTAAAAAGAGGTATGATTTTAAAATTAAGACTCGTTCTTCAGGAATTGCATCTGTGATTGCACTAATCGATGACTAGATTGGTCTCAGTACCGCAATCGGCAACAAGTATTTGCTTTCAATACTGGTTATTGTTGCCGACAACGTTCTGAACCGAATCTGCACGCAGTTCTTTCATCGCTTCGATTAGTCGACATTCTTTCTCTTCCTTTGCTTGATTACGTTTAATATATGCCGTTCGGTTTTCGATTATTCGGTTTACCAAGTCGAAAGTAGTCAACGAATTGCCAGAGTCAACAAACTTGAGAATGCCCAATTCTTTGGGAGCCTAAGTACAGATACAGAGTGTTAGTTGGGTGCGATATGATAGAGTGGGATATGTTCTTACCGCATAAGGGTCAGAACCATCGTTGTCCGGCACTACTGGAGTTATCCCATGGCATACCACGTCCACTTTAAAGTGTTCTAAGAGTTCATTCGTAACGGAAAATGGAGCCCCGATGACAACTTCGTTGACGTACTAAAGGAAATAGACGAATTTTACAATTCAGCATTAAAAGACAAAATCTAATCGCACATTTGCATTTTAAAGCGATTAGAAAGGAATGACATTTGTCAAGCAAACTAACCTTGCAGGCAAGTACCGACAGGACTCTCTCGTGGAGATTCATTATGGGATAGTTGATGCCTCTATAACGGTTGACAACAGCGTCAGTATGAAGGCCCACAATGACATACTGGCCTTCGGCGGCGCACTTTTCAAGGAAATCCACGTGACCCACATGAAAAAGGTCAAATGCACCGGCAACGTAAACGATACGGTCGCCGGCTTTCGGTTCTTTTCCTTCGGCGAACTGGATTATCTTCTTGGTGGTGGGCAAAAATTGACTTATCCCCGTGTAGGGAGAGCGAGTGGTGTTGTCTTGCCCGATAGAAGAGGCCCGTTCTCTGTCCGGTGTATCATCACCAGAGCCCATGTGGTGCTGCTTGGTCAGTAGTAACATTCGGCCAACCAGGTCCGTGGTGGACACACCGGCAGTTCGCTCACATTCCCTGTAGCGACCGGCTTCCTTTACGTAGCGGTAACAGTCGTGGCCATCGGCGGCCAAGGTGATGTCGTTTCCATGGACACAGAAATCACACTCATGCTTGTCCAGCACATCCAAGGACGTTACATAAGGAGCATCTTCTACGACCTCGTCTACCCACTTGATTGCTCTAATCATTTTGTATCTTTCCGCCTCCGTGAACACCGGTGGACCTTTGTGGTGAGTGATTTCGGCGTCACTGTGTACACCGACTACAAGGTACTTTCCCATGGCCTTAGCTTGACGCAGTTGATTTGCATGTCCGAAGTGAACCATGTCGAAGCAACCGTCACACCAAACACGGCCTTTCGATGGCTTTGCCTCGGCCAGAGCTGGACCATTTGTAGCAGTTTCAGATTCCATGATGGATGATCAGGATTAGATGAATGTTTTTCTGAGCTCAATGATTCAATTCCAAGGCTGATCGGCAGTCACTGATGATATGTTTTGTCACCGGTACACCTTGACCACTCCCTCGACAACTTGAACCGTCAGAGAAGAGAATGGTGCAGATACCTGCAAATTGCTGAATCTTTGCCTATGACGCCGTAGAGTACCTGAGGGCGTTCCAATTCCCTAGGATGATGAGACGATGGTTACAATCAGCAATTGTTTAGCTGACGCAGTAAACTGCTTCTTGAGTCGCGCCAGCCAGTGACACAGCCTCACGAGAAACACAAAGTCGTCGCTAGATGGCGCTCACGAAAAGAGCGCCAAATTGCAAAATGCCAAGGTAATTAAATGGCAATCTTCAAGTGCTGGGGTTTCCTAAGAATGCATTTTTGCGAAACAATTAGGCATTCCACTCATGTGATACGAATTAGCTGTCTGGCTCACGAGAATTCCAGCTCTAGACACTCAGCCTTGAGTGACGCTGAGTTCAATGCATAATACATTAGAAATAGCTGGCAGTTTCATGCATAAAGAATACATGTTACGTAAGAACAAGCTACATCATATCACATGTCTGACCAAATTGTTGTAATAGACAGCTAGAAGACGAGAGAACATGCTGATTGTATCTTGTCCGCATAGAGAGCAGCACTAAGCTTTTCTCTCTCTCTCTCCTCTCCCTCTCGCTGTCTCTCTCTCTCTCTCTCCCGCTGTCTCCTCTTCCTTTCTAATTCTCTCTCAAGTTGTTTGACAGAACATACTGACTTGATACAGTGGAGAAGATAAGAGCGAGAGAGCGAGAGAGAGGGAGAGAGAGAGCGAGAGAGGGAGAGAGAGCAATCTGACTTGTCTCACGCAGTAGCTAGCTTATAAAAGAGGCGAATTTTGACGAGCAGAGCGCATTTCAACACGCGACACGCAGTATTTTAAATTTGATTCAGTTCGCAGCTGCAACAACTGAAGAAGACAATTTATACCTTTCTCTCTCCTCTTCTTCTTTTTCTTTGCTCCTCTCTTTCCAGAGCGTGATCCCTGTTCAATGATAAGTTGACTGGGGTCGTCTTTTCAGTTTTTAATTAACCTAAATTAAGAGGAAATTAGCGCTCGGCAACAAGAGACCAATACTAGCTAGTCGCTCTCAACTTCAGCTATTTCTAATTCAGTTGTGATCATGGAACTGACCCAAGAAAAGAACAAGGTCCGAATGTCCAAGTCTCCGGTCGAAGTGTTGGCCGAGAAGGCTCATGAGTTTCGACTCACCATGGACTCGCTCGCCTTTGCCCGTCGACTGGACGAAGTGGACCATTTAGGACACTTCAGAACCAAGTTCAACATGCCCAGAAAGGGAGACATACCTGACGGTGAGTGAAATAGCAAACATATGTTCGAATTGCGACTGAGTTCAAGTCAACAATTCCTCTCTGTCCTCATCTCTAATCTGACCCACCAGGTCTTCCATTTTGTCCCTCTTTCTTGTTATCTCTCCTTCCTCTCCCCTCTCTTCGCCTTGTGCTGACTGACCACTAATCATGTTTACTCTGCTTTAATCACAGTTGACAAGAGACTGGTGAACGATCTAAATGCCGACTGTGTTTACCTATGCGGTCACTCGCTAGGACTGAAGCCCAAGACGGTGGACAGCTATGTCAACGACGTCCTGGACAACTGGGCCACAAAGGGCGTCGTGTCGCACTTTTCCGGGGCACTGCCGGCCGCCAGTGCCGACAACTTGCCCAAGGCGCCCATGGCGCGCCTGGTGGGCGCCAAGGAGTCCGAGGTGGCCATCATGAACGGCCTGACGGTCAACTTGCACATCCTGTTGACCAGCTTCTACAAGCCCACGCCTTGGCGACACAAAATCATCATTGAAGAGCGAGCTTTCTGCAGTGACATGGTGAGTGGTCCTCTTGCCTCTTGAATTTGTTATGGTCACTGAGGGAGAGAGAGAGACAAAAAAAACATGGCCGCTGGCCATCGTTCGGCGGCATATTAGTGGGCTAGTGAGCGGAGAGACAAATGGTTCTTTTTGCTGCGCATAAATTTAGAAGCTAATGGCTTTAATGGTTAAACTCAGTCAGTGACGCCTCTGACTAATATTTTGTTCTTTCCTTATTTGAGCCACTAATTGCTCCTTAATGGTGCATGATTGTTGCCTAATGCTCCACTGGTTAGATTTATGATGTTGAATATATTCGTTGGTGCCTAAATTATCCCAATTAGAGCTTTCTACAGAAAAACTTTCCACAACATATAGCAGGCGCGAGAGGGAGAGGGAGAGCGAGAGAGGGCGACGCATCTCTCATTTCCGCCTCTGTCTGCGAGCATCACATCCGGCTACAGTTGCGCAACCCAATCACTTTGATCAAGCTAATTGCAATCTGAACCTCTTTCATTGCAGTATGTTGTGCAATCTCAAATCAGATTACACGGATATTCTCCGGAGACGAGCCTGATCACCTTGAAGCCACGACCCGTAAGTTGATCCTCTAGTTATACCAACTAAACCATTTGAGATGAGTTCCAAACTAGTTCGCCGTCACTTACCCTTTCTCTCTCCTCTTCTCCCTCTCTTTTTCTGCCTCTTTCCCCTCCGCTTGCGTTATGGTTTTAAATTTCACCAATTGCATCGACCATATGCAATCATTATGCACTTCGTTATTCCATCTCTTCTACGTAACAACAAACACAAATTCAAATATGCCGCCTCGCTCTTGTTCTACTTGAATGTGAACTTGGTACTCTCTTCGGCAACTTGCAAAAACAAATTGCATAACAATTCTTGGAAACATTTTTCTTTTTTGCTCTCACTACTTCGCTCCTTGGCCGACAACTCAATTTGTTAGGGCGAACACATCTTGCGTGAGGAAGACATTCTGAGCGTGATAGAGGAAGAGGGCGACTCTGTAAGTGTCTTCCTCGTGCCCGGCATTCAGTATTACACTGGCCAACTGTTGCCCATGCAAGCCATCACGGTGGCGGCCCACGCCAAGGGCATCCTGGTGGGCGTCGACGCGGCCCATGCCGTGGGCAATGTGCCCCTCCAGCTGCACGACTGGGACGTGGACTTTGCGGCCTGGTGCACGTATAAGTATCTGAACTCGGGCGCCGGTTGCCTGGGCGCCATCTTTGTGCACGAACGGTTCACCGAGAACGGCAGCTCCACTCACTTTCCCATGTTGCGAGGCTGGTGGGGCAACAAGTGTGGCACGAAGTTTCTCATGAATCCAGGTACGCGCCAGTCAATCAGCTTTACTCGGAATCTTCAGTTCTCTTGTCTGACAACCAAATTAACCCTTTAGAGTTTGATGCCTGCTACGGGGCGGACATGAT
Organism: Halotydeus destructor; assembly: GCA_022750525.1. Classification (NCBI taxonomy): domain Eukaryota; kingdom Metazoa; phylum Arthropoda; class Arachnida; order Trombidiformes; family Penthaleidae; genus Halotydeus; species Halotydeus destructor. The sequence continues at coordinate 280,258 of JAIUWE010000043.1, forward strand.
GAAAATGAGCAACCCTCCTGTGGTGCTGGTTGCCATGCTGATGGCCAGTCTGGAGGTGAGCACTGATAGAACTTCGGCGGCCATCTTGACCCCAATACTTATGAATTTTCTGTCGCCTGTCACGCAGATTTACAGCCAAACATCGATGGAAGAAATATCCAGAAAGCAATTCCTTCTCACTGGCTACCTCGAGTACTTGATCAAGAGTCACTTTGCGAAATCTCATAGCAACGAATCCGGTGTAATTAGCAGCTACTCTAATAAGCCCACAGTGGAGATAATCACTCCGAGTGATCCCACAAAAAGAGGGTCTCAGTTGTCCCTAATGTTCTCTGTGCCAGTCAAGCGAGTCCAACTGGAGCTGGAGAAGCGCGGTGTTGTCGTAAGTGTTCCACAATCAGATGTCTTGATCGCAATAACAGCCACTCTTGCTTTCAGTTCGACATCCGACATCCCAATGTGATGAGAATTGCTCCGGTTCCATTATACAACTCATTCGCCGATGTCTACAACTTCGTGACCATACTCAGTCAAACGTTCGAGTCGTTCGAGAACGACGAGGAGATGAAAAGCATGTCGCCGAGCCAGGAGGACGAAGGGGTTGACGGATGTTCGAACTCGGAACCTTCGGCCCCTGCAAGTCCTTCGGCTTCCAGCACCGAGTGTAACAGTCATGGCATGAACTCCGACTCCGAGTGCGACACCCATTAGAACCCATTTCTACTTAATTTCACTGAAACGCATTCCAAACACATTTCGTTTACTTGATTATGTTCCAAGTTCACTTCCCATCCCAATGTTATTACTTGGTTTGTTATTTAGGCTAGAAGATACGAAATTTCTAATTCTTTACCAATTCAATTGAGACGGCTAGTTCTCTGTAATTAAAAACTGCATTTATCAATAAGCGGATCCAATCTAAATCACTCTGCTTACCATTGAAAACGTCTCACTTTTACGAGCTTCGCCACAGCAATTTAAACTGTGTCAACATGTTTTCCTTGGAATTTTCTTTTTGTTTCGCCATTAGAAAAACATAGACCTTGAATACTCGTACCAAAGTGCCATTCAGAGCAGACCATTCTAATCGCTGAATTTGCTTGCCTTTTCCCCTTCTTCTCGGCGATAACAATTCGTCACTAATTGAGCCCAATTAACCACATGCATGGCTTGTCTCTTCGCAGTTCTATTACCTGGCCAGCCAATCTTTGCCAGATTCGTCGATTTCCATTGTGACGTAATCACCTTCTTAAGATGCCTACCCTCTGTGATTGCATGCCATTTAAGGTTCGTTTCCTTGATTCAGTTGCCACTCGGTGCTCAAAGTTTAAGCAGTTGAGAAGCTTCTAGGCAGACAAGCTTGTATCTTCCATAGACCCTGACAAGAAACAAGAGAAGACCTAATAATATATATAATATCAAGTGCAATAAAAAATACTTGAGAGCGAGAGGGGAGAGAGAGAGAGACAGAACAACAAGGATAAACTACACGATGAAAAACACTTCAAGTTTCTGGAAAGCCAAAAAGGGAAGAGAGAGGGAGAGAGAGAGGGAGAGCGATTTGGCGCCCGATTTTTTGTTGCTCTTGTTGCCATGCGGACATCAGCGCGACCTGTTAGCGGAAGTTCCTGTTAGTTCTCTTATTATTCTTGTCCTGGTCGTCCTTTTTCGATCTAGTTTGTGGTGCTTTAATTCAGTTAATGACCCAATTTGCTAATGACATTTTCATCTATTTTACTCTGCAATTGACAGCTAATTTTTCTACTTGATCGTTTCTCTAGAAAAAAGGTTTCGTAATCTTGCCGTCGTATCGCAACATACATATTTTTACGGCACCGCGTTGATCCTTGTTGACGCAATTAAAGACAATTGATTAATGGCTACTTGAATCTTGTTGTCTCAAGTACATCTCGGAAGTTTCCGATTTGATTCCTATCTTGTCTATTTAATTGTGTATAACAACAGCCCATCGTTGCGGGGATTTGTTGCCTTAATGAGTAAATAGGAAAAAGAGCTGATAGGGGTTTACTGTTGTGATTTTATGCAAATTTAGTTTTGCCGGCACTTCTCTTTTCAACCGGTATTCACAGATGGCGCTCACGTCGCTATACTTACGAAAAGAAATGCTTCTGCGGCTCATTATTTATTTTTTATTTTGAGCAATTGTGAAAAAGGTAGCTGTAGCAATATTCTACATTGTCTCTGAAAATTTATGAAAATCAATTACACGGAGAAGTTCATGCCAGCGCATGGTTGACGGTATGAGAATGAGTGGTAGTAACCAGTCTTGGTTCTATATCACAGACATACGTTGCATCTGGCGAAATTTGCCGAACTTCGGTATCAGTCTTCTCATGGGCAAGATTACGAAGCTATCTATTGCGAATAGGAAGCAAAATACCAGAGTGATCGTCACAATTATGCCAAGAAGCACTATGGGCCCCAGGTTCTCGTAACTGGATCAAGATTCAAATCAATCGAACAATCAAGCAACATCAAGATAGTTCCACTTACATTTGATGATCCCACGATGAGCAACAATAGGTGTCAGAATACGGACCACAACAGAATGGCAGCTCGGGCGTACATGGGACACTGATGATTTCCTTAAAGTCAGGTCTTTTTCGGTCGCATGACAATGCTTCTCCTAATCATGAATGCAATATTTCTTACATGAAAGAACATCATATTAGAGTATTATTACTTACCAAATTGCAAACATGTGATCAGCACGAGAAGCTTGACCAGGAAGTGATGACGCCACATGAGGAGAACCAACGGAACTGCTTAGACTAGAGCTTAGACTATACTTCGTGAACTATCGCTCAGCCTGGTCACTGATTAGTAAATGAGGTTCAAGGAACAGTGCTCTAAGAACCGGCTGGAACAACAACTAGAAGAATGCCAGTGGAAAATTTCTCCCCAACAAGGCACATGTGTTTCGTGAGTCACGTGACTGAGGAAGGAAGTCGGCAATTAGCTTATCAAGCTGAACGGTCAGGCAACATGTCATTCTTTTTATTGTTTCAAACGAAATTAATCCAGTTGGCAACTATTTTTAGACTAACGAAGTTTTTGCTGTCGAAGCAATTGAAATGGAAAAAGGCTGTTTGACAAAAAAGAACAATTCTCCATTGGTTGCAAATTGTCGTCTAAAATGTGCAGTTCAGTATACATATGTTTGGAAATGAAGCAAGACTTGAGAAGGGTTCGGAAAAAATTATCTATATACAAAGCAAGTTGGTTTTACATTTGGTTTACAAGGTTGGCTGTTTGGTTGTCTCTCTCTCTCTTTCCCTCCCTGTCTGTCACAAGTTGGTTTTTGGTTTGCGCAATTAGTGCAAAATTAGCTCATTAATGGGAACGGACGAGTTGAAAAGTGAAACTGTTGAAAGTGAAACGATCATGTTGCTCAAGCTGCACTTGCGTAAGGTCGCTGCTTCAGGTTGATGGTGAGAAGAGGGACCGTTTTCTCTTTCTTCTTCCTTAATTGTATAATTGGCACAGTTGGCTCACTAAATTGTTGCTGCTGCTGTTGCTGTTGCTGCACCTGATCAGCTGGTCGGTGTGTCGCTTGACGACCATACTGGTCCTGGTCACCCTTAGTTGATCCGATAAGCTTTTGCGTAATGGCCGCCGGCGCAAATTGCGGCAAGTGGTATCTGGGCCTCGGGTAAGGTACGTGAACTAAAGGTAGATAGCCGACCAGAGTATGGCCATCCTTACCCTCGGCCAGGGAGTCCTTTTCGGCCGATTGGGCAACCGGGTAGGATGGCTTTGGCCGACCTCCCGCTGCCGCCTCCTCCTCTCCCTCTTGCCTCTCCTGGGTCACTGGTCGCGAGTAAGCTAAATTTAACGGCATACCGGCCGCCGGTCTGGATTCAGGTTCCCTTTCGTCCCTGCCTTCCTCCTCGGCCTGGTCGCCCAACTGTGGCCCACTTCGCAGCTGCTCGGCGTACTGCTCGCGGTCAGCTTGTTGAACCGGGCCCCGGCCGGTCTGACCAGAGGCGCCCTTGGTGTCAAAGGGGCGCCTGGCGGCCGCAGAGGGCGCTTCTTGCTCCTGGCGGTACTGGTCACCGTTGAGGCGACGCTGTTCCCTAATGGCCGCCAGCTGGCGCTCTCGGGCCAGGTATTGCCCTCGCTCCTGCCGGGCCTTCCTCTCGCGCACCTGTCGCTCCTTCTCCTGAAGTTCTCTTTCCTGCACCTCTCGCTCCTGTTCTTCCCTTTCCTGTCGCACCTTCTCTTCTCGGTCCCTTTCCTGTCTCTCTTGCTCCTCTCGGTCACGGGCTTCCCTTTCCCTCTCTTCGCGCTCCTTTTGACGTCTATACTGGTCACGCTGTCGGAGGCGCGAATCTTCAAGATCGTCATCGTACAGAATGTCCCTTGGCCGGGACTGGGGTGCCTGGTACTGGGCATACTGGGACAGCGGTCTCTGGGCCGGAGCCTGGTCAGCTTCCGGTTCCTGGTTGAAGTCCTCCTGGCGCTGTTGTTCCTGTTGCTGGTCAAGGTCGCCATCTTCGTCGTTAATTTTGACCTGTTCCACATTGGCCTGGCTCTGGGCGGCCGCGTTCTCGGCCTGGTACTGGGCCTGGCGCAGCTGTTCGGCGGTGGGCCGGTAGGCGATGCGGGGCCTCATGTACTCGGTCATGGGCACCGGTGCCGGTGAGTCGGGCTCTGGGATGTACTTTTTGAAGTTGGGTGCCGGTTGGTAGGGGAAGGACTGGTACTCCTGGTGCTCGTACATGGTGTTCCTGACTTCCGGTTCCAAGGGCTGGGCGGTGGTGGTGGGCGCCTCGTGCTGCACGGCGATGGACTCTTCGGACTTCTTGTCACCGGAAACAGGGTGACGAGGTGGACTCTTCCGCTTTGACGGGCTGCTCGTCACTGGCGGCACCCATGACGTCGTAGCTACGTTCACTGAAACCAGCATGGCGTCTCGGGTATCGTCTACGCACTCGGCGGACCCGGCTGTCCATGGCCAGTGGGCGGTCATGGTAGGACCTTCGCAGGTTACGAGTGGCCATTGACCGGGTGAAGGAGGTGTTGGGCACCTCGCGGCGCCTCTGGATGACTGGGACATCCTGGAGCATCTTCAGCTGCTGTTCAAGGGGTCCTTGCAAAAATGCGGCCATTATTTCGGAGGCCGAGGGCACGTAGCTGGGCATCTCTTCTTCACTGGCCTTCTCTTTGGCTGCCTCTGGGGTCGTGGTGGTGGCGTCAGTTGGGGCCGTCGTTGGGCTTGGGGTGGTAGTGGTGGTAGGGGACTGACCTCGCTTGCCTGCGCTCTTAGCGTAGCTGGCAGGGTGGTAGTTGGTCACGTGGTAGTGCAGCGTGATGTTCTTGACCTGACGGATGATGTGAGGGACCATCTTGGAAGCGTAAGCCGATGGGCTCTTCATGTTCAGCTGGTGGTCCGGAAGGTCAATGGGTCCCTTTGACCTTGGGGACTCGTGAAGCAGCGGAATGTCCTGCTCCAGGACTCGGTTGAGTACTCGATGGTAGTTGTTGACTCGCGGAGTGGGCGGAGCCACTGCAATGGGCACAATGGGGTCAACGGCCATCTTGGACGGCTTCAGGGGGGTCACTTCGTTGTTATACGACTCCCTGCGCCTTCCTTGCGAGGGGTCGGCTTCGCTGCGCACTGATACAAAAACGGGAACTTCAGGATCTCTGGGGTTGGGGTGTCTCAGGGGTCCCTTAGTGGACGGGGCATGGGCCAGCCGGGGAACTGGGTGGTCAGGGGTTAGCAAGGGGGCACATGTTAATTGCGTTCGGGACTAGGGCAAGGGGCGCACTCTGACTCATTAGGACTAGCATTTGAAATACTCACTTGACTCGGCGTCCATCTTGGCCACCACGAATGCCGGCACACTGGGTCGTCGGTCATGGTGGCCGCCCAGAGATTGTCTCAGGTGGACATCTCTACCTATGAGGGATATTTCGTAAGGAAGTAAATCATGGTTGTTAGGTTCATGGTGCACAATGACATGCTGTTGCTCAGACACCACGGCTCCGGTTAATGACAGGCAGGTAAGTAGTAAACAAAGGGGCAGTACGACACAACTATGGCTGGCCGCCATTCTTGACAGAAAGGGGGGAAAACAAACAAATGAAGATGGCACTCGACTGCGGATGTGAAGTCTTGTCTTGTCTCTCTCTCGCAAAATAAGGTATCAACACTGGCTTGATGATGTTTTTTGAGATGACGACGCAATGGCGTCAAACTTCCGACTGAGTGTCTAAATCTTGGTGAAGCTGAATGTATATAAATGCGAGCCTTATTTTAAATGAGAGAAAAGCGGAAGAAAAGTACCGTATTAGAGGGGAGAGGAAGAGACGGGGGGGGAGAGAGGAGAGAGCGGAATCGAAAGCGAAAAAGGAGGTCTACATTACGTAAGAGAGCATCTCTAGAGGGACTGGACGCTATTATCAGGTATAACGCTCAGTTGCCGAAGCGACCACATCCATAAAAAGTTGCGGCTCCATATGTAGGATGAAACCTTCTATATTTACCTTTCGTTCGCTCTCCCTCTCATCCGCTCTCTTCACCTTCCTCCCCTCTCTCTCCTCTCTCTTCCTCTCTCCTGCTTCTCTTTGCCTCTCTCCGGCCGCATCACTTTTCTTTGAAACGGAAAACTCGGTCGACAAGGTGAGACGCTCTCTCATCTCCTCGCTCTCCCTCTTCCTCTCCATCGCTCTCCTCTCGCTCCCCTCGCTCTCTCCCTCTCCTCCTTCCCCCTGTTCATATCCACTTTCGTCTTCGCTATATCATATTTTGATGAGCATTTTTACGACTTGCACTACATCACGCGAGTCTTGAAACAATGATGTCGAGGAAAAGTGATACAAGAGCTATTTTAGCGAAAGCATCCATCTTGGTCAGCAAATCATATAATTTACACGATTTATTAATCATAATTATTAATCGCAATTTAGCTGTACGCGATGATTAGCCGAAAAGGAGAACTGCGATTAGTCCACTTGATGTCTCACTGATTTAGCTCATGATTGACGACAGTTAGTCCAGAAAACTTAACGCCGTGCAAATTACACGATAAAGCAATTAATGACCAAGATAAAAATAAAATAAAAGAAAACATATCATAAATTCTGACCGGACACTTGTAAACCGCATAATCCTTCCACTCTATAATTTACTGATTGCTTCAGCTACAAGCTTCCCTATCTAAATCAATTGCTGCAACAATGTGCTGATCTCTGTATTATGTTCGTTAATATATGCGAATATTCGGCATATTCAGGTTTACCAGAATAAAAAACAGTAATACAGATTGAGTGGAAGAGAAAATAATAAAAACAAAGGCTCATGTTTCTATAGTTAGTACAGTAAGTGGAACTTTGCCCATCATTTGCATCTCTCTCCCTCTTCCCTTTCCCTCTCTTCCTTTCCCTCTTCCCTTTCATGCACTTTGTTGGCATTAACCCTGAACCGGTTCCCTGGCTGAACTGTAATAAAAGAGCAAAAAAGGCATTCAGTCACACAATAACTTTAATGACAAGGCTTTGAGCTCTTGACCCTTCATCTAAAAAAGAGTCATGGCGCAAAAAAATGATGCACTTTTTTTGGCGCGAAAAACTTTTTTGGCCAACTTTTCGAAAGTTCATCCCTTTGATTTGGCTGCCAATCAAACTCACGCAGCCATTCACGCAATCAATCTGAGTGGTTTCATTGCTTCCTTGCAGCAAATTACCGTAAAATGTGTTCATTAATTTGATGTTGATGTGAAGAAGCGCCGGAAAACGCTGCAGGGCGACAATAACGATTCGTTGCCATGGAAACCAAAGGCCAAATATCTTCAATTGCAATTCTCAGTAGAGATGTGAAAGCTGAATTGACATGTCGTTAACATTTTAACATGACGAATAACAGTCACGTGTGAAAAAATCGAAAGGTCAAATCCTTTCTCTCTCTTTCTTCTCCCTTTCCTTCTCCCTCTCCTTCTCCCTCTCTCTCTTCCTCTCATCTCTCTTCCTCTCCCTCTCTCCAAAGATGAAAAGCCTGAAGATAGGAGTGTTGAAACCGTTTTCCAAGCATGGCAGTCTTTTCTCTCATTTACTAATTTACATTTAAATGCAGTTTAACTAAACCGCCGGCCAGAGAGATATTTGAATGCAATTTAATAGGATGGCCAAACTTTTCTTTTTCATATTATATTCATCACCAAAAATAGAAAGTGATCTTATTAATAATGTATGTTCCCTGTCTGGCCGAACATTCCCTAATTTGCGGCCATTTTTAGTTTTTGTCTTCGCTCGTTTCCTGAAACGGGCAGACATGTATATTGATGCACAATTTACCTGGAGGCTAATTGAGAACTACCTGCACTAAAAATTGTGTATATTCAGTGTATCACAGATTAGGTTTTCACCATTGATGCTACTTCCTGGAGGGATCTATTTTAAAAACCACAAAATGAAAAGAATGTATCGTGAGTAGTTACGTTTTGAGAGATTGTTTCTAAAATTTAGCCATTTTGATGCGATTTGTTTTCTTTGCGTCACTTTCCTTTTTGTCTCCATTTAAAACCTAATTTATCGTCAAAAGCTTTCTAATTTCGCTTAATTTATGGAATTCGAAAAAACTAAAGCTTTTAAGCGGACCAACTTGTTCTTGAATGGCTTCGGGCGATGAAACGAACGTCCAAAAAATTAGCAGCAATTAAAAGCGACACACCGTTACGTGGACACTGATTTTTATTGCGTACTTTGATTTGTTTCCATAATTAATTTGACGAGTAATTGATATTCCGTGATTAAACACTTGTCAGACTGGTCATCCTGTTGCTGGTATTCTCGGATCACCGATTGGCCAATGTCCAAAAAGAAGATGGACTCTTTAGGACTGTCAGCGTTATATGGCTCATATGAGTCCAATCCTTCCTGTAATTTGAGTGTCAACGAATCGTAATTATCTCGAACCACTTCCAGGACATCGGCTTCAGTGATGGATTCAATTTCATTCTTCTCCGACCAGGCATCAATTTTAGGTGAGAAGTGATTAATAATGGCTTTGATGTTTGCCAGAGCTGACACCGTTTTCAGTGAGCTTTCCTTGAATTTACCGCCATCGGTTGACGAATGTCTGAGAGCTAATTAAAGATTCGTGATAGCTTAATTTAGATCAGACAAAAAAAACTGGGCGGAGTCACAACTTACCGAGCAGGTAGAGATTATCGAAAACACTGTTCATCCGGATGATTTCGTAATACAGTTGATCATAGACTTCAGCTGAAGGCAAAAAGGTGTCACCGAAAGTGATGAATAAATTGAAGATATTGCACACATGTTGCGTGAGTGAAAATATATTGGTCTTCGGGAGTAGGTCCGACTCGTGACTGATCAGAAACTTCAGCAAGGTGATTAGAGATGACCAGAGGTCAGACCAACAATAGTCGAGCCGGACACCACACTTTTTCTGGTAGCACAGAACCCTTTGGACTACGCTTAAGGACATTGCGTACAGTTCGAGAGGAAGAGTTTTCCTCAGATTGCTTAAGATGAATTCAGTCATTAAGTCCAACACTGCATGGTACATAGGTTTAGTAGGCCTAGTTATGTCGTCAGCTATCCGGCGATGTCTCATTTGCTGAAAGAAGATCACCGATTAGATACATACTGATAACAAGGCCCCATGACTTACACTTCTTCTCAGCTGCACCCTGAAAGCAATATTTGGATCGTGCATGATTGCATTCGCACACTGATCTTCCGAGATGCAAAGTAACAGGATGAAGCACAATCTTGAGCTTTTCAAATTTTGTTCGTCCTTAGTGTTGACCATCACGATGGAGCAGAACTCAAGGAATGTAACCAACAGATTAGGTGGTGGAGGAGAGATCGAATTTGCTTGATTGCCATCTGAATCAGAGACCTCGGAGCTTGTTTCCGCCAGGTCACTAGGAGACTGAAAAAGCGATTATTCATACAATCTCAGAACTTTGTTTGCTTACGTTAGTCAGTAGAGTGATGAAGTTTCGGTTCAAATGGATGGCTTCGTAAAATGCTAGAAGTACAGAGTAGCTTGGTTTGATGACAGGTTTAGGCTGACTAATCAATCCATTGTCATCGTCAGCAATGAACATATTTCCAACGAGACTCGTGAAGGATGAGAAAAATCCCGCAGTTTTTGGTTCCTCAATTTTCTCGTCATATTGCTTGTTGAACTCTTGTAGAGCCTGAGAAACAACATAGGCGTAGCCAATCAGCGCTACTTCTTTCTGAATGATTGACAGCTTGACTACGAAAGGGTTGACATTCTATGTTTGCAAAACAGTTAGAATATGACAATACTCCTCGAATTCTATGCTTGCCTTGTTCAGCTTAGTATTGACCAGTAAGGTGAGCAACAAGACGGTTTTATAACCAATGCTTTGTCTTGTTTGCGGAGTGGATAGTAAAGGCATCAAGGCATCGAACAAGTGTTCTGACATCATCAGCTCTGCGAATGCATTGTCTGAAAGTTGAGACGGTTGCTAAAATAGATAGAATAATTAGGAGGAATGTTTCAACTGCAGGTCATATACCGTAATCAGTATGAGTAAGAACTCGATGATAAGCGACTTCATGCCAACTGGAGACTCTTCATACAGCAGTTCACAGAACCTAGTGCGAAGGACCTGAATAAAGACGAACGTTAGCATTGGCCGATATAACACTTAATTACTTCAAACTTGAGATCAGCGTCTTGTTTGCCCATTAGTATGTCAATGGCACTAAACGGATGCTTTTTATTATGTAGCGCAATACGCGATAGGACACACAGAGTCTGCAAAATAGAACACAGATTCAGGGTAAATGAACTGAATTACACCTCAAGTAGGAATGGTTCATGTTTACTCACCATTATTGCATTTGATATTCGAATGTTACTGTCCTCTTTGAGTGCCACAGTACACTGACTGAAAAGCAGATTCACGGTATCCTTCGCTTTCGAAACATTGCAAAGAGCATCATTGAAGCTCGACTCCAGAGCATTCCTGCTGGGCTGTATCAACGTTCTCTAAGTATAAACGATGATCAAATCTGTGATTACCTTCAGCAAGAAGAATTCGTCCCAGTAATCAGGGTTGGCCGTGAGCAACTCCATTGGCTAAACAAGGTTATGTCAGTGATGCTCAATCGAATTTTAGAGACAAACCTGCTTCGTAAAGAGGTTCTCATAGAGGAGAGCTATCTTCTCCTTGAAAATCTTCTTATCTGTAGCCATGGCGGTGGACTGTTCGGCTAATTGTCCATATAGTTCTCTCGATGTCGGTTCTGGTGTTTGTTTCAATAAACAGCAGCTAGGGACCGTTCCATTAGTGCGCGTAAAAAGTTCCAGGGATATAAGAAATTGAGATGTTTCAACTTTGATTCGTTTGAGAAAGTGACAGTTTTGATTGTAATCATGGAAGTGAAACGACTATGTGTGACTCATGCTCGGCTCGGTCAACATGGTCAAGGTTCCGTTCATTATGCGTATATATATACCTTCCGAGTTTTCGCTCTTGATTCGCCCGTAGTTTTAATTCTTTAACTCCAACTTCATCCTTCATCCTATCTCAGTATGTCCTCATCTCAACAAGAAGCCATCATCGCCAGGAACACCGGTGGCTGGTTCCCAGCTAACATCAAAATCTGGTTCTCCAGTCAACCAGCAACCGTCACCTCACCGGCTCGGAAGCAAGCCTCTCTCTCTCTCTCTTCCACTTCCTGTACGCTAGATGACACCCAAGATGACACCGGGCAGTATCACGCCATTGGTGGAAGGCTTGGCTCCAGCATCCGGCTCAGCGGCTTCATCCAATACCATCACACTGAACATCAACTTGACCTCAGAACCCAACAGCTCTCCGAACCCTAATGTAACGGTGATAGTCAACGTTGGTTGCAACTGCAGTGATAAAAAGTGCAAGAATGGCCAGAGCTGTGGTGCTCAAGTTGCATCTGTGACCTTCAATGGGAGCTGCGAGCCCAAAGGTCGAGCTGACAAGAAGACGCCTCTCGATCCTGAAGAGCTGGAAAAGAGAAGGGCAAGAACTCTGCCCGCTCGGATGAAGAGACAGGAGAACCGTATGCTTAAGAAAGAGGGAAAGGGTTGGTGATGGCGATTCGTCAAAAATTGTTCTAAACTTTTTGTCATTTTATTGTGATTAGCTTTTTCTCTTATACAAGTATTGCATTCTTTGTTTGTCCGAAACTATTCATCCGGATCATTCCGTAATAAAATTGATCATAGCCAATTAGTGTTGACCATCACGAGGAGTAAATCTCAAGGAATGTAACCAACAGCTTGATACTGATAGAGAAGAAATTTGCTTGATTGCTATCAGAATCAGAGACATCTGATACTGGTTCGTCGAGACCATTGTCTGGAAGTTGAGATGGTTACTAGAATAGATGCAATGTTAGGAGAAATGTTTCCATTGCAGGTCATATAAAGTAATCAGCATGAGTAAGAACTGAATGATAAGCGACCTCATGCCAACTGGAGACTTGTATGGAAGTTCACAGAACCTTGTGCGGAGAACCTGGAGAAAGATGAACGTTAGCGTTGCCTGATATGAAAGTTAATTACTTCAAACTTGAGATCAGTGTTTTGTTTGCTCATTACAGTAGCATGTCAATGGCACTAAACGGATGCTAGTTATTGTGCAGCGCAGTACTCGATAGGACACACAGAGTCTGCAAATAGAACACAAGAGATTCGAGGTAAATGTACTGGATTACCCTCATGTATCAGTGATACAGTATCACTGGTCATGCTGACTTACCATTTTCGAATGAAGTATCAACGATGGTCAGATCTGTGATTATCTTTCGCAGGAAGAATTCGTCAGTAACATTCACTAAACTCTCAGATACATACCTGCTTCATGGAGAGGCATTCTTAGAAGATCTATTCAACTACAGCCATTGCGACGGACTGTTCAGTTGATCATCCATAGAATTGTCTGTATGTTTAGTTTGAAAAAGCAGTCAGGGACCGTTTCCTTAGTGCGCGTAAAAAGTTTCAGGCATTAGAGGGGAAAACTGAATGTTTCCACTTTGCTGATGAACGTAATAATTTAGAAAGGGATCACCGAACTCGAAACACTATAGTTAGAAAAATGCGCATCGATTAAAAGGGAAAAGAAAAGGTCATGCAGTACAAGGGCTGAAATCTAAGAACTCAATTGACCTTAATCGCCTTTTTTAATAGCATCCCTGCTTTGCATGGGAAAGTGTTTCGGAAAAAGTGAATCCGAAGCTTTGGCTGTCGTGAGAGTTCTGATTTGAAACTAATGTGTTCTAATCCTGATCGGCTTGAGTGTACAGTTCGTCTTCAGAGTGTCAAAATGGAAAACAGGTCCTTCTATCCGAGAGACAACTTTATATTCAAATACATGAAGCAAAGTGTGGATGCGAGTGAATATTACGACTGGATCAGAAATGACTTCCCTAGCTACCAGCAACAATTTAGTAATTGTCAAGATTACGTGAGTATGTCGCTTTGGCGGCAATCTATAATTTGAAAAATTGTATGTCAGTTCTTCCGCTTGCCTGAACACGGTCTCGACTTAATTGTGCCGTAATCGATAGTTTACCACTTTTTACGCAATCCTATAGGTTACACGACTTCCATTATGGATTATTTTTGTAGTCATTTTTGTAGTCATAAAGATAATAGAGGAAAGCAACGACAACAAATATTTGCCGCCAGTGTTGATAACGAGAGAGATTCATTTCAGTAGCAAGTCTCTAAACTTGCAAATTGTCTTGTTTTTGCAAATGCATGCGCAAAGGGAGAGAGGCACTGAATGTAATGTATCATTAATTAGGGAAGAAGTTGACCTTGACAAAGCTGTCCCTTGATTGCCATGCCGATAAAATTCCGTATCAAAGTCGCTCGGGAGACAAAAAAAATGGCGAAGCCAAAGTAAAGGTTGGCTAACTAACAGCGGAAGCCGCAGTGAGAGTGAAATTTAGGCAGTGATTTAGCTTGATTGTCACTGCGAGGGCGTCAAGGACTGGAGTGTGGTTAAAAAAGCACTCGTCGATGATAAAGCCAAATAAAGTTGGAATATGACGATCTCACCAGTGCGTGACTGGGCTGTTAGTGTGAGCAACTCGACAAACCATTGATACTATAGTTAGTCAGTTAGTCATGCTTTAGAAAGACAAAGTACACAGTTTGTCTTCCATTTTTGTTTTGCTGCATAAGCAAATTTTGAATAGCAGTGCACGAGAAAAGCAAGGTTCGCTATTTGTCTTCGAGAAGTAGTAGCTTTTCTTCGTCGTGTTGCAGTTGATTCAGTTGAGAAAGTGACAGTTGAGTGCTGATTGCGATCAATTGGAACTGAAGGAACTACATTGTGCTACTCGTGCTCGTCTCGGTCGACAATAATTGTCGACACCAGAGTCAAAGTGTCGTCCTTTGTGCGCAAGACTAGTAGAAATAATCGTTCGCTGCCTCTGGAGTTTTGGTTCGCTCTCTCTCTCGCTCTCGCTCTTCCTCTCTCGCTCTCGCTTTCCCTCTTCTCCTCTCGCCCTCATTATTCATTCGTCCATTCTACTCGGGATCGTTTACATCGATTTTCTTTTTAGTTTCTTTTACCCCAGTTTTCTTTTCTGTGCCATATTCGTCCCTCAATTGTCCTGAACTACAGAACACTGTCCAGTGTAGTTTTAGTTCTTTTTTCACTCCATCAACGTTAATCACGACCCAAATTAATTCGAACAGAGTGAAACCCGAGCAGGCATCATGGTTAAGGGCTGCGGTAATTCGTGCATGAAATTCATCCTCTTTGCCTTCAACTTTGTTTTTGTGGTAAGTTTTGACGGCTTAATCAGTGGCCAGCCATGGCCGTCATCTTTGTGTGACCTTGATTAAGTGTCATCAAAAACGATGACACGGTCACGCACAGAATCAATTTGGTACTTGTTGCTCATCCTTCTTTGTTTCCGCGTTTTCTTGGCATGCAGGTAATTGGGGTCACTTTGGTGACAATGGGAACATACTTGCTGGTGAAGTCAAAGGATTTCGACAAGATAGTGGAGACTCCGGACGCAGCGGCCATCCTGGTGATCATCGTTGGTTCGGTGACATTTTTAATTGCCTTCTTGGGTTGCTGCGGAGCCAGCCAAGAAAGCAGCTGCATGTTAACCACAGTGAGTAGAACAGTATTAGCATTCATATGCCCATATATGGCAGCTGCGTGTGTGTACTCGTCAAACACACATGTGGCAGTGTGTCATGTTTGACTATCGTCCTTGCATTCTGATGTTGCGTCATCAATATTGATCACTGTTCTCTTTTTATCCAATTCAGTATGCCATCGTCGTTGGTCTCGTCTTCCTTCTCGAAATTGCCGGAGCCATTCTCTTGCTCGTCTATACTGGCCAGGTCAGTGACTTCTCCCTAATTATGCATCTCATATGCAAGCGTGATTTGAAAATTAGCTAGGCGTGAGGAGAGCACGTAGAGTGTATGCAGTGAATTCCATGCCAACGAAGCCCTCTGTTTAAACTCGAGATAGAAGGCCATAAATATGTAAACAAGGGGCTCGCAATATACTGTGCAGTTATTCAATGCGTTGCACTTGAACAGCCAATCAAATAATTTAGATAGCAGCCCAATGATAAGCGCTTACTAACGGACTTCCTCTCTCGTAACATTTCCTTCATATCGAACCCAAACAAAGCGCTACATTTCTTTACTTACACCCTTACTTGCAGATCACTGATATCGCTCGCGATGGCGTCCGTCAAGCCGTCAACAAGTACGACCCAACCCAAGTGAACCCACCAGCACCCATAAATGGCTTCGTGGACATCCTGCAGTGGAGCCTCAAGTGCTGTGGGCTCTGAAGGCCACAGTGACTACTACACTGGACGCAGCGCCAAGTTTCCCAATGGCCAAGTTCCACAGTCTTGTTGTTATGATCCCCTTGAAACTGGACGACCCATGAGCACTTGCGGCTACCAAACAAGTGGAGGCGGCTTCACGATGCCCTTCGATCAAGGGTGCTCCAAGGCTCTGGACGACTTCCTTCGTCTCTTCGTGGGCGTCATTGCCGGCATCTTGATTTTCGCTGCCGCAATCAAGATCATTGCTGCCTGCTTTGCATGCAGTTTGAGGAATGCCGTCCTCTAAACAAACTTGTTGATTCAATCAGATATCTACTTTTTGAACTGTTCATATCTTGACATGTGTACCCACGGTTGTACGAATTCTTCATATCAGTTTTATTGTATTCGTTTATATACTGCTTTTGCGCTTAAAATTCGTTCAAATTCTATCCGTCTCTACAACTTAAGCACTTTGTTTGACTTTATCCAGAAAAGCATTCACGCAACGAACGCATCTCTCGTAACACAGCTCAAATCGCTTGCTGTCACTGTCGTAATACGGATCAATGATTATTCCCTCTTTCTTCGGATCATAGTCACCGAGCATTTCAATCACAGCTTTACTGTCTTTGGGCTTTTCGTCACTAATGTCCGTCACATTCTCATGATCCATGCCAAAGATGTAATCGAACTTCTTGAAGTCCTCATCGCACAGCTGTCGCGCCCGATGGGTCATTGGTAAACCTTTCGCTTCCATCACTTTGCGTCCCCGAGGTTCCGGCAGTTTACCAATGTGGTAGCCGGCCGTAGCACAGCTGTCCACGAACCATTTGTCTTCCTCTCCTCTCTTCCTTACTTCGTCAGCAAAGGCAACTTCGGCAATCGGTGATCGGCAAATGTTGCCTAGACAGACCATGAGGACACCTTTCTTCCCTTCGGTAGCCATTACGTGACAGCGATCAAGAGTAGTTAAACTGCTCTCTACCTGTTATTCTAGAATGCCAAGATGTCGCCAAGTTGAAAAGTTCTTGAAAGATCTTCCCATCAAAGTGTTGACAGGCTAAATTATTCTCCAGATCAGGAAGATCAGTTCCAGGCAACACACAGTGAAGCCTGTGTTAGACTTGCAAAACAAACCACCACGTGACTGGAAGGACTTCGCCGTTATTGCTCCACCTTCGCCGCCAGAACTTTTTTGCGAATACTTACCTAAATTTTTCGTTAACGATTGGCTGATCTAGACTTGACGAATTTCCTATGTTTGAATACTTCCACACAAATTAACCACATACACATGTTTAGTGCTACTACTGAAAATGTAGAAAATGCAAGCCACAAACTTGATTATTTATTTTTGTTTTATTTCCACCTACGATAATATAATATAACTTCCAGCTTGGCCAGGACTATTATTCATACCTGAGGTTTCATATCTCATAATCTCCTGTACACAGAAAAGCTAACTCAAGGGTGTCTGGGTTGCGAATTACTATTTTTCATAATTTCCTCAGACAGGTCCATAATTCTAAACTCCTCTCCTAAGATCCCTGTTCTTCAAAGCCGAGCAAGTAGACTCATCCGCTTTTGAAAGAGATAACCTTAGCTTGCTTAAAGCTCTAATTGAACTTAATTTGAACTTTGATAGAGATCAGATAAGAGAAATAAATCATCCGTCGGACGTGAGGTTCTCAGTGGAGCACTTTGGCGGAGTCACGTGAGTCTCCACCTTGCTCCGCCAGCAGTTCGCTCCGCCAGTTTCCTGGAAACTGATTGGCTATCTCTGCTCCGTTTGCTCCGTTTTGAAAACGTTTGAACCAACGAGATGCTGTCACTTGCTTTTTGGCGGCTTTTGCTATCCGCTCTAAGCTTGGCGTGCATTCCATTTTTTGCATTTCATGAATATTATCTGCCACTGATTTGTCTGATTGTGTTCATTATTGTCCGTAAATATCCTGTCTTCCGTTTGAGCATGTCAAGCATCTTTCACTACAAGTGTCGCAGTCCAACTGGTGGCGCTGAGAAAGATGGCAGCCATGTGCAGAGCGGAGTTGCCGCTGATTCAGTTAAGTCGCCTCCAAGGGAAGCCATCATCAAGCGGCCACTTCAGTCAGGGACTGTTACCAAAGAAACGAGACGGCGAAGTTCGAGTTGCCCTCCCGACAAGGACAAGCCCTTGATGTCGAGCACTCCAACTCACAAGGAAATTAAGTCATCAAAGACACCGGTGGTTGGTTCTCAGCCATCATCGCGATCTGGTACTCCGGTCAACGGGAAACATTCACCTGGCCGACTATACAACAAGATTGCCAATCCGAAACCTCGTTTCGTTGGTTTAAAGAAGCCTGACTCTGCTAAATCATCCCCAGTGACAACGCCAAAGAGTTTGCCGCTGAATACCATGAAGACCACCAAAGTTGTCAATTCAAGTCATATCAAAACCTCCACTGCATGTACTCCAGTCACTACTACTAAGCCGAAGTTGACACCGGACATCATCACCCCGGCATCATCTGTGGAGGGCTTAGCTCCATCATCAGCGTCTACAGCATCGACCAACACCATCACATTGAACCATCACTTGAAGTCGAAATCGAATAGCTCACCGAATCTTAATGTAAAAGTTAACGTAAACGTTGGTTTCAATTGCCGTGATAAAGAGTGCAAGAATCGCCAAAGCAAGCTATCCTGTACTCCTCAGATCGCCTCAGTGACTTGTGATGGCACGGAGAAAAAGGACAAGCTTGATCTTAACGACAGTATTTCTTGGGAAGAAAAGTCAACTACGATGACCGTTGCTGTCCGAATGAGACCTTTCAATGAAAGAGAGAAAACAGACATGACGGCTGAAAAAATTGTTTCGATGAACCGTGATAGAAACACCGTCAGCGTTGCTGGTCGAAATGAACAGTTCGCTTTTGATCATGTCCTAGACTCTGTCGACCCTGTGAACAGTGACACTCAAGAGATTTGTTATAAGTCAGTTGGCCGGCCTCTGCTTAATCATGCATTCGAAGGTTACAATGTCTGTTTATTTGCCTACGGTCAAACAGGCTCAGGCAAAACTTTCAGCTTGACCGGCGAAGAGGACACTGGCGATCAACTTGGTATAATACCTAGATTTGTGAACGATCTTTTTGCGAACGTTGACGACAGCTTTGACCCGATCATAACGCTAACATACCTGGAAATCTATAACGATCAAATTTTCAACTTGTTAGATATGAATTCAACACAAGAAAAAATTCAGTACAAAGTTCGTGAACATCCCTCAACTGGACCTTATGTAGCAAATCTTCTACCGGTTTTCATTCAGAAAAGAGAAGATTTACTGTCCTGGCTTTCATTTGGAAACATCAAGAGGCAAAAGGCAGCTACATTGTGCAATGAAAAAAGTAGCCGATCGCATGCCATCACTACTTTGACTGTATCAAGAAAGACTGCTGGTGACATGAATGAAAGTGTTGATGAGAACGATAGTCAGTCATCTGAAGGTGAGCGCATCGTTGTCAAGATCAACTTCGTAGACTTGGCCGGAAGTGAGAGAGCATCTGTCGCTCAAACCAGCGGAGAACGTCTCAAGGAGGGAGCTTCAATTAACAAGTCCCTAATGACTCTCGGGAAAGTTATTTCTGAACTTGCCGATAAAGCTGAAAAACCGAACTCGAAAATCCATGTGTCATACCGAGAGTCTACGTTGACTTGGCTGCTAAAAGAAAGTCTCGGTGGAAATTCGAAAACTTGCATGCTGGCAACCATCAGTCCAACGAACCACAACGTCGAAGAAACCATTAGTACCTTGCGATATGCATCAAAGGCTCAGCGCATTGTAAATAAAGTTCGTGTTAACGAAGATCCGAAGACCCGCATGATACGTGATTTAAAGGCTCAAGTTGTCGATCTTCAAACCCAGCTGATGAACATAGTGCCTAGTCTACCTCCGACCCCGGATATTGAGCTTGAACCCATTGATCTCAAACAAATACGTAAACTAAACCTGAAGAATGAAGAAAAGTCAAAGCTGCGAGAGTACATTGAAAACTTTTTGGCCAATAACTGTAACTTGAGCTGTGTCACTGACAGCAATGGTGATGCCAGTACATGTCCTTCCTCCGAAGCCTCGTCGGTTCATGTGAAATTCCGGGAGACTTTGGATGTAATCACGATAAGTCGAAATGAAACTATGGAAGATACTGTCATTGAAAAGAACAAAGTCGAATCGGATACCTGGGGTGAACCTACTCAGTCTGATCAAAAGACTAGAACTGTGGAACCATCTCAACCAGGTGACCTTGCTCTGGACGAGAAGGACCAAAGCGATGATAACTGGGGCAGCCCTTCCAATGATCAAGGCGATAGCAAGAAAGATGGCGTTAACGAAGACGATAATTGGGGCTCTGCTAATCCCCAGGCCGACGCTGCTGACGAATGGGGCACCACTGATGCTGGTGGTGATAATTCAAATGCCGATGACTCCAAGGCCGGGAGCGATGAGTGGGGAACTGGTGGCAATGATACGGATGCCAAGACAGAAACTCAAGGCGAAGATAACAGTGGCAACAAGGACGATGAATGGGGCTCCAGTGACTGGAATAATGGTGATACTAAAAAGGAAGACAAGTGCGACGTTCCGGAAACAATTGAAGAGGAAGAATGGTGATCAATGCTTTTATAGCTAAAAACTGAGTAAACTACTTAATTACTGACTTGATATTACATGTTTATCTTTCAACAAAGTGTATTTCAAAATGATAAAAAGATGATATTGCGAAACGACGATATATTGCAAACTGCTCAAGCTACATGGACAACGAAAAGTCGAGATCTTTGAGAAGTTTTTGGCAAAGTGAAAAGTCATGAGACTTGCCCGAAAGTAACCTGCATAGAATGTCACCCTTGCAAACCTGGTCATTGCAGGGCTTGTGCTTGACATAATCGCTCTTGTTGAAGTAATACGTGTAAAATTGCTGGAACAAGTTCTCGTCGTAAATCATGTCCATGACCAGCTTGTGCCACTGGTCGGCCCGAAGGGACTCCAGTCCGAAGGCCTGTTTGGCCGAATAGGCCAGCTGGAAGGCCATTGGCTCGCGGTCGCTGTGCAAGTTGGCCAGCGTCAGGTTGGCGAAGTACGTCTCGTGGTCAAGAATGTCGAAGGTGTCCCGGTCGACGGAGTATATCCGGTAGCCCGGGTTCACGCCACCGAAGGTTGTGACCGACGGGGCCACATAGGCCACATTTATCGCCCTGGGACTGGTGGAGTTCAAGGTTGCCTCGTCGTAGAACAGTTCAAACTCGTCGTTGTGGGTGTGGCCGAAGAACTGGGCCACAATGGTGGCCTCGAAGCGGTTCACGATGCGATGGTAGTTGCGTGACCACACTTGCAGACAGTCATTGGAGCCGGGCGGAATGTGGCCAATTATGTGGACCTTCTCGGCCAGCAATTCGGACACTTGGAGCTCATTTATCAGCCACGTCAACTCGTCGGCCGGATCGGTGGAATTTAGTAATAGCCACCAATTTTGATTATTGCAGTAATTCATGTTCAGGGAAATTATCTTCAGTCCTGGGCGTATTTTTGTTGCATAATATGCTCCTCTGAGGGAATATATTTTAGTGGTTTTTTGTGTTCGATTGGCAAAACGAACGCGAGAGGGAGAATAAGAGGGGAGAGAGAGAGGGAGAGCGTTTAGAGAAGGGAGAGTGAAACAGGAAATTACATAATTTTGATCTATCATTATAAGCTATTGCATAATTTAGTCGTAGCCATGATGTCTTACTTTTTTATGTTATCTAGAGCACTTTTCGGCAACCATTTGGACCACATGTCTTCCAGTTCATTATAGAGCCACGAAATGGAATTTTTCCCCTTAACCTCAGGCCGCGGAAAGCTTGTTTATCAGGGAAAGCGAGAGGGAGAGGGGGGGAGAGATGAGAGCGAAAGAGCGATGAGATGAGAACAAAAATATAGAAAATGACAAGGACGGATAAAGTTGTCATGAAGAATTTCGGTTCATGTCATAATTCTCTCCAGGTAATCATAATCCAAAGGAGATTGAGACGCCAAAACCAGAAAGAGGGGAGAGGCGAGAGGGAGAGAGAGAGAGACAAGACATGGGCTTTACCTGTTGACAGGTGCACTTTCGTGATTACCCAGAGCCGGCAAGACTGCCACATGTCCTAAATGTTTGTCAATTAGCGCCGACACGGTGCGCAGCAGCTTGATTTGTCCCTTTCGAGTTTGGTTCCAGACATCGTGGGCCGGCACGTCGCCGGTCCACATGACGTAGTCAAGGTCCCCGTGGTGGGCCCCGATGTGGGCCAACATGGCGTCCAGGGTGCGCAGGGGTATGTCGCAGTCCCGGTAGTCGCCCCAGTAGCCGCTCAGTTCGTGACCGGGCGCCTCACGCAGGGCCGGGCGACAGCAGAGCGGTTCGCCGCAGACAGCGTCGCCACCTACCGAGTACTGGGTGTCAATGTGGGTGTCGGACAGCTGGAGCACCCTCAGCGGTGGGCCGCTGCTCTTCCTCGGCGGGCCGGGTCTGGGCTTGTCCGGCTTGGGTATGGGACTTAGGGGCAGGGTCCAGTTGTGCAGCGGGTTGGTGGTGTGGGCGCACTTGTCGCCCAGCATGATGCCGCAGATTTCGGACGGCGTCAGGGCCAGCTTGGCTATCACCGTGACGAACTCTTCCTGAGGAGGAGAGAGAGAGGAGGAGAGGGAAGGGGAGAGAGGAGAAAAAGGGAATCATTTAGAAGCCGACGTTAGTGATGTGCTTGTAGAGATAATTAGTGGCTTGCTTCTAGTCGACTTGACACGAGAGCGAGGAGGGGAAGAGAGAGAGGGGGAAAGGGGGAGAGAGCGCTTTCTGAGCTAAACGGGTAACGTCAAGTCACGGGTAACCGAAAGTCCGTCGGTACTACCACTCTCAAGGCTTTAAACTCTCTCTCTCTCTCTCTCCTTTATCTCTCCCCTCTCTCCCTCTCGCTTCACACTTCCTTCCTGGTTATATTGGTATTTAATGTTGACTTGAGAACTTACACTACAAGGGGAAAAGTTAAGCCCGACAAGTTTAACTGAACCCGAGCTAGAGAGGGAGAGAGAGAGAGAGAGAGAGGACCACCCAATGGCTGGGGCTCAGTCATCCGAATGAGTTTGAGTTTCAGGGATTTTCTCTCTCCCTCTCTGCCCCTCTTGCCCTCCTCTCGCCATCTCTTTCGTTTTAGTCTCGCTCTCTCTCTCTCTCTCTCTCTCTCTCTCTCCGGCTCTCGCTATCTCTCCAAGGCATTTCTGACACTCTTTTCTTTCCCTCTGTCGAAGTCTAATCAATTGACTGACAGTAGAATAGAAGATGGGGAAGAAAAGAGCCACCTGAGCTCTTTCCTCTCCTCTCTCCCTTTCGCTCTTGCTCTTCCCCGCTCTCTCTCTCCCCCTCTTCGGCGTCTACCATTTCAATCTCGAATTTCGTACCGTTTGCGTATAGACTAACAGCGATATGTCAACTTCAAGTGACACCAAAGATCAAAGAGGCGGCGATAAGAAAGAAAACGAAGAGGGGGGGGAGGGGAGAGAGCGAAAGAGGGAGAGAGAGGAGACGGACTTGGCTCAGACAAGGGAACCATCGGAGCGATCGAAAAAAGTTCTACTTTTCAAGTTCCGTGAACAAGAACAGCATTTTGTTTTCTCTCACTTCTTTCTCGTCTCTGTCGTGCTCTCTCGTCTCTCTCCCTCCCTCTCGCTCTTAGTCACTCACTCTTCATCTTTCGCTCTCTTTCTCTCTCGCTCTCTTTTCAAATGGATATGCGAACAATTTCGTGACTTGCTTTGCTTGGCAAACAATCATCACAATGTACATATATAAGAAAGAAAGAACACCAGTGCGTATATAGAGAAGCAAAAATTTCGCTCCACACAACAAAGGCAAGGAGATGAAACGAAAGCGAAGAGAGCGAGAGGGAGAGAGAGAAAGATCTATTAAAGAGGCTTCTTAAAGAAAAGGCTTTCTCTCTCTCCCTCTCCTCTCTCTCTCAGCTGGCTGTTTCTTTCTCTCCTCTCTGCACCGTGTAATACCATCATCAAGAGATCCCTCTAACTAACGACCATGGCTGGTCTTCGGGACCTGAGAGAAAGGGATAGCGGCAGAGGGCAAGAGAGAGAGGGAGAGGGGGAGAGAGAGAGGAACAGAGGAGAGATGATGGTGATGATGATGATGATCATTACCTTGAAAATGTTAGTCATGCCTTTGCACACTTGAGGCTTCTCCACTTTCAACATGACACAAATGGTATTGGCTAACGACGCCAGCTCATCCTTTCCCCTTCCGAACTCAATCAGGTGCTGAATCAGCGCCATGCCGAACTTGCACGTGTAACACGTGGCCACGGTGGTCTTGGAGTGCTCGATGTCCTGGATGACCTGGCGCAGGTCCAGCATCTCGAAGATGTGCGCCGTCAGCTTGGTCAGGAAGGAGGTGTCGCCATCTTTGGCCAGCACTTGCCTACTGTCCACCGGGAGCTCGTTGCTCGTGTCCAGCCCGCTGTCCAGTGTCCGGCCGTGGGCCGAGGTGGGCAGACAGCTGACGAGCAGGACACAGGTGGTCACGAGACACGTGACTGACACCATGATGGACGTTGGCTTCGGTTTCACTGGCGGTGGTTGCGCAACTGGATCAAAGAGTTAATTAACGGGTGTCACACAGATCTGTCTAAATTGTTGGCCAACTAAATCAAAAAGTGTCTCATATGGGAATACTTGTTAATAAAAAAGAATATGTAGTTCTTCTCGGAATGGGATATTCGGTAACCAATGGAGACACGAGAGGGAGAGAGAGAGAGGGAGAAGGAGAGGAAAGGAAGAGGAGACGGCAATAACATAAACAGGGAAATGAAAAGTCGAGGCCAAGGTCAGCCAATGGTTGCTCAGGTCGTTGACCGCGAGAGTGACTGAGAGAGGGGAGGGAGGGAGAGAGAGATGATCGCACTTCCTCTCGTTCTCCTTGCTGACTACGGCGACTAACGGCACTTGCAATTCCGAAGGAGGAAGAAGAGCAGAGCAAGAGGGAAATTCTTCAAGACCTGTTACGATGATAGTAAGAGGAGACTGCTCTCGGGCCAGTTACGCTCGTATACCTACTCTCTCCCTCTCCCCTCTCTCTCTCTCGCTCTCCTTCTCGCTTCTTCACTTACTTTTTTCCAGTCTCTTTTTCAGAGTGACATCTATTGGATTTCGGTAAGCTGAGCAAATGAACAAACCTTTTCCTTCTTTTTCCCTCTCTCTCCTCTCTCCCCTCTCTCCCTCCCTCCCTCCTCCACTGAATGCACTTGAGAAATTTGCACTACATTTCGGTGTCAAGTAAACATGAAAAGTTGTGTGCTATCAGATATTTGAGCGAAATTAGATTATAAGCTTCAGCGATGCAAATTACACTTTCACTTCGTTAATATTTACCATGTGAAAATATGAAACTCAAGCCACTCAGATTGCAGATACGCGAGAGAGAGAGAGAGAGAGAGAGAGTCCCCAGTAAGCCTGCCCTTCCTCTCTCCTCTCCCTCTCCTCTTTCTTTCATCCACTTGGTTCCCAGTCTCGCCCTTCGTCTCTCTCTCTCTCCTCTCTCCCACAACACGCTGTGCCCGTCATAACGTAATTAGAAGGACCAAGGCTCTTGAGCTAATTAGTCTTATTGCCTAACTGAGGAAGGAAGAGAGGAGAGGAGAGAGGGAAGAGAGGAAGAGAGAGCGGCGGAGGGAGTAAGTCACGCAATCTGGAGGAGAAGCTATCCGTGACTCGGAGCTAATGTTCAGGTCTCTCCTCTCCCATTATTGCTTTCCTCCTCATCTATATATAAGTAAATTTAACTCATAGTGATGAGCACGAGAGACACTCATATATCAGTCATATATCAGTCCAAGTTTCTCATATAGTAGTATATGTTTGGAATGGCTGCTGAGTAAACAGGATCACGCGCTAATCTGGATCCTCTCGGCGTCTCTTCTTTCTCGATTCGATTTCCTTTCGCAGCAAACACTCGGGAGGGGAGAGGAGGGAGGGAGAGGGGAGAGAGAGAGAAGGGCAACGCCATGTGCCTTCAGTCGCCGGTCCGGTGATACTGTCTCGACAGTGACATATGACATTCACATGGATGATGAGCAGCTCACGGTGACTCGCTCATACACGTTTATCTCGCGCTCTCCCTCCCTGCCGTCCTCTCGCTCTCTCCTCTCCCTATCGCTCTCGCGGCTCCAAATAGATGGTAATGTGAACGCCACTGACTCAGGTATATTTTGCACGGTGTATAGTTTTAGATTTCTTATCAGCATTTTTTCCTTATAAACAACTACACGTATCCAGGTTTACCTACACTGTACAAGTATGCTGTACTCGTATTCTCTCTCTCCCTCTCCCTCTCTCCCTCTACTTTAGTTCCATATATAACCTGATACCATGCTCTGCCTGAACATCCACATTGAATGCATAAACTTGGCTCTTGTTGATGCAATCATACATGGCCATGTACAGAGACGAGCTTTCACTAAATTACTTTCCTCTATCGCTCTTCCCTCTCGCCCTCTTCCTCTCTCTCTCCCTCTCGCTCTCTCGTTCGCGCTCTCGATGTCGCTTAGTGCATGTAATTCACAAATGATATGACAACGGCGGCAGTACAGTAATTGTTATGAAATGCAGTACACAGAAAAAAGTATAGCATATTACTGCACATTCAATGTCCAAGGCGCATATATCTGAATAATTCCATTCTCATATTTCTGTTCCATGAAACACAGACATGTACCGAACATAGATACGAGAGGAAGAGAGGGAGAGGGAGAGGGAGAGGGAGAGGGAGAGAGAGAGAGACCATGGAACACCAGCCGGAAGAATATCATCAAGTCTCGCTGACTGCTAATATATCTCGAGTAAAGCATACACAGATACACAACACAGCGTACCTGGTAATAATTTTGTACTATGTATCTACGCACAGAGACATCATTTGACTCGTACGTGAATGGAATATGATTTTTTAACCGTTTTTATGACATGAAAAATATCGCTCTGTGTGGCAACATTGTAACTATGTGATTAAGATAGTCAATTGTATTTTATAGTGTCATATTCATGTAACGACAGACCATTAGAGGGCCCTCTCGTCTCTGCTCTCTCCCTCTTCCTCTCCCTCTCTCCCTCTATCTTTAGTCAATCGTTCACTCGTAGTCCTTTCCAGTTGCTCTGGACATGTTTCGTCTCTGAACTCATTTGTACGCTTGATTAGAACTCAATCTACAGAACTTTCGCCTCTCGTTTCTTTACCAGTGTCTCATTGGCTGTTACTTCCATTACCGCAAACTTCGATTAGCTTCACTTTCGCTCAGCTGGCCCTTTCCTTTTCCTCTCCCTTCCCCTCTTCTCCTCTTTGCTCCTTTCCCCATAAATGGCAGCACGCACTCACATAGAGAGACTTCCAGAACTTCTAGAACTCGAACTCATCGAAGGACAATTGGCTAGAGTTGTCGTCTCTCTCCTCTTCGCTCTCCTCTTCCCTTTCTTCCTCTTCCTCTTTCTCGGCCTCCCTTTCTTGCCCTCGCACTCCATCTTGACCGTAACTCTTTGCTGACCCTTGATTTGTGGCCATCAGCGTGTCTCTGGCCATCTTGGACTCTTTGGCCAAATTGCCTTGCAGTTTGTCCATCATGGTGTCCAGTTCAGCTGGCCTCTGGTTCTCAGTTCTTTCGAGTTCTGTAGTTCTTTCCAGTTCTGTGGCCTTTTCTCCACTCTGAGGTTTCCCTTCGCTAATCGAGTGGCCACTGTCCAAACTTTGTTGATTGTACTCTTCCAGCTCGAGCTGGTAATCGACTTCCGGAATAGATTCACCGGAACTCGATGAGCCTCTCGAAGGCTCCGGCCTTTCCGGGGCCAAGTCAAGCGGCTCGCTTCGAACTCGGCCACTCGTGGCCTTGGGAAGGGGTGTCCTGGGCTTGCACAGGTCACACGGGGCCCTCACGGCCGCCACTGATGGCCATCACGGTGAAATGGCCCAGAGACGTGCCCACAGAGTGCTTGTAGCTGCAGCACGTGCTCACGCGACAATCCCTGACCCCGTCGATAAACATGGTCAACGAGAAGTGACCATCAGCACATGGGCGAGCCGTGACAATGAATAACGAGTCGGGCTTTATGTCGCCCTGAAATATGACGACACTATTTCCTCCCGAATGGATTTGTTGTGTAATCCTGACGGCTCGCTCTGTTCGACTCTGAGCCGTAATGCCTTCGAAGCGAACCGTTAATTGGACCTCTGGACATTTTCCAGTTCGAGGCTTAGAACCTTTCTGACTCAAACTGACTAATGATTCACAGTCCAGGGCTCTGGCCGGCCCATTAATTTCCCTTGGAAATTGGTGCGACTCGTGTTCCAGGCCTTCCTGTAAAGATGGAGCCTTTAAATCATCAATTGCAAACTTAAATCCAGTTGCATTGTTGTGTGATAAATTGGACTGTGCGGAGAATGCAGATTGCCGTAGAGATTGGTGATTTAATTTGGTTCTAGTGCCATTCCGTCTCCTTGGGCTCGCCGGTGACTTGCCATAACCATTTCCAGCATTTGTAATGGCTCCACTTCCGGTTTCCACTAGCAACGAAGTCGACTTCCGGTCCCAACTAGTGTACTGCAAGTGCAACTCGTTGGCTCTCTGTAGCAACTGGACCTTAATGTTCTCTTCGAGTCGCTTCGACTCGAGAATAAGGTCCACTTGTCCCGGTTCAATAAAGCCCTTTGCAAGTATGTCGTTGACGAGTGACTGCAATTGGCGTTTCCGGTCCGACTCCATTCCACTTCCGGCCTGGGCGACAATTCTTCCATCACGCGTAACCTAGGAGACAGAATTTTTTCTCTTCTCAGACAGACAGTGAGCAAGAAGGATTGATAAAAGGGGGAAACTTTGGAGTAGATCGACTTTCTAGAGAAATCACTGTAGCGAAGAGAGCGCTCTTAGAATGCTCTAAAGTGTTCTGAGAGGGGAAGGGAGGGAGAGAGAGGGAAGAGACTTAAAATTCGAAAGCAATAGCTTAGTGCTGAGTAACGTAGTGAAAGATGTCACAGTGATTCGAAAAGAAAGAGAGAAAAGAAACAAGAGGGTCAAGAGTAAGAGCAGGTCCCTCAGATTTGTCTCTCTCTCTCTCTCTCTCTCTTTCCTGTCTTAGAACATTTCGACTTTGTACATACTAGGCCATATCGAAGTAAATGGCTCCTTATGGACGGCTTTTTGAAGTGTTCCGACAAATGAGGATCTGAAAGGCTGTCGTACGTGCCGAGGACACTGAGAACAGTTCAAGTGGGAAAAGGGATGACGAGATCGAAAGAGACAGAGAGAGAGAGGGAGGGAGAGGGAGAGAGAGAAAGACGAAATAGAACATTATTCGGACAAAGCCACACACATTGAATTCATAAGCGATGAGTGAAACATGTGACGTTTTCGGTCATTCAAGTTGTTTAGTGGAGCGAATTGCGAATGTAAGTTTGCTGAATACATAGGCAAAGAATGAGGAGAGGAAGAAAGGAGGAAAGGGACAGAATGGGAACAGAATTGAGGAGAGAGCGAGAGGGGGAGAGAGGAGAGAGAAAAGAGAGATAGATACGAACAATTTATGCCTGGCTTTTCATTCGAATGGGAATTGCGAGCAAAATTGTGGATGAACGAGAACTTGAGAGAGAGCAAATATTAAAAGAGGGAAATTGAGAATTGAAAAGGACCAGAGCGAGAGGGAGAAGAAAGGAGGGAGAGAGCGAGAGAGGAAAGGGGAGAGAGAGAGACCAAACCGAAACTGAGTTTCAGTTTGCTTATTAAAATTACTAATTTTAATTAAATCATCTAGAGGCTGTTTTTCTGGTTCAGTTGAGCGTGAAAGGGTTGCAAGAGGGAGAGGGAGAGAGAGGGAGAGGAAAATGAGAAGCCATATATTTCCGGAAAATGCCTTGACGACGAGAACGTGATGTTTACTGTTAGTCGGAAACCGAGACTGCTAATATCTAGCTCGACTTTGGTATCGTTCGAAAGGTTCTAAAGAGTTCTGAAGGGTTCTAAAGAGTTCTCTCGAAAAAGAAACAATCTTCAACTTACTCATTGAACTTTTTATTAAGAGCCCCTATGGTCCACATGGTTCTAAAGATGATGGCCACAGTTCGAGGACATTGGTGGACATTTCAGAACTTTTTGAAACTCGACAAGTAAACAGATCGAAGTGTTCAGAGGAGAGTGAACAGTTCGAAATAATGTTGCCGAAGGGAACATTAGTGATAAAGAGTCAAAGGACACTTTTTCGAGTTCTGTGTATTGGTTCGAAGCGGAATCGAAAAAAGGTAACTGAAAAAAATGGCCGAAACTATTTTAATTTCCTGTTCTTTTAAACGAGACCTTAGAACGGTTCTAATGGAACATTTTAGAACTCAGTCGCCCATGTTTGGCCTCAAGCTCGAGTTCTTAATGTACTAAAGCCCCACCCGCTCGATATTATATACTGAACAGAGACTACGTGTACACTCTGCTATACTTGCTGACTCTCTCTCTCCCTCTCTCTCTCTCTCTCTCTCCCTCTCTATGTACAAGTTCGCCAGTACATTTCGATTCTGTCCATATAACCGTCACACACACATCATAGCCATAGCGACGGCAGTTTGAGAGAATGTACACAAATAATGGAATAGGAATATACGTTCCTTATGCAGTTCTGAGGAGAGCTGGAGGAAGAGCGACTGGCAGTGAGAGAGGGAGAGAAGGAGAGGAGAGAGGGAGAGAGAGGGAGCAAACTTTTTGAACCGTTTCTAGCGAGCTAAGTAAAAATCGATCCGTTTGCATGGCCGCCAGTGGCGTTGATATACACGGGCCTCGGTACCCCTGGGCAACACAAGGGCTGACTTTACTTGCTCAGGAAAACGGTGCCAAGCGGCTGTTGCTCTCTCCCTCTCTCTCCCCTCGCCCTGTCTCATTCTCTCCCTCTCTGTCCCTCTCTCTCCCTCCCTTTTTCGCTGTTGCTGGCTAGCGAAAAAATCTTGTTCCCGTGGCTGTTATAGTGAAGAAGCTTGAACTATACTGTTCACTTCATTTCACGTCTTGAGTCCTAGTATTAAAATCGCTCTCGTTCTCTCTCTCCTCTCCTCTCTTCCCCCCCCTCTCTCTCCCTTCTACGCTTCGTTTCCAACATATGTCGCCGGGTTGCTGCTGTGGCTATAGAAGCTCACAACCAAAAAACCAGAACTCGAATTTTCTCTGTTCAAAAAGCAGTTTCTTTCTCCCCCTCTCTCGCTCTTGCTCTCTCTCCCTCGTCGTTCCTCTCTCCCTCTCGCTCTCCCTTCTTCACTTCCCTGTACACATACACTACGAGCACCATATTCTTACACTAGATTGTTCGAACTTCCTCTTGACTTGCCTTCAAGTTATAATGGTCTTGACTGTGTGGTCGTGGTTATTGCCATAAAGAGCGCGAGAGAGGAGAGAGGAGAGAGAGAGAGAGAGAGAGAGAGAGAGAGAGAAATGCACCAGCCATGACGATCACTCTTTTAGTCATTCTTCTCCTCTTCCTCTCGCCGTCGAAAATTTATATAGAGAGCGAAGTAGAAGTTGTGGTAGAAAGGATGCACTCACACTTTATACACTTTTTTATTGCAAAAGCCTCTCGACGCATTTTACAGCCAAATAGAACTGGTCCATATTTTTACAGAGTGTATGTAACAAAGATTGAGAGAGGGGAAGGGAGAGAGGGAGAGAGAGAGCCAGGAAGAGAGGAAAGGAACATCAAGATACTTACAGGAAAACGTTGCCATTTCATGTTCTTCTTCCATCAAGTCCCTTTTTCTGACATTAACAAGAAATATCCACGTCATTCGTTTTTCCTCTCCCTCTCCCCCTCTCCCTCTCTCCTCTCGCTCTCTCCCCTCTAGCTCTCGCCGTAGTATTTCTTCGATATTTTCCTCGGCTTTTGCCTCTCGTCCACAATGAGTTCATCTAGTATATTGGCTTTACAGAGATCATTGCATGGGGTCAATCCGGTGGCGGCCATGTTGGCCTCTCGAGAGTAGTACCTGGGAATAGGGTAAGAGGGAACAGCGGGAAGGGTGAGAGAAGGGGAGAGAGGGAGAGAGAGAGGAGAGAAAGAGCAACAAAGGGCAGAGAGATGTTGTTGCAGCAAAGCGGAGACGAGCTTGCATTCGATCCAAACACGAACCGTTCTGGCACATGTTCTAGAACTCGCAGAACAGTTCATATCCAGACTGATTGCCAAAGAGAGAAAGGGAGAAGAGAGGGGAGAAAAGAGAGGAGAGGGAGAGAGCCAGAAAAAGCAGTTGCAATCAAATGTTATACCTGTAGAACATGGCGAACAACTCATCGTCCATCCTCATCAAGTGCACCAAATAATTCAGGTTGTCATGGGCAACGGTGGGCAAGCCGTAGGCCGAGGAAAAGGTGTACATTTTTCGCCATGTAGGTATTAGTGACAAGTTGGCCTCAGTTAAATTAAAGTAATATGTATGATGGTCACGTATGTGGCCACTGTGATTGATTTGGTACGTTCTATAGGCCGGGTTATTGCCCTTGTACGAGGTTAACGAGGGTCCTATGAGGCCCATCCCTATGGGCATTCCGTGGGCCGAAGTGTACACTCGAAACTCGTCCCTGTGCGTATGGCCATAGAACTGGCCCACAATTGTGTCCTGGAAGCGCTCGAGTATGTTCAGGAAATTCCTCAGCCATGGCCGAGTGCACTCGGTGGGGTCCGGGGCAATGTGGCCCACAATGTGGACTCGCTCGTGGGCCTGCTCGGCCTCGGCCAGCACCTTGACCAGCCAGTCCAGCTGATTGCCGGGATCCACTGAGTCATAGAGAGTCCACGGATTCAGTCGGGCACAGTAGTTCGAATTCATGATCACTGCCCTCAGCCGGGGCCGCAAGGGCATCGTATAGTAGCCGCCACTGAGAACATATGTTTGTCGTACACGCCGATTTTCGAGTGGGTAAAAAGATAAACACAGGGCAGAGGGAGAGGGAGAGAGGGAAGAGGGCGAACAAAGAGGGAGAGCGTTAGATTCATAAGTATTAGTCGGGATTAAAAGAACTACTTGGCGTGACTCGAATGTTCGAAAAGTACAGAGGGTTCTGAAGAGGGCTCTGTGCTGTCACATTGGGTTGAAGGCATCATCACTTACTACTTGAGAGTGGCCAGCGCTGAATCAGTTAGCCAGGGAGCCCATTCTTGGGCCAGAACCTCGTACAGCCATGATATCGATTGTGGCCCCGTGATGGAAGGTGGTGGGAAGCTGCACACCGGGCCACAGAAATGAGAGGGAGAGGAGAGGGAGAGAAGAAAGGGAGAGAGGAAGTGGATGAGATGGCAAGAGGCAGTGTTGTGCCGGAATAAAGCAAGTGCTCTCTCTCTCTCTCTCGCTCTCTGAGAGTAGTATTTTTCGCAAAGTCTAAGCATTCGGAAATCGAAGGGTAAACTGAGAGCAAGCGGAAGGTTTGGAAGACACCGGAATGGGGACAGAAAGGGGAGAGAGAGCGAGGGGAGAGGGAAAGGGAAAGAGAGAAAACAAAACACGAACAGTGATCTGAGTAAATAGCAATTAGTCTTCACTCATAGGCTACTGTCACGTACAAAGGCTTCTCTCCCTCTCTCTCTCCCTCTGCTATGCGATCCCTAATTGACGAAATTCCGTTGCATGGACAATGGCTATCTGTCTGAACATTCTATTTTGTCGTCTCTCTCTCCCTCTCCCCCTTTCCTTCGCGCTCAGCGTGCAAACATACCTGTTAGCCGGCGAAGTCTCGTGATTTCCAATGACAGGTATTACGGGCACCTTCGCATACTGCTTCACAAGCTGCGTGACCAATCTCACGTGACTAATGATTTCTTCTTTGGTTGAAAAATGGTCGTGAGGACCAATATCACCAGTCCATATCCAGTATTGTGCCTTTGAGAGGAGAGAGAAAGAGGAAGGAGGGGGAGGAAGGGAGAGAGAGAGGAGAGAGAGAATGAAATGCGAGTGGCAGTGAAAGGCAAGCATTGCGTTTAATGGGCCGACTGAAGAAAAATAAGCGACACGATCTGTGGACATTTTCTCCCGCGCTCTCCTCTCTCTCCCTCTCGCTCTCTCCCTTTCTCCTCTCTATCACACGCTGACCATGAGCCAAACTTGCGGTCGCCTTATCTTCGGTCAGTCCATGACCATTAGTACAGTTCACA
The DNA here is from genome assembly GCA_022750525.1 of Halotydeus destructor. Classification (NCBI taxonomy): domain Eukaryota; kingdom Metazoa; phylum Arthropoda; class Arachnida; order Trombidiformes; family Penthaleidae; genus Halotydeus; species Halotydeus destructor. Next base: position 314,312 of record JAIUWE010000043.1, read on the forward strand.
GAACCTACGACCGCTCTCGGGGCTTCGGCATTTGCTAGACAGATTATGAAGAACGATCTCTCCCTCTTCCCCTCTCCCTCTCCTCTCTTTCTCTCCCGCTGAATGGTCACTTACTTCCGGATGACTTTTGACTATCTGGTCCAGAGCACTGACCACAGTTCGCAGGGGCGAGTCACACTTCCGGTAATCACCCCAGAGGCCGGCAATGTCCGCCGTGTCCGCGGCAAAGTGACTCAGCGAACTAGAACCAGAACTCGAGCTCGAACTCGAACTTCGACAACACACAGGTTCGTCGCAGTTTGCATTCGAACCATGTTCATACTGAGTGTCCACATGCATGTCAGTCACCTGGACGAACTCGATGGTGTCCCCCTGGCGGTCACGGCCGTCACTCAGCCCGGCGGCCAGCCTGTCGCCCGTGGGCTGGGCGTAGCCGTGACCCCAGTCGGTGGGCAGCTTGGCCGGAATAAACACTGTCCAGTCGGTCTTGTCGGTCACTCTGTGGCCACAGTCCACGGACAGCAATATGGAGCACATTTCTTCCGGCGACAGCTTGGAGTGACGGCCAATGTAGTCCAGGTCGTCCTGGTTGTGTTATAGATTTTTTTTGTGTTCTGTTAGGACTTTGTGCGAACCTTTTCATGGTTAGTTCGAAAAAAGAGAGAAAGGGAGAGAGAGAGAGAGGGAGAGAGGATAGGTTGCTGAAAGAGAGCGAAAATAGGCCAACAATGGGAGTAAGAAAAATCAAGAGGCAAGAGAAAAGAGATGACGAAATTGTTGCACTTTTTATTAGCTGCAGCGAGCCACTTTGCTTGTCGTCTCTCCTCTCTCTCCCTCTCCCTCTCCTTCCCTCTTTCCTCCAGTTGTGCTCTCCTCAGCTTCGATTGTACTCAGAGTTCATTCGAAATGTGAGTCACGTTCGGCGACAAAGGAGAGAAAAGACGCGCCAACATAACGAGAAAAAGAAGAAGCCGGAGAGAGGGGGAGAGAGAGGGAGAGAGAAGAGCAAGGAAAAAGAGAAGACGAAGATGTGTGGCAAGGAAGGATGTAGAAGAAGAGAAGGAGAGGAAGAGGGAGAGAGGAGAGACAGGGACTTGCCTCGAAGGCATGTGAAATTCCGTGACAAATCTTGGGTTTCTGGAGCCGCAGCGAGATGCATATGGTTCTAACGGCCTTGCTCATGGCTGCCTTGGAGTACATCGGGCTCTTGAAGAAGTCCACAATGGTCACGCAGCCCAGACAAGAGGCCCTTGATGAGATGCCCTCTTGCACTTCGCTGATTAACTGGCGTAGAAGGGGCCGAAGGTAGAGGGGAGAGGAGAGAGGAGAGGAGAGAGAAGGGGAAGACAGAGTTGTTGAGTTCGATTGTTTCGGTGTGTTTGTTTCGTGTACCTTTGCAATGCTACTGTGAGCCAAGGAGAGCTTCGTGAGCGAACCACTCAGGCCGGGAGCGATGAGGACATTAGAGAACAGTTCTAAGCCCGTCAGCGACAGTAGACTGGCGGTCGACAGTTGGTTGACGGGAGAAAAGGAGTCACTTGCCGCGGCGGCCATTAGGGTCACGTCACGGCGTGACGTGTGACTCTTTCGCGACCCATTATGACCCATCAGGTCACGTGACCACGGAGTTGTCAATGGCTGAAAAGTGAGCTCGCGCTGAGGGCTGCTTCGCAACCAATTAGCCGCCGAGGCAGTGGCTTGACGGCTCCAGATATGGCTGCCAGGGCCTGGTATACTGGTTGATGGTGATGATGATGGCGATGAGGGCACCGATAAGAGCTGGGGTCCTGGAGGAGAGAGGGAAGAGGGGAGGGGAGAGAGAGAGAAAATGTGCGACTTGAGACAGAAAAGTGAGACATTTCGAGGGCGCCAATGACAGTGCTACTATTCTATGGCTTCTCTATGGCTTTTGCATTACGAGTGCATTGGGTACGCTAGTCACGCATAACCGAAAAGATGTCTACGTCTATTTTGTGAAAGGGAGAGGGAGAGAGGGAGGAGAGAGAGACGAAAAGAGGGAGAGAGAGGGAGCGAGAGAGAGAGAGAGAGCGAGGCGACTGCATCACAGGCATGTCACTACTTCCTCTCTTGACAGGCACAAAGGTCAACGTTTTGAAAGGTTGAGGAGTGAAGAGAGGAACGAAAGAGAGCGAGGAGAGGGAGAGGGGAGAGAGAGAAGTGCAAAACCTAAACTTGTATCGACACAAATCCATTAATTATGCAAACTTGCAATTAAGGAGGCAGCGGAAAAAAGCGAGAGATTGACAGCAAAGAAGTGCGTGATAGTGAAAGTCAATAAGCGCGAAAAAACGAGAGAAAGAGAAGAGCGGTAGAGGAGAGAGAGAGAGAGACTCCTCTTCCCTGCGAAAGTACATCCAATGTGGGCCTGATGGGCATGAGCTACATATACACAAACCTGCGATGACAGGATGTTGGCATATGAGTAGAAGTACCATTAAAAGTGACTCTAACAGGCCAGCTCCTCTCCTCCGGCCTCCCTTAGGTCCTTGGCCATTTGCAAAGTGGCCCACTAGTGGGCTGAAGAGACGACACTTCATGTTGGCCACTTCCGCTGACTGGCCTGTCACCTCCACAGGCTGGTCCTTCTTCCTTCTTCCCCGTCTCCCCTTTCCTCCTCCCTCTCCCTTAATGGCCATCCAGGCCGTGTTGTCCTCCAGCTCTGACCAGTTCGTGTTCGTGTTCACGGAGCCAACTTTTTCCCCTGTGAGGCGATTGTTTGTGCAACACACACAGTCATATTTTCATATTAGTGTTTGCTAAACGTTCAGAGGTGACTTTGCGCGAAGAATGATGGAGAGAGGAGAGAGGGAGAGGGGGAGAGAGGGCGAGCGCTTGTTAAGAGTCCTTTTCTGGCCGGACAAGGTTTACTTTGAAGACACACACACACTGACTTGTTTCACTTAAAGCATAACTAGAGCTGTTTCCTTGTCCACCTACTCAAACTTTGCCGAAAGAGAGGGAGAGAGAGGAAGAGGGAGAAAAATGCTATTTGACTGACAAAGCAATTTCGCAGGAATCGAGCGAGAAAGAGGGGAGAGAGAGAGAAGTTTAAGAGAGGGGAAGGGAAGTATGTTGAGTCAAGCTTTTGAAATATTCTTTTTGTTCTAAAGTTTGACAGTAGCTATAGTTTAACTCGGCATATATCTGTTCTATGCAAGATACTGCAAAATGGACGACAAGGGGCAAGGGGGGGGGGAGGAGGGGAGGAAGGGAAGAGAAACGATGATGGGAGCAACTATTCCGGGAAATGATCAGTTACAGGCAGGTAGAGGGGAGAGAGAGGAGGAAGAGAGGAAACTAGAAGAAACAAAATTATGACACAACTTTGACTCCGATTTCACAAATTGTAAACAGTTAAGTGTATCTGACATTTCAGCTTGTTAGTGTTTTGCCTTTCTTGCTGAGAGAGGGAGAGGAGAGGGAGAGCGAAAAATAAAATAAAAAAGAGGGCAGTGCTTGAGTGAGACACTTTCTCTCCTTCGCTTTCGCTCTTCTCGGGCGCTCTGCCTCTCTCCCTCTCCCTCTCGCATGTCACTGTCTAAATGTAGCTGACGTGTATAAAAAGCGTCGCTCTATAAAAAGGAGTAAATGTTTAAGGTTCAAGTTGCGCTTCAGTTGCTAACTAAAAATCAAACCGCAGACTTTTTAAAGACAGAGCGAGAGGGAGAGGAGCGAGAGGGAGAGAGCAAGAGGGCGAGGGAGCGAGAGGGAGACACTTCGGGGAAGAAGAGTGAGATGAGCCAGTAACTAGAATGTAACTAGAGAACAAGAGGCTGACTCTTTGGCCTCTCTCTCTACCTCTCTTTCTCACCCTCTCTCATCTTCTCTCCCTCTCCTCTCCATCTCTCCCTTCCTCCTCTTTTCCTCTCGTGTAAATGTCTACCTTTCGCTCGAAAACGCCACTCAATAGGGCGTCTATGGCTGGAGACGAGCAGCTGCGGCTCTCATTTGCCTACTCTACATACTTGAACAGCTCTCCCTCTCTCCCTCTCATCCTCACTGTTCCCATCACTCTCTCCCTCCCTCTCTCTCTTGCTTTCCTTCTCTCTCGATTGAACGCGGTTTTTTTCTCCCTCTCCCTCTCCTCTTTCGCTACATGGCTGAACGCTAACGAAGGAAAACGAAGGCAAGTTGATTAAAAATAAAACTAGTTTATCGACCCTTTGAAATGTGACTTCAAGTTGAAAAGCTATAGTTAACCGTAAACGACATTCTTTTCTCTCTCTCCCTCTCTCCCCCTCCCTTCTCTCTCTTTTTCTTCACTTGTAATTCTCAAATTACTTGAACATGAAGAAGTCAACTGAATTCATTTAGGTTTCAATATCTAAATTCAGTTGTCTCTCTTCCCTCTCCCTTTCTTTTCTTTCTCTCTCCCCTCCCTCTCTCCCTCTCCTCTCTCCTCTCGCTCTGTTCAAGTTTGTTTAATATAACTGCCTCTCTTAATATTCCCTTTCCCTTCCAGTCAAGTTGACAGTATACAATTACGTATTCAGCTGACAACTGGTAAATTTTCATTCTCTCCTCTCTCTCTCTCTCGCTCTCCTCGCTCTAGCGTTAGCTGTCAGGAAAAATCTAATACATTCAGTTAAATTGCGAGAGGGGAGAGAGGCGAATAGACAGAGGAGAGGAGGGAAAGAGGGAGAGAGAGAACAAGTTGTCGAGTTTCCTGGAAATGAGTTGTTTTTGCCTATATTAAGATTGCTCTACGGATGAGTTCTGAGTTGAGCTAACGAAATTGTTTATGACTTGCAGAGAGCTTACATATGAGATCAATATATATACCGGAGAGGAGAGAGGAAGAGGGAGAGAGAGAGGAGAGAGCGCGAGTAGATTATACATAAACAACGGAGGCCAGCGTAGGCGCCGCTCTCAGAGGCAAGGGAGGAAAAATAAGGGGGGAAGAGAGCGAAAAGTTAGTTTTGAAAAGAAGCGTTAAGTTTTCTCTCTCTCTCTCTCCTCTCCCTCTCCCTTTCGCTCTTTTTTCTGGCTTCGTGTATTTGAAAGCGAACTGCAACGAAGAAAGCTGGCACACATTGCATTTCATGAAACATTCTCAAAAGTGACTAAATTGATGATTATTATGCTCGGTGCACATTAAGAGAAGAGAGCGCGAGAGGAAGAGCGAGAGAGGAGAGAGAGAGAGAGAGAACAAGTTGAGAGAAGACTTTGAAAAGAGAGTGGCAATAAATTTTGAAAACCATTGCTTCTCTATCCACTAATTAAGCTTGCCTTTGTTGTTAATTCAAACTCCCTCTGTCACGAACTTGCTTTCTCTCTTTTTCAGGCTCTCGCTCTCTCCCTCTCTTTCCCTCTCGCGCTCTCTTTCTCTCTCCATATACAATATGCTGGGCCTCACAGTTTCGCTTTGAAATGCAGTTGCAGTCTCTCTCTCTCCTCTCTCCCTCTCTCGCTCTTTTCATAACCATTCATTGCTTCGGCCGAACGTTGGTTCATTTTAATTGATGACCCTTAGAACTCACTTAACGCCTTTCATCTGTAGTCGGAGGGAGCGAGAGGGAGAGGAGAGAGGAGAGAGGGAAAGAGCGGAGGAGCGAATAACGACGTCCACTATTTCCTCTCTCCCTCTTTGAAACATAGTTGTAAACCGGTGCACGAGTCCCTGAAAAGGTGAAAATGGATGAAATAAGGGACGAGAGCGAGAGGGAATGGGAGAAGGGAGAGAGGGTCAGCGAGAGGGAGAGAGAGAGAGAGAGCGAAGCGAGAGGGGAGGCGAAAAATATTGTGTCCGCTGACGGGTCAGTTCATTGTCAGCATATGCACATGTAGCATTTTGAAGGCTAGAAGAGAGAGAGAGGGAGAGAGAGGGAGGAAGCAGAGGCGAGAGCGAAATAGGAGACAGGAATGATGAAAATATTCCTTCTTTCAATATACCATTCATTCTCTCGTTCTCTCGAGCTAATTGCTGCAACAGCTTTCCCTCTCCAGCTCTCACTGGCACATGTACTTCTCCCTCTCTCCCTCTCGCGCTTTCTCTCTCTCTCTCTCCCTCTCTTCAACTCCGAAAGCGGCACTGGCCACAGAACAGACCTCCGCTAAACACAACACAATCATAATAATGACTGGAGAGAGACACGGAGAAAGCAAGAGCGGTGGAGAGGGAAAGAGCGAGAGAGAGAGAGCGAGGGAGAGAGAGGGAGAGGGAAAACGAACGTACGGGTCGATTTAGAGGAACCGACGCGTACATTTGCTGAACATTGGCCAAATTCGAACGTTGCCCAGTAGACCAAACATAGCCTAAACACGAGCTGAATATAACGTTCCAGGATATTGGCTTCCAGTTTCGCCTTCGGCAGTTAGCTCTCTCTCTCTCTCTCTCTTTCCTCCATCTCTCTCCCTCTTGCCCTCTCGCCACCAAGTGTACAGCTTGGCTTCATCGGTTCGGTCAATCAACTCATCATAATAATCAAATCAAAAGGCTGGTGTTGTAATCCGAAAAATGTTGGTCACGATTTCGTGAGGAGAAAAACGAGAGAGGGGGAAAGAGAGAGAGGGAGAGGGAGGGAGAGAATAGAGGAAGGAGAGTAAATGAACAAAGATGCTCAGCTAGGAGACAAGAGAGGAAGAAAAACTGTCCAGATTAATTACCCAAGACAGAAATGGATGACCTTTCGGGACAGTTCGTCTTCGTGTCAAGAAAGAGACACTAATGTCTCTTTCTCTCTCTCTCTCTCTCTCTCTCTCTCTCTCGCCGTCCTTCTCCCTCTCACTCTCTTCATGTCGTTTCATTTTGCCGTTTAGAAAGTTGGTTGTTTCTATGAAAGGGCGTCTCTGAAATCAATGCAACTGCCTTGCCAAGAGAGGGGAAGGGCACAGAGATCAATCTCTCCCTCCCGCTCTCTCCCTCTCTCTCCCTCTCTCCCTCCTGCTCTCATTCTACACATAGTCTCCCCAGTTGTCTTTGGCTCGGTCCCTCTTCCCTCTTCTCTCGCTGTTGCCCATTGCAAGACAATACACAGTCTCTCTGTTTAGAACCACAACTGTCTCTACTAGTTGGCCCTTTTCGCGCGCCTACATGTTTTCCTCTCTTCCTTCCCTCTTTCCTTCCCCCCTTGCCTCTTCCTCTCTCTCCCTCTCTTCCTTTTCTATTCTCTTATATCATGGCCCTGAAGTTGAGTTATTTTTCCCAGAACAACGGATAGAATAGATGTAGAGAGAAGAGAAAAAGGCGAAATAGAGGAATAGAAAGAGAGCGCCGAAGTTGATGGGGCATTGCCGAGTAGCATCTGCGGCCTCCTAGCTCTCTCTCTCTCCCTCTCTCTCTTCCCTCTTTCGCTCTCGCTCTCTTTCTCTATTTCTTGTTGCAACTATTTGAAGCAAAAAATAAGACAAGACTACGAAGGAGGAGAGGAGAGCGGCGGCGGATACTCGCGTTCATGCATCGCTAAATCCTCTTCCTTTATCTAGCACCCATACTGAAATGCCTCTTCTCTCTCTCCTCTGTCTCTCTTCCCCTCTCCTCTCTCGCTCTTCGAATCATTTATAATAATCGATTAGAAGAGGATTCAACGAGCTTGTTCTCCTCTCGCTTAATGGTGGCATCAATTAGATTCATCGTTGGCCTAAACAGACCCTCTTGATGACCGAATGATGATTGTCTTCCCTGGAACGGCAAGCTAAGCAGATAGCCCTGCTGAGAGAGCGAGAGAGGAGAGGGGAGCGAGAGGGATGCTTTTAGCGATCATTGTCTCCCTCTTTCTCTCTCTATTGCCGACTCTGCATTCCTTCAAATCATGCAATATTCAGCTATAAATCGGTCAATTGTTGTAAAACATCATCATCTTTCTTGGGTCATAAATAAATGGAAGGGAGAGAGAGAGGAGAGAGAGCGAAAGGGAGTATGTCGAAGAGCAGTTCGTGAGCAACCAGAATGAACTACTTGGTCCTCTCTCTCCCTCTCCTCCTCTCTTACTTTTAACATTCTCCAGTTTGGAGCATTATTTTGAAAAGGGAGTCTAAACACGGAAAACAAAATAAAATCGAACCCTCTAGAGGGAAGTTTGAGAGGGAATAAAAAAATGAGCCAAAGATGACTCTGAGCATCGTTTAGATGAAAGAAAAATTATATCTGGCACTCATTTGGCTCTCCCTTCCCCTCTCCCTTCCCTCTCTCCCTTCCCTCCTTTGGCAAGAATGGAAATGAGTTGAAAGAATCTTCGGAGAGGGGGAGAGAGAAAGAACAGAGTGAGAGGAAGAGAGAAAAGGAAGAGCGGGAGGAAAGAAGGCGCGAAGAGGAAGAGTAAAAAGTGAGCAACGAAAGGAAGGGCTTAATGTCACTTCTCTCTCTCTCTCTCTCTCTCTCTCTCTTCCCTCTCCGTTTATCTGGTTGCAGCTATTTTTCAAGGAATACGTATTCTCAGCCAACTTCGGTGAGTGGGAAGAGAGGGAGAGGGAGGGAGAAGAGAGGGCCGGAGGCAAGTGAAGCATTACTAGTTCATTCGACTTTTCTGTCTCTCCCTCTCTCGCTCTCCTCTCTTTTCATTTCTCGTAGTGTCTTTCCCTTCGCTAATGTAGCGATAATTTGGCTGCAATACCGAGAGAGAGAGAGAGAGCCTTCTTTTTACTACTTTTTTATAGATGTTCCCTTTAAACTGCCATGAAACAACTGTGAAGGAGGAGGATAATGATGATCACGTTCTCTTTTCGGTCAGGCTCTCTCTCTCTCTCGCTCTCTCCTCTCGCTCTCTCCCTCTCCTTTAATCATTGGCAGAGTGTTCTTGTCAAAATGCTTACGAACAGATAAAAACAATGGAAAGACTCATGAAAAGCAAAATGATTTCTCTTGCAATCTTTCAAACTTTGGCACGAGTTCGGTCTTTCACTTCCCTCTCCCTCTCACCCTCTCCCTCACGCCCTCTCTTCACTCTGACCTCTCTCGCCCTCTCTCATTTAGTGAGTTACATGAAGAAGCGATTTGCGACTGAAAGTAAAGTATGAAAGCGGATATGCCTTTCGCCTCTCTGGGCTTCCGAGCGCAAGAAAAGAGGGAGAGAGATGATGTTAAAGTGTAATGATGAGTTGAGCCGCCTATGCTCTCTCTCTCTCCCTCTCCCTCTCTTCTCCCCTCTCGCTCTCCGCTCTCTCCTTCTATCATTCTTCAACGCAGCTCGTTTTTAGCCAGGAAACTCGATCGTGATTATAATGAAAGCGAATCGCTGCCAGCCAAGACCTGGTATCGTCCTTGGCATCCGAGCTGGTGGCTGTTTGTGAGAGGGAGAGAGACAGAGAGGGAGAAGGGGGAGAGGAGAGAGAATGCCGAGCTAAATAGTACGCTAGAGGGGCAGCTTAACCAGCACGAAAACGGCCCTGATGATGTTACGCCGCTACCGGCAAAACTTTCTCCCTCTCCCTCTCCCTCTCTCTCTCCCTCTCTCCCTCCCTCTCTCTCTCCCTCTCTCTCTCCCTCTGCCTGTTTCCTGTCGGGAACTCATCAGCGGCAACTAGAAGGATTATCGTTCCAAAGGGAGACAGCGAGGAGGAAGCGACAGAGGGAGAGAAGGAAAGAGGCAAAAGAGGGCGAGGAGAGAGGAGCAAGAGCGAGAGGAGTGGGAGAGAGAACATAGGCAATGAAAGGGATGCTAACACGAATGTTGGAACACAATGTAATCATAAGCAGTGAAAGTGAGAAGGAGGAGATGCCACCTTATTGCGCTTCGGCGAAGGGAAGGGGAGAAGGAGAGGGAAAGAGGCGAAAGAACGCCGAGAGAGCGGGAACTACAGTGAGAGCAAAGAGGGGAGAGCAGATGCACTTGTAATCGAATGAGAGCGGAAGGGAAGCTGGGAAGACAAGACATTCTAATCAGCTCTAGCAACTACATCTCTAAAGAGCTTCATCTTCTCTCTCTCTCTTTCCTCTCTTCCCTCATCTTGAAGTCGTGCAAGGCAAGGGCTGCCTGATGTTGATACCGGGAAGAATAGTGAATCTAAGACTCTCCCTCTCCTCCTCTCCCCTCTCTCCCCCTCTCTGAGACGATGCTTGTTATTCACATGCAATCTAGGCTCGGATTGTCTCCCTTGTCTACTTGTTCCCTCGCTCTCCCTCTGCTCTTGTCTACTTGGGCTTTGAAGGGCATTGAAAATCAATTAGTTGAAGCAGCTCGTCTACGAAGCTCTCTCTCTCTCTCCTCTCTTCCCTTCGAGCTCTCTCTCTCCCTCTCTTCGGTCTCAGTCTTATTATGATCCTTAGCTCGGGGCGGAGGAGTGTTTGCATCCTGAGTGACTAACAACCAAAGCAACACCACATTGTAGGCCAGGTGTAACTTCAAATTAATTTTGAAAAGAGCGAGAGAGGGGGAGAGGAGTAGAGGGAGAGAAGAAATGATGCCCACACCAAATTGGGAGCGTTGCTCTCCCTCTTCTTCTCCTTTTGATAGGATGAGACGCCAAGAAGAAGAGACATGGTCCCTCTTCCCTCTTAGGCGGCGGTTTGTTTGCTAGAGAGCTTAAACTCCGAGAGAGAGAGAGAGAGAGAGAGAGAGAGAGAGAGAGAGAGAGACTGTTCTCGCCCTTGTTGTTCTGTCTTCTATCAGCCGTTTTTCTTTCTGCTCTCCCTTCTCTCCTCTCGCTCTCTCCCTCCACTGTCTCCGTAGCCCCGTTTGAAACAAACTTAGGGAGACAGCAAACAGGCACCGAGGATTCGGAATTCCTTTCAACTGGAGCCGAAGAGCCTGATGATCGTCGCCTACCGCTTCTATCACTTTCTCTCTCTCTCCCTCTCCCTCTCTCTCCCCTCTTCATCTCTCGCCCTCTATCCCTCTCGTTCTCTTGCATCTTGCAATATCTAAACAGTAAACTTGTTTACCAACTGAAGCAGAATAATTATTCAAACAAGGACGAACAGGACATCGAGGAGCAGAGGGAGGGAGAGAGGAGAGAGGAGAGGGAGAGAGACAAAATAGAGACAGACAGCGATAGAGAGGTGCGACTGGAACACACAGTTACTACTGTTTTGTCCAATGATGCTTCAACTCATCCGTAGCTTACGTTCGCTCTCTCTCTCTCTCCCCTCTCTCTCCCTCTCTCGCTCGCTCTCCTCTCTCACTCTAAGTCTCTATTTCCGCATGACAGGCTGCTTAATTTTCGTTGCTTTTCATTTATTAATCTCCTCGTCTTTGTCAGCTGGTGCTCGTTGGTTCCAACTAGCGGCTCTCTTCCTCTCTCTCTCCCTCTCTCTCGCCCTCCCTCTCCCTCTCTCGCTCTTTCCGTGCCGGTGCTCCTGCAACTCATCCTTCGCTGTTCATGTCTCGACCAGTTTGTCATTTCATTAGTTAAACTTCGACGTCAAGAAATGCGATTTCACTAACGTGGTCCAGGTTTTCGACGAGAGAGGGAAAGAGGGGAGAGGAGAGAAAGAGAGAGAGGAGAGAGAGGGAGAGAGGGACGAAGAGAGAGACCAGAGATAAATTTGCGCCTACTATACTATGCATTGCTTTCTGGAAAGAAGGAAAAAACTATTCGCACCACCGAGAGCCGTTCTCGCTCAATTCCGTCCTCTCTCTCTCTCTCTCTCTCTCTCCTCTCGTCTCTCTCTCTCGCTTTTCTGTTTGTCTCTTTTCTCTGTAATCTCAAGTAGAGAATAACGCCAAACTCCAGTTGAACGAATGCATTGCAGGCATAAAAACAGAGAGAAGGGCGAGATAAAGGACGAGAGGGAGAGAGGGAGAGGATCTGTCGAGAGAGGGAAAGAGAGGACCGATAACCATCTGAGCCATCTAAACGAACCATTAGCAGCATCTCGAGCCTGTCTGACCTTAAGGCGCGTCTATCTTTCTTTTCTCGCTCTTTCTCGCAAAGCCTGTCTCTCTCTCTCTCCTCTCTCCTCTCTATCTCTTATTCTCTCTCCCTATTTCTCTCTATCCAAATGCCTGAGCGTTAATTAGTGCATTGCATTGAAATGCACGCAATTCATGAGTCTCATGGCATCGAGCAAAGGAGAAAATGAAGAGCGAGAAGGAGAGAGCGAGAGGAAGAGAGAGGGAGAGAGAGAGGGAGAAAGGTTCAAATGAAATGAGACATGAGAGCAAATAGCCGGCCTGTCTGAATATCCAACTGTGATGGCCTTCGTGCCATGCACCAAGAATGCCATAGAGAGAGAGGGAGAGGGAGAGGGAGAGAGAAGCAGCATTTCAACTTTCTCTCTCCCCTCTTCTCTCTAGCTCTCGCTCTCTCCGAGGAGAGTTAATTCAGTTGAAAGGCTGACCACAGCACTTGTTGCCGACCTTTTATATAAAGATAAAAGAGCATGAATTAGAGAGAAGACATAAAACAGGGAGAGAGAGGAGAGAGAGAGAGAGAGAAATAGGACCGGAAAGAATGAGCATTCAGTGAGCAGCTCATTTGGGAGAGTGAGAGGCGAGAGGGAGGAGGGAGAGAGCGAGAAAGAGAAAGAGCGGCCAACACTCCTTTCACTTTACGACTAGACATCCTTTGATAGCTGAATAACGAGTATGGAAAGAGATTGAGAAGAGAAAGAGTGGAGAGAGGAGAGAGGGAGCGAGTGTGAGAGGGAGAGGAGAAGAGAGAGAGAGACCAAGAAAGTGAATTACTTGGGCTGCTGTATGAGAAGGAAAAGAAAACTCCAAGAGGATAAAAGACTGGCTAAACTACAAAGAGGGCAAAGAGCGAGAGATGAAGCCCTGGGATGAGAGGAGGCAGAGAGGGGAGAGGGAGAGAGGGAGAACGTGATCGGACATAAAGAGGAACCGGTGAGGCGCACGAATAGCTCAAAGGGAAATTGAACGATAGAAGGAACCACGGAAAAGCTTGAGAGAAAGAAAGCTCTAAGGCTTCATCATTGACTCCTCTCTCTCCCCCCTCTCTCCCTCTCCCTCTTGCCCTATCTCTCTGCCTCTCAATTTCTTCCTTCTCAGCAAATTCACAGCGTGCTAACTTTATGATCATTTAATAAAAAAAGAGAAGCAAGAAGTGTATTCGAAATGGGAGAAAGAAATTCTAGTTGACTCGTAAGTAGAAAATATATAAAATTTTATGATTATGGTCTCCCTATAAGCTGGGGTACGTTTCCCACCAAGTAAGAAAGAGGGAGAGAGATGGAGAGAGCGAGAGGGAAGAGGGGAGAGCGAGAGATCGACAGGGTTATGTTGTACACCGTCCTCATCCAGATCTACTTCATTTCGTTTTCGCTTCTTCTTTATCTGAACGCACATGATGCCATTACATCGACTTGCATCTTTACTACATGGCCGAGGAGAGTAAAACTAGAAGCTCTCTCTCTCTCCTCTCCTTCTCTCCTCTCTCGCTCTCAATGTGAACTTTGGCTATCAAATCATTTTCCTTTCTTGCATCTCTTTATTCAGCTGGAGGCGCTTTCACAAGCACTGCATCGCACACAGAGCAACATATCCCATATTTACAGCCAGCACAGAGCGAGAGAAAGAGGGAGAGAGAGAGGGAGAGGGAGAGAGAGGAACGAGAGAAACCAATCTCATTCCTTAAAAGATGCACGTATTGAACCATTTGCGGTATTCCGTATAGATATTTATAAGAGCAAACTTTTCTAAGCAAAGTGAAGTACCATCTAGAGAATCAGTGAGCTTGTGAGAGCGAGAGGGAGAGAGAGGAGAGAGGAGAGAGGCGTAAAGAGAGGGAAAGAGAGAGAGAAGAGGGGATAGAGGATGGATATGAGGCACAAATGTTTCCTACTGGAGGTAGCGCGAGAAACTCTCAACATCAAAGAGCGAACGATGAAGAACTGTGACTAATCGAGAGGGAGAGAGAGAGGGAAAGAGAGGGAGAGCAAGAGAGATAGATATGTAGTAGCTCTGAGATGCCTTAATGTCACCATTTCTCTACCTGCAAGTTTTGGCATCTCTTTTTTGGAAATGAGACACGAACTGGGAAGTCGAAAAAAGAGGGAGAGAGCGAGAGGAAGAGAGCGAGAGGGAGAGGGACCAACTAAGTAAGCGAGAGAGATAGGAGAGGAAATCTACGACATGAAGTCATCCATACATCCCACAGAATCAAGTTTCGTTTCTTTCCTCTCTTTCTTCATCTCTTATAGAAGCTCACTTAGTGAGAGAAATCTATGTTCTCAGTTTGGTAGCTCTATATATAAACGCAGGAGGGGGCTTTTACTTAGGTAAAAAAGCAACGACATCGAGAGAGGGAGAGGAGAGAGGGAGAGAGCGAGAGAGAAAAAGAAGCGAGGTAGAGACAGAGCGAGAGAGAGACGGAGAGAGAAGAGCGAGAGCAAAGAAACACGCGCTAGTAATAAAAGTCAAGTAAGTCGATTTCTTTGTGAGATAGCATAATTTATATTGGAAAAGCGAAGAGAGAAGAGAGGGAGAGAGAGAGAGAGAGAGAGACGGAGAGAGAGGGAGAGAGACTTTGTAACGGTGAGTTAGTCGCGTCTTCGCCTTATTTAGTTTACGGACAAGTTCTGGTTCACCTGCACATTTGAATTTCTAAAAAAGTCGCACACGGCGAGAGAGCGAGAGACGAGAGGGAATTTCGATGAGAAAAAAAGAGCGAGAGGGAGAGGGAGAGAGAGGGAAGCAAGAATTTCGTACACAAGGTCTCGTCTAAGTCGCAGGTAAATACAGACAGGACGTTAAGGAAACGTCTAATGGCAGAGAAATATCCCCGAAGGAAGCGTGTCTAACTGCATTTATTCTCGGCTTGGAGTTTGACGTGTCCCGAGTTGTGAGAGAAGGGAGAAAGAGGGTGAGAGAGAGGGGGGGGAGAGGAGAGAGAGGAGTTGAAAGAGGGGCCCGACAAAAAATGTGCACCAGGACTTAGGGAGCAAAGTGGCCTAAAAGCCCTTTCCGAGGCCACTGCCTGAGCTTTAATTCGGCAACTTGAAACTTTGACGGCAATGTTTCGGACACGAACGCCGAACCCACTCCCTCTCGCCTTCCCTCTCTCTCTCTCCCTCCCTCTCGCCCTCGCTCTCTAGCAACATGTTCAACTCGATCTGGCACTTAAGATACATTACGTGAGTCATCATGATGTGGTATTTTCTTTCCCAAATATTTAAATATTAATACTTCATTTTGCCGAGCTGCTTGTGCATGCTGCAGACCCCTGGTATACAGCTTTAATAATCTCTCTCTCTCCTCTCCTCTCTGCCTCTCCTCTCTCCCTCTCTCCTCTGCAGTGTGACGTTGTGTCTCGTATACCGGAGAGACACATAGAAGCACATCAACGAGCCACTAGTACACTGAATATCCCAGAATGGCAAACAAGGAGATCAACGTGGACGAGCGAAGAGAGAGGGAGAGAGAGCGCCGTAGAGGGAGAGGGGAGAGAGAGAGAGACGAGTCGCCTTCGTGATAGGCATCAAGAGAAAGGAAGACCTAATCATAAATCGTGTTCTCCAGAGAATTCTTGTTGAACCAACACGAACCTTTCGAAATACTGGAATGGAGGGATGACACGAGTGAGGGCGAGCGAGGGAGAAGGGGAGAGAGGAGAGGGAAACGGTAGCCAGAGCTGTGCAGGGATAAGAGAGGGAGAGGGAGAGAGACGGCATTTTAATCAAGAAAGTGGCAGCTCCCCAGTTCTGCTATTATTTTTCTTTGGGTGTTAGAAAAATGACGACGGGGACCATCTTGATGGGCTGCCGTTCCCTCTCCCTCTCGCCCTTCGCCTCTCTCTCTCTCCCTCTCCCTTTCAAAGCACTTCTCCTAACATGGTAGTTGACCACCATTGAACAGCAATTCCCTGTCCTTGTCAACGGCGCCAACTTGAGAGAGGGAGAGGAGGAGAGAAGGGAGAGACAGAGCTCCAAAGGTACACACACTGTAGACGAAAGAAATACAGTCATTTCACTGACACGTGATAGAGCCAGAGAGGGATGAAGGGAGGTGAGAGGGGGAGAAAGAGGCGAAATAAAGAAGGGGAGAGGGAGAGAGGGAGAGGAGCGAATTTTTCGGTCGTGACGCGTGCAACGCGCACCGCGTGTCGGTGGCCGCCTACCACTCCAGTTGCACCGGCAAGTCCCGGGTTTCGGGGCCAGGGGTGCGGGCCCTGGTAACGGCCAAATGAATCAACGAAGGGAAGAGGGGAGAGCGAGTGGAGGGGAAGAGGGAGAGGGAACGAGGTCGAGGCAAGTAAATGGCGACCACGGAGCAGATGTTTGATACTCAACCGGCCGAATGTTCTATTCTAATACTATCGTCACTGTACACAATTTATACTCGATTTCATTATGCTAATGCACGACCAGCTTTGTCTCACTTTTCTCACTTTCCTTCCTCTCTCTCTCCCTCTCTCCCTCTCTTTGTCTCTCCCTTTGACTCGCCTTGGGTGCTCGTGACAATGTATATGTTGTTGCCTTGTCAAAGGCAAAGAGGAGAGCGAAAATGAGTTTCTCTCTCCCTCTCCCCCTTTGCATAAGCGTTTAGTGGAGCAATTGTCAAACACAGCATTGCAGTTAGAGAGCAAATTCAATTTCGAGAACAAGAACAAGAGCAATGTACAAGAAGTTCGAACTTGTTGTGTAACTCTTCCCTTTTCGAGAGCTCTGCGAGTTTGTACATTGTCTCTGTACATTCTGCACTTGAAATTAGCTCTCGGCTAGGCTTTCCTCTCGTTTTTCGTTCATGGGAGACAAGAACTTCACTACTTTTCATCTCTTCCCCTTCTCTTCTCTTTTCCTCTCTCCCTCTCTCTCCCTCTTCATCTTTATCCTCAATTCCTTGTCTATGGCTGAATAATCTCCCTTTTTGCACTCGTGGCCTCCCGTTTGTGTAGCAGTGTATTAGGAAAAGAGGAACCCAAGTAATATTCTGGCATAAAGTTTCTCTTCCCTCTCTCCCTCTCCCTCTCTTTGGTTACTTTCCCTCTTGCTCTGGCTCTCTGACTCTCTGGCTCTCTTCCTCCCGGGTGTATAGTCCCGCTAAACTCACGAACTCATAAATCAGCTAAAGGTGTCTACTAGCCATATTCAGTAACAGGAGCGCCTAGAGAGGACGAGGGAGAGAGAGAGGGAGAGGGCGAGAGAGAGGGAGAGAGTAAGCGAGAGATAGAACGAGAGGAGAGGATGAGAGGAACAACGAGCTTCAAACAAGGGGCTTAAAAACGAATAGAGAGGAAGAGAGAAAGGGAAAGAGAGCAAGAAGAAGCGGCGCTGGCTCCGCAAAGGCAGAAAGTCCGGCAAACTGCTCTCTCCCTCTCGCTCTCTATTTTCCCTCTTCGCCTCTCGTCCCTGCGGCTGCGCTCCATCTCTCCCTCTTGCTCTTGGTTCAGAGCTATCTCGCTCAGAGTTCAGTCTACAGCGACTTCAGTCGGTAACGTGAGGCACATAGAAAGAGAGCTCGCCCTCGGTCGGCTCTTTCAAAGGACTAGAAGAGAGGGGAGAAAGAGCTAGAGAGAGAGAGGGAGAGAGAGAGCGAGACACGAGTGAGAAAATTCTTTCCTCTCGCTGTCTGACCAATGGACAAGATCAGTTGAGCGCGAGAGAAAGCGAAGAGGAGCGAACTGTCCTAAAGTGTGTGTGTCTCTATGTACGTGCCGAAGAGGAGAGATAGAGTCAGCAAATAGTGTCCAGCTGTGGACTAAGTTTGTCTCTCGCTCTCTCCCTCTCCCCTCTCTGGACTTCTATTTTGCAACGGACATTAAGTTTCACTGAAAGAAGCTGATTGTCGTGTCTCGTTGTGCCCTCTCTCGCTCTCGCTCTCTCTTTCCTTCGTCAATCTTCCTCTCTTTCCCTCTCTCATCCTCTTGTCGTTTTTCAAAGGAATTTGTGCGTGTGTGTCGTCTCTCCTCTCCCTCTCTCTCCCGAACAAGAGAGCAAGGGAGGAAAGAGAGCAAACTTGCAAGAGGAGGGGAGTCAAGTGACAGTTACAATTGAAAATGTTGCCAGTTGTGTCCGTTTTGTCAGTGTCGTCAATTTTGTCCCTTCTCCTCTTTCGAACTGTAACGTTCAGCTCAGTTCTGGTCACCGGTCAGCATCACGAGCAGCACAGTTCGCAACATCAGCACCACAGTCATCACGAGGACAGAGACAATGTTCACAAGGGTTCAAGTGGCGGCGACCTGGCGACCGAATGGAACCCGAGGACCACTCTGTGCGATCGATCAGAGCAAGCTCTCGGCCTCGAGTCAGGTGCTCTTCCCTCTTCGGCCATCTCTGCCTCTTCCTCTTACAGTGAACAAAGTGTCGGCCCAGCTTTTGCAAGGTATGTCACCCTCTCCCTCTCCCCTTTCGTCTCTCTTTGTCTCTTCTCCTCTGACCCGTGACACTCACTACATTATAGTCGACCTCAGTTTGTCTGCAGGGTCACTTAGTCTTCGGTTTACATGGCTGTGATTTATTTCGTTTATAATACGAGATCCTGTCCCTCTTCCTCTCGCCCTTTCTCCTTCGCCCGTTCCATCTTCCCTCTCCTTTCCGAACGATTGTTGTTTCGCCACTGCTACTCACTCACTCTTCCTCTCTCTCTCCCCTTCGCTCTCCCTCTCTCGCCCTTTCCCTCTCGGTCTCTCTTTCCCGTACACTGGAAGACTTCGATCCCTTTAGTTCGATGGGCTCTAATAGCCTTGTACGGGAACAACACTGAGGTGCCTTTTCCCTTACTTCCCTCTTCCCTCGTGCGGATCAAACTAGTAGGGATACTCGTGGGAGAGGGCGAGAGACAGAGAGCGAGAAGATGAGGAGAAGAGAGAGAGAGGAGAGCGAGAGAGGGAGAGAAAGAGAATGAGAAAAGCTCGTCGTGACGACGTTACCGCAGCTGCTTCTAAGCAGATTATCGTCGGCTAAGGAATACGTCAGACAGTCAGACAAAGACCGCGGCCAGCATTGAGCCCTCTCTCTCCTCCTCTCTCGCTCTCTTCCTCTCGCTCTCTCGGTTCATTATTTCGAATATATATATGCGACTCGAGCCAAGGTGGCCTTTCGACTAAGGCACACTTCCCTGTACCATTGCCCGCTGGCCTTCAATGGGTTTATTTGCTAAGTCGCTCCTCTCTCTCCTCTCTTCTCTCCTTCCTCTCTGTTTCCTCTCGTCCTCCCCTCATTCACAATTTCTCTCTGTCTCTCTGTCAGCAACCTAACAAAAAGGCCTCCGGCTGAGTGCAGAGAGACGGAGAGGGAGAGAGAGAGAGGGAAAAAGCTTTCGATCGAAAGGCCATCACGGCCAGACCACCCGCTCACTGGTCCTGGTCACCAGTAAATGAAACACCGAGAGAGCGAGAGGGAGGGAGAGAGGAGAGAGAGGGCCGAATTCTAGCACATGTTGCGATGACTGTACCGTTTATAATAAACATGTGCCCTATCTGTGTCTTCTCTCTCTCCCCTCTCCCTCTCTCACAGGCTGAACCTGGAGAAGGCCGGCGGAGCCTGGTGCCCAACGCCCCAGCTGGACATCGCAGTGTCCGGCAAAGAGTGGCTTCAGATCAACTTGACCGACAGGCACGTGGTCACTGGCGTAGCAACTCAGGGCCGCTTCGGCAACGGCCTGGGCGTCGAGTATGTCGAGGAGTTCTGGATCGAATATTCGAGAGACAATGGCCGAAGTTGGCACAAGTGGAAGAACCGAAAAGGGAGTCATGTGAGTAACTAAATACTTCTCTCTCCCCCTCTCCCCTCTCTCGCCCTCTTTCTCTCTTCCCTCTTCTCCTTTCACTTGCTCATTCCACTTCCCTTCTTCATTGCTAATTCTGTGTCCCTATGCTATTGGCTTTGCCAATAAATAAGACATGAGATGCTGATTAGTTGGAGAGAGAGAAGGAGAGGGAGAGAGAGAGAGAGAGAGAGCTCACGTCATGCTGAGCTGTATAGTTTGAGTTGACCATCAATGGACGTGGACACACATGTCATTGCAGTGGAGAGGGAGAGGGAGAAGGGAAGGCACGACCCGAGAGTGGACATCGTTAAGAGCTCGCAGGCACAACCTTTTACCATTTAGGAGGCAGTTAGAGCGAAGGAGCGCGAACTAGGGCTTGCAATGAGCGAACGAGAAGGGAGAGGGCAGAGGGGGGAGAGGAGAGAGAGAGAAGAGGAGAGAGACTGAATCAATTGCTAGTCGAAGCTGGACAGAATGGACGACAGTTCCCGGCGGAGTTTACGACCAGGCAACTTCTTCGAAATGTTTTACAGCGAGCCTTGTCTCTATCTTGCCTGTCTCTCTCTCCCTTTCTCCTCTTCGCTCTCTTGCACAGAGAGGACGAAACAGAGACAGAGAGCGAGAGCAAGAGAGAGGAGAAATTTCTGAGGCCCAGTTTACTGCCTTTGTTGGCGCTCCTGGTGCACTTCTCACGTTTAGAAACTATTTTTGTGCAAAGTACGGGCGGGTCAGGATGATGGGCCGCCGTTTACTACCATCGTTAGACAAGAGAGAGAGAGAGAGAGGGAGAGAGAAATTTTACCGTCCCTCTCCCTCTCTCTCTTGCTCTTCCTCTGTTTTCTATTCTTTCGCTCTCGGACCAGATTGGCGACGACGATTTCCTAGGGCATCTCTCCTTCCCTTTGTACATTGCTCTTTCCATCAATTGCCTTTTCGTAGCTCTAACTAGCTAGCTAATTTAACGTCTCTCCTTCTCTCTCTCCTTCTCCCTCTCCCTCTTCCTCTGCTCACAAATGGTGTAAACACTGTGTAGCTCTTGCCAGGAAACACGGATACATACTCTATAAAGCGCAACCAGCTGGAACTTCCCATAGTCGGCGCCAATTTGATCCGGTTAGTACCTTACTCGCAGTACGAGCGAACGGTCTGCCTTCGAGCCGAACTGTTCGGATGTGTGGCCGAAGAGGGTCCCCTGGACTACCGCATGCCGGACGGGCTGTTCGGGGGTAGGTTCGGCGACCTCATTGACGACAGCTACGATGGCACGAGGGACAAAAATGGCTACCTGGCCGACGGGCTGGGTCAGCTGAGCGACGGCATCAAGGGCACCGAGAACTACAAGCTGAACCTGGGCTTCGAGTGGATTGGCTGGAAAGCCCACAACGAGACCGTGGACCTGGAGTTCACCTTTCCTGCCTTGCGCAACTTCACCTCGGCTTCCTTTCATTGTCACAACCTGTACCGGAAGAGCGTGGAAGTCTTCTCGTCGGCTCGGGTCTACTTTTCCTTTGATGGTCGCCGCTGGTCAAAGTCTCCGGTGGACTTTGACTACATGCCCGACCACGCCATGGAGACGCCCAGGGACGTGGTCATCCACCTGAACCACCGGATTGCCCGTCATGTGCGCTTTGTGCTCAAGTTTGCCGCCAAGTGGATGCTGGTCAGCGAGGTGGCCTTCACCAGTGACCCCGTGGTCGGTGACTACAGTGAGAACATTGACGACCTGGAGTCCCTGGAAGTGGCCCAGGAGGCCGTGGAGCCACCCCTGTTCCAGGGGTCAAATGGATCACTTGCCTTTGTCTTCATCTTTCTGGGCGTGGTGCTTACCTGTCTGGTCATCATTGTTGCCTTTGCCGGCCTCGTGTACCAGGTGTACCTGCGTAGGCGAAAGCTGACCAAGGCGGGCAACTTCTACGAGGTGGACGTTGACTTTGCCATCCATGGTCACCCGGCACCTGGTCACGAGGCGTCCCACCTTGACGGCTACACCTTGCAACAAAGGCAACAACATGACCAGCACAATGCCCTGCTCATCTCTGGTCAAGTCATACCCACCCCAGTCTACTGTGAGCCCAAGCTGGAGGTGTGGCGCCAACCGCCGCCACCACCACTGGGCCAGCTGCCACCCAGGACCACCCTTGGCCCACCTTCGTCCCACGCTGGCCACGAGTATGCCGTACCTGACATCATCTACCAGGACTCGGAATCGGTCACCGGCAAGCTGAGCAATAAGTCGTCAACTCTCTCCTCGCACCACCGGCTCATCACCAATCCGCTGAGCGATGACTCGGTCAACAATTTGCCCAAAACAACAACGGTGACGCCAAACAATCGCACCAGAGGTCGCAACGGTCGCTCGTCGGGTAGAAGAAGAAATGAGCGCAATTACTACGGCACTCGCTTCAGGTCGGCCACCGCTAATGACGACGACGACCTGAGCAACTGACTGTAATCAGAAAACGGTCCCCGAGAGAGTGAGAGGCTCACAGACAGACAGACTTTCTTGGCTCCGCCCTTTTTGGAACAATTTTCAACCACTTTTGATTTAGTCGACAGTTTACTTATCATTGGTGGAAATGCATCATTCTTCTTCTCTTATCTCTCTCTCCTCCTCTCCTCTTTGCTGTACATAATTATCAAATCTATCATCAAATTGTAATTACATCGATAGTGATTAATGGCACATAATTGCCACATGCGACTTGCTGCGCCTCAGCAAAAAATAAAGTGCCATACCAGAAAAAAGACAACAGCGCCGAAATGCCAGAGTACGAGTTCATTAGACAAGCTATGTTAAAACTAAGTCAATGGATTTACTTGAATAATCACTTAAATTGCTTTCAGCAATCAACAGAGTACAGGTAAGCTTTTTATACCTATTTCGAGAGCAATTACTGCTGGCTTGAGATGTCTCTCCTCCTCATGTCCGCATAGATGGAAACCTATTAAATTGCGGAATCTGGTTCTCACTGTCTGCAGAGCTGATCTTCAAATGTATCTCTAAAAGAAAAAAAGAATATAAGAAAACGGAATTAAAAAAGCTTCACCCTTTCGATATCTCAGGAATCGCAATGATTACCTATTTTCCGGATTATTTTCGGTTTCGGTTACTTTTCTGTGAACCGACAAGGTTTACAATTTCCTGAAAAACGGGAACCATCGACCTTTAATCCGTGAACATAACCACGTCTCTCCTCTCCTTCGCTCTCCGATTCCTCTCCCTCTCAGTTCTCTTCAGGTTTATCTTAATTTCCCCCTTTGCCTCTATCTCTCTTTCCTCCACCGGATAGTATCACGCTTTTGCTCTGAATACCAGCGGTTCGCTTTACATATCGAATTACACGACATCATCCAGACATGTGTCTCCTCTTGTCTCTCTTTCCCTCTCTCTCTTTTCCTCTCTATCCCTCTTTGAGCTTCCCCTCATCACCGTGAATATGACACATTTCATTTTACTCGCGTCATTGTCCATGTGCAGCCAGTCGCACGGAGAAAGTAATTTTAGCATCTGTTTTGCTCTCGTTGCTCTCTCTCCCTCCCTCTCTCCCTTCCTCTCTCCCCCTCTTCTCCTTTCCCTAATGCCCTTACCCAGCTGGGAACGTAACAACAATACAAAAACAATGCACATATACAAATACCCACAGCACGAACCACGATTGAAAGGAATGCTTTCAGGTTGGAAATAAGTCTCTTTCTCTCTCTCTCCCTCTCGCCGCCTCTCTCTCTCTCTCTCTCTCTCCGGCATTGCCTTCAACGGCACTCGTACAGGTATAAAGTGGGTCACTTGCATCACGGCTTCCCTCATCTACCACTAACCAGTTGCCATACATTTATGGGACGAAAGATGGAGAGAGAGAGACCGAGAGAGGGGGGAGAGAAAAAGAGGGAGAGAGAGACAGAGAAAAGGAAGGCTGTATCTCAGTACTCAGGTGACTTGACAGGTATCCCGGGAGAGAGGAGAAGAAGGGACTGGCAAGTAATAGGGCAGCAATATATCTACTTTTCATTTGTTAAGTGAACGCTAACTGCTAAAGGTCGAAAACTCCGAATACATGTGAGAGAAGAAGAGAGGGAGAGGAAGAGAATCCAAAGCAAAAGGCTGGTGACCGTCGTCGAGAGTTGGCCGCTCTCTTTCTTCTTTCCCTCTCTCCCTCTCTCTCTCTCTCCCTCTTCCTTCTTTTTCTCTCTCCCTTCCACCAAATACTTCTCTCCCTTCTTTTATTTTGAGAGACAAGTGGAAGCCAGTTTATCTTGTATATGTTTACTATCCAGTGACACCTTTTTGCCATCTCTCTCTCCCTCTCCCTCTCTCCCTTCTTTTTGCGGGCTCGGTATATTGGACCCATCGCGCAGCAATGTCCACATGTCATGGTGCTGGCAAGACGACGCGGACGCTGGTCTACCTTGTCGCCCTGTTAGTTCAACTCAACCAGTGCACCGGTTCAACTGGTCCGGCTGGTGCCACCGAGTTCCAGTTTGGTCCCGATGACAACGCCGGTGGCCCACCGCCCTGGTCGCCGGCCGTGCCCAGTGCTCCGTCTCCTCCGCCGCCAGGGCCACCACTTGCGCCACCAGGCCTACCACTTGCACCGCCACCCGGGCCACCGGCAGTTGTGTTTGCCGCCCCGTCGGCCCCGGTGGCCGTGCCACCAGTGCCCCCGGCCCACGAAGAGGAGGCCGGCGGAGTGGGCCACGAGCGGACCATCACCCTTGAATTCCCGCCCAGAAGGTCGGCTCGGCGGCGCTTCCCCTTCCTCAAGGCCATCGTGTCCAGCCTGGTGTCCCCCTCGGACCGGAAGGACATGCTCTTCGAGATACACAACGGCAAGGGCATCTCTGTGCAGTACATCGCGGCCAGCAATGGCGGCAGCAAGAAGAGGAGTAGAGGAAGAGGCTACCATCATCATCACCATCATCATCAGCTCAGCAGTAGTAACAACAACAAGCTGCAGCAAGCTACTAACCGTGACAGTTACAGTAGCGCTAGCAGTGCCAGCAATGTCAATAACCAGGCCAGAGAGTCAAAGTACATCAGGCTTCATCCCATCGAGATGACTTCATCTTCCTCCGAAGCCGACCTGATCAGTGACCAGGTAGAGGACAACAACCTGGACAACAACCGAGCGCCGCATCACAGAACTCGGGGCTCTTTCCTCATCACTGTCCTGTCAAGGATGCTGCGGACGGTCAATATCACGGCGGTGAGTTTATCTCTCTCTCTCTCTCTCTCTCTCTCTCTTTCCTCATTCTCTCTCTTTTTCCTCCTCTCTTTCCCTTGTGAAATGTGACATTGTCGAGTGAGAGCGAGAGATGCAGAGGCAGAGGCGAGGGGAGAAAGTTTGCACACTGTCAAATATGTTGGAAGCTAATTGAGCACATCTCAAGCCATGTGAGCCCAGTTATCTCCCTCTCTCTCCCTCTCTCTACTCTTTTCAACTTTCCCCTTCGCCCTCTCTCATCCCTTTCGTGCTCTCAATTCCTGCCGGTGCTCTCTCTCTCTCCCTCTCTCGCTCACTCACTTTAACGGTAATTTCCAATTAAAGTGTGTGTCACCAGCCATAACGATATTGTCACTTGCACAAGCGATGAAAACATTGTCATGTTCATAATTATTAATTACGCTCCATCATTCTCTCCCCCTTTTCGCCTCTTCCCTCTTTTCCCCTTCGCTCTCTTTCCTTCCCTCTCCCAGGTCGCCGAAGAGATGCGAAATGGCAAAACGTCCTCCCGGGCCTCGTGCTTGGCCTGCAACGCAGTGGCGGCCCTCTACCTCTCGCCCCTCTACTCCAAGGAGGCCATGGTGGTCGCGGCCAGGTCCGTGTGCATCTCTTTTCGCCTGCAAACCCCTAGGGTTTGCCGCGGACTCGTGGACTCGTTTAAGGTGGGTCTCTCTCCCTCTCTCTCTCCTCTCTCCCTCTTTTCCTGCCTTTGTTTTGAGTGTATTTACATTTATTGTTTTTTAAGCGCGCTTTTTAAGGGAGACAAAGGAGGAAGGGTGAGAGAGAGAGAGAGAGTGAGAGTGAAAGTAAGTGTGAGTGCAGGTAAGCTAATTCGGTGGACAATTAAGGAAGCCGGAAGTGCGAGTGGGAAGCTTAAGAGAGGGAGGGAGAGAGAGAGAGAGAGAAAGAGACGAGAAGGAAAGACTGAAGAAGGCAAAGCTTGCAGCTTGACCTGAATTTAATTGAGTGATACAAGGAAATAATGAGAGGAAGAGGAAGAATAGCTACAGTCGGTGATCAAATTCACTTTGCAATCAGCGACATCCGGTAATGGCTCGTAGCTCTCTCTCCCCTTCTCCCTCTCTCCCTTTCTTAGAACTGTTCAGGGCTGTTCGAAGCTTCGACACAACCGAGCCCAGTATGGCTCAATTTGTTTCATTGCGTGCCTTTCCCAGGCCTAGTTGAACAAGTTGACAGCGGTCTTAAAGCGGCTTTCCCTTTGCAATATACATGTAACACTGGGGCTGAAGAAAGAGTGACTAGGAGAGGGAGAGACGAGGGGCAGGGAGGGGAGAGGGAGAGAGACGCATAAAACGGTTGCAAGGATGCTCGTGGAATTTGCTATTTCTTCCCTCTTCAGGATGCGATTGAAATAAATCGCCTCTGTCTAGTAGTCTCTGCAGTTCCTTGGGAATGAGAAAAAGGGAAGAGGAGGAAAGGGAGAGAGAGAGGGAGGAAGAGAGCAACATTTTCCAAGCATTACAATTGTCGTCGTTGCTGGAGAGAGCGAGGGAAGAACTTTTTAGTGCAGGGATCAACTAGCTCTCTCCCTCTTTCTCTCGCTATCTTTGCCGCTCTCTAGTTCCCTCTTACATATGTTCGCTGAGCGCTCTCCTCTCTGTCTTATTGTCTTAAAATTCCTCTCCCTCTCTCGTCTCGAGAAAGGAAAGAATAAGTTTTAGAACTACTTTCCCTCTCCCTTGCAATCTCGAACATGAAATTCCCTTTGTTCTATTCTCTCCTCTCCCCTTCTCCTCTTTCTAAACATGTCTCAGTACAATAAGTCTAAAAATTCTTGACTCAATGTTCAGTCATTCATGAGTGGAAATATACATGAATATCCGATTATATTTCTGGCTTTTCTCGTGAGAGGAGAAGAGGGAGGGAGAGAGAGGAGCACGAGAGGGAAAGAGCGAATAGCTATGCAAGTGAAGGAGACATTGAGTAATATAGCGAAAAGTTTCGGTAACCGGAAACTCACAGTAGAAAAGCTATATGGGAATTAGTGTCAACTGAGAACACGGGTAGCTTAATTATGTCCATTAATCGAATTAGAACAAGTTGCGTCGCAAATTGAAGCATGAGAGAGGGAGAGGGAAGAGAGAGAAGAGGGAAATAGAGAGACGAGGGAGAGAGGTAGAGGAGTTCAGCAAGTCTTCAATGACCTGAAGAGAGATTTAGTGTCCACTTTTTCGCTATCTTTTCCGTCCTGGCCGAGAGAGGGAGAGCGAGAGAGACGAGAGAGAGGGAGAGAGAGAATAGAGCGTTTCATCAGTAATGTTAGGTAATAATGTCAGTGAACGGTCTCTACTCGAAATACAGAGCTGCAAATCTAGTGGAACGAAACGAGCTTCATTTTGATGAGAATAATAAGTTGAGAAAGTGGAATCGAGAGGAGAAGAGAGAGAGAGAGAGAATGTAATTGCCATTCTTGTCCGGATATAGCGAAAGTAAAGCTGATTCAATGAGCTGTTAAGCTGAGACCCAGTGAGAGGGAGAGGAGAGGGCGAGAGAGAGAGAAAGATGAGAAACTTGGCCCACGGTGATCATTGAGACAAATGATGCATCGCTCACCGGGTCTCCCAAGCTGTCCCACTGTCCTAAACCAGAAAGGGCGCCATTTTGACCTGAATCAAGATTGAAAATCGCACAATGCAACCGGGCGAACATCGCAGCCAATAATCATCTCTCTCCCTCTCGTCTCTCTCCTCTCGCTCCATCACTCACAGGATGACCTGGACTTCATTCGCAGGAACACCAAGCTGACCCGCCAGGAGATGTGTGGCGTAATATTCGGCATGGACTGTGCCCGGACAGTGACCCCGCACCTCAACTGGACAGTGGCCATTCCGGGCGACAGTCGCAAGGGTGACCCCAGTGGTCAGGGGCGACGGTACCGCCTCAAGCGGAGCCAAGACTACCCCAACGGGGCCAGCTATGCCAAAGAGTCCCTCCTAGGCGACAATGGTCTCCAGGGCGGCCCGGACAGTGGCAACAGCGGGCCCGATGCCCTGCTGTCCGTTGTCCAGATCACGGACATTCACATTGACCCTCACTATGCGTCGGGCGCCAATGCGGACTGCGGTGAACCCCTGTGTTGCCGGGCAGCGGACGGCTACTCGGCCGGCCTGGCCAAGGCCTCCGGTAACTGGGGCGACTATAGAAACTGTGATACGCCAGTGCCTACGCTCAGAAATGCCCTGCGACAGATCCGGGACAACCATCCCGATGTAAGTGTTCTCTCTTTCCCTCTCTCCCTCTTCCTCTCGCCCTTCCTCTCGCTCTCTTTTTCCCTCTCTCCCTCTCTCGTAAAGTAGATTGTACATTTCGAACATGGACCATGTTTCCGGCTTACATGACCATTGCACGCAACGTTGTGTCACTGTTTGCTTTTCCTTTATCTTCCTCTCTCTCCCTCTCTCTCTCTTTCTTCTCTCCTCTCACGCTGTCTATCTCTATCATGCTCTCTGTCTCACTCTCTCTCTCCCTCTCTCGCGCTGCCTATGATTCACAATGAGCGTTTTGTACTGTGCTCGAGAGGACGTAAAATGGGTTGTATAATGGAGGAGTTGCACGCGACTTACACAGAGCCATGCAACTCAGGGTAGCGAGAGGGGGAGGGAAGAGGGAGAGCGAGAGAGGACAAGGGGAAGAGAGAAAGTAACTATTAGTGAAGAGGAATTAAGGGTAACGGGAGAAGTGCGATACCATCGCCGGCGACTCTCATTCATACCGTCGGCCCTCTCTCTCTCCCTCTCCCTCTCTCCTTCTCTATCTCGGCTCTTTGTGTCCCGCAGCTGAGAGCCAGAGATGGATAGGGACACAAATACTCCTCTCTCTCTCCCTCCTCCCTCTCTTGCTCTGAATGATGTTCTGTCTACAATTTGGTCGCAGAGAAAAAAGCAGCAAAGAAAGAGACTCGTAGTGTTTAATTGCCTGTGAAACACGCGCTCTGACACTTTTTTGGCTTGAGCGACGCGTTCCAGCGCTGATTACTAGTAGTCCGGCATTTCGAGTTCTAGAACTGTTCACTGTGTGTACGTTCTAGTCTACTTGATCCCTGACAATGTGTCAGTTGAGCTGGAAGACAATGACAAAGAACAGTCTCTCTCCCTCTCGCTCTCCCACTCTTCATTTCTCTCTCTCAATCTCTCTCCCGCTCTCTCTCTCTCTCTCTCAATCTCTCTCCCGCGCGCTCTCTCTCTCTCCCTCTCGGTCTTGCATCTCCGACCGTTCGAGGCTAGTCAGTATGAAATCACAGACAAATCGAATCGGTCCTAAATTAGAGACAGAGAGGAAAGAGGGAGAGAGAGGAGAGAGAGAATATTTTGACCACTTAGTCATCGCTGCAGCTGCACAAGGAATTCGAGAATTCGAAGCTCGTGGCCTTAGAACCAGTAATGAGCAGCAACTCGAACCTCGGCCACCCGTGATGTTCATGCTGAGAATTCATTTCATTCTTTTTGCCCTCTCTTCCTCTCCCTCTCTATTTTACCAATGATACCAATGGTTGTTCTTACCGTCTCTCTCTCCCTCCCTCCCTCTCTGCTCTCGGCCTCTGACCCTGTTCGCCGTTGGTGGCAATAAAAGGCCAATTACTGGATGTGGACCGGAGACATCGCTCCCCACGATATTTGGAACGTTACGCGAGACGAGGTCATCTCGCAAATCCGTTTAGTCACAGATTTAATAAAGGAATACGCCAAAGGAGTCCCCGTGTTCCCGGTCATTGGGTGAGCTCTCCTCTCGTCTCTCTCTCTCCTCTCCCTCTCTTCTCTTTCTCTGCCGATTGGGTTAATATAAAATAGCACTCATATGTTCTTTTTTCCCTCTCTATGTTTTTTTACAATACAATACAGGAACCATGAAGGAGTCCCTGTAAATAGGTTAGTATTTTCAATAGAGGATCTCTCTCTCCCTCTTCCATTCTCTCCCCCCTCCCTCTCCCCTCTTTGTGTGCAGTTGAAGCTCATCTCTCACGGCTCTTGCAAACGCTCTCACGCAGTTGCTTTTTCACTTTCCCTTCCATACATTGAATTAATGAGAATAATTGGCCGCGATCCATCTTCAATCATGCTTGTTCTTTTCCGTCCCTCTCGTCCCCTCTCTCCCTCCCTCCTCCTTCCAACGGGGCTCCCTCTTCTCCTCTCTCTTTCTCTCGTGCCGTGAAAAATCAAATTAACATTCTCTTCTCTATGCACATACACGTGTCACCGAGCAAATACAACTGGGCAACTTGCTAAAATTGGTACCACCGAGAGAGGGAGAGAGAGAGGAGAGAGGAGGAGAGGGAGAGAGACAAAAACAATATTGCATATGGGTCCCTCTCTAACCGTATTCCGATTGTATGTTTAGCTTCCCACCGCCCGAGGTCAAGGGTGACATGTCAATATCCTGGCTGTACGAGGAGATCGGCCACCAGTGGGGCTACTGGTTGCCCGACGACGCCGTGGAGACGCTTCGACAGTGAGTTCTAGAACTGTTCACCCTGGAGCTGACCAGCTGATTTCTAACTGATTTGTTTTCCCTTGTTGCCATGGCTACAGTGGCGGATACTACAAAGTGAAGCTGAGGCCCGGCTTCCGGGTGGTGTGCCTGAACACCAACTACTGCACCCGACTCAACCCGTGGACCATGTTTGACCCCGTGGACCCCGGGAAGCAGCTGGACTGGCTGACCAAGGAGCTGTTTGAGGCGGAGCTGGACGGGGACCGTGTCCACATCATCGGCCACATTCCGCCCGACAACCGGGAGTGCACGCAGGCCTGGCTGTACAACTACCTGCGCATCATTGACCGCTTCCAGGACACGGTGCTCGCCCAGTACTTCGGGCACACGCACCGCGACGAGTTCCGGATCCTGTTGTCGCCCAACGTGGACAAGCCGAAGCCCATCAGTGTGGCCTACATCGGGCCCAGCATCACGTCCTTCACGGAGAACAACCCGGCCTACCGGGTCTACTACATGGACCACCAGGGCTATGTCAAGGACCACGAGACGTACTTCTTCAACCTGACCGAAGCCAATCTGGGCGCCGAACCAATATGGCGCCGGGAGTACAATGCCTTTGACATGTTCAACATGACAAACTTGGGACCATTCGGATGGCACAAGTTTGTCAATGACATGACAGATGACGACGCTATGTTTCAGAAATATTTCAAGTGAGTCTCTCTCTCCCTCTCCCTCTCTCCCTCTTTTTCTTGCTCTCTATCATTCGTCTCTTTTTCCCTTCGACATTCCTTGTCCATTTGTTTCTGGCGCGTTTCGCTATTTTTCTTCTTTTCTCTCTCTCCCTCTCTCTCTCGCTTTTCGAAATGAAAATGTTCTAAATCGATTTTCTCCTCTCTTCCTGTGTTCGTCGTTGCATGTGTTCTATTCTCTCTCTGTCTCTCCCCTCTCCGTCTCTCGTAGACTGTATTATAGATGGAGTGAAGTGAAGAGAGGCGAAGGATGTTACGGAGAATGCAAGAAGACTATCATTAATGATCTTGTCGTAGGACATCCGCTTAAAACTAAGCCACGAAGTTTGTTCGGCAATCGAAACCATCGCCACTGAGAGCAGAAAGGATGCTTTCCTCTCTCCCTCTCTGATGAGGCAAAAAAACTCGAGCGTTAGAACTGTTCAGTTGATTCTTTTCCATGCTGTATATTATGCTTGTAATAACCATTTCTTTTTTGTGTCTCCTTTTTTTCTCTCTGAAAACTACGAACAGATTCCAAAGTCGAACGCGAAGCGCTCTATTTATTGTATTTTAGCATCTCTCCTCTCCCTCTCTTCGACAAGCTCTCTCCCCCTCTCTCTCCAACTCCTTTTGCACATTATTTTCGCTTGTATACTTCATAAAGTGATCTATATGATCTCTTCATCTTTCTTCTCTCGAGCATATTATTCATTTTCAATCTATTCACCATATACACAACAAACATATCTCAAATAATAAAAAAGAGTATCGCAAGCTTCCCAATAGAGAACATAATTTACTCGTCCAGAAAGTTTCCATTGATTGACACGAGCGATAGTGGGAGAGATAAATGCGAGAGCAAACATTCCCTTCGTTGTCGCGACGCAATGCTTCGTTTTTCATCTTCAAAATATATAGATGTATAAACAATATATATACTCTATATTATATATGGTGGCAGAGTGATAGAGGGGAGAGGGAGAGGAGAAGGGCTATTCCGACAGCGAGGCTTCACTCGTATTGGGCAATAACCACCATTAAGGAAACTCCTACACTTAAGGCAATGATCTCCTTAATAGACTGCCCTAAACTGGTGCCTTCCAGCAGCTCGGGAATAACGGAGACAGTGGCCACGTATATGAAGCCACCGGCGGTGAAGGGCAATATCCAGGAGGAGGCCGTTTCCGTCATCTCGACGGCGGCCAAACTTAGCACTGTGCCAGCCAGAGCGCCCAGGGCCGTCAGCAACTGAAGGAACATGGCTCGCTTCCGGCTACATCCGGACTGAATTAAAATGGCAAAGTCGCCTATTTCGTGGGGAACTTCGTGAAAGAGAATGGTGATGGTGGTCACCACGCCGACGCTGTTTCCTGCCAGGTAGGAGGCTCCGATGGCCAGGCCATCGGTGAAATTGTGGGCAAAGTCGGCCGCCAGGTTCAGGTAGCCGGCAACCTTGATGTCGTTTTCTAGAGTAGCAGTGAGATTGAAGACACTTGATTAGTTTAAATGGCACACTTGATTAACCTACCGTGATCTTGATCCTTGGCAACAATCAGCTCAGTGTCAGAGCCATCCTCGTCGTCACTGTTCTTCGACTTCTTGCTCTTCTTTGGCGGACCGCGACTTGGCTTCTTGACAGCTACTGGTCCATGACTGTGACCATGACCAGGTCCCTTAACAATGCGGACAAACTTTTCAACCATGAGAAAGGCCACAATGCCGGCCAACACCCAGAGACCGACGCTCATGTCATGTGGGCCATGCTCGTGGTCATGGCCATGACCACTTGACTGACTGCTCTCATGAGCGTGGGCATGACTGTGCTCGTGGCCGTGCGAGTGACCATGACCATGGCCATGGGCCTGTTGACCAGTCTCGGCTTGCTTTGCCAGCAAGGCATGGGGAATAAGGTGAAGGAAGGCATCTCCGAGAAGTCCTCCAGAGGCGAAGCTGAGCAGTATTTTCAAGTACGGCTTGTTGGCTGTAGAATTGTCAAGTGGAATGAAGAACAATATCAAGAAGGGAGCGATAGAGATCAACAGCGTTGACCCAATTGCTTCCAGCCACATGGTGTTGCTTCAGTCAGTTTCCGGTAATACTGAACGCGTGTCAGGCAACTAACTAAACACAATTAATAGTCGCAAACTATTGAATTGTTATGAAAGTTACCAAAACTACGTGGAGCACAAACACAGGTTGAGAAGCCGCTGTCTCGTTCAGGGGTCGTTTCATTAGTGCTCTCCGCACAGTTGCATAACTTCTCCAACTGAAGAATGTCAAGTTGTTTGGTCGCTTTGAATGTGAGACTGTGAAAACACGAATAACACTTTTATTCTTTCGGTTAACAGTCAACAATTGTGAAACTTTTTTTGATCCCACCAGAAAACATGATTGCACTGGAAACAGCTTTCAAGAGTCAAATTGCTGCCAACTCTTCCGCGGCTCCGAGTCGAACCCGTTGCCCTTATTATACCAAGTGGTCCGATTCAGCGGCTTTTTGGGAGCAAGGTTACCATTTCCGATGGGAGGCAAGTTTATAGGTAAGGCACCAGGTTGTGACACGTGAGTTCCTTTTCCGTAAAGGTAACTGCTTGGTTTAGGAATATCGGACAGTGTTGCACCTGTGGGGCTGGGGAAGCTGGCGAAGGGATTAGTCGAAGCTACAGATGGAAACGACGTTGACAGGCTTATGGCAGGTAATGTTGTCGTTCGAGGCAAGTCATTCAATATTCCCAGCCCAGTGGGGCCGCTAATACTTTCCAGGCTTCTTTGCACAATGGGTTCCTTGAGAGGATCAAAGATGGTTGTCACATCATCGGGAGGAGATTCTAGCTTTATGAGGTCGTCCACTTCCGGGGGCGCCTTTTTGGTGTCGGTCATGTTTCTTGGCGGCGCGATTGGCGGGACTGTTGCGGCTAAGGGTCGAGAGAAAGCGGCCGTATCGCCGGTGACCAGAGAGCAGCGTCTAGTCAATACTTCGGCAAGATCGCCCATCAGGTCAATATCGATTGGGTCAAACTGATAGGGATCCTCCGGAAGTACCAGTGTTCCGAATTTGGTTGAATTCAAACTATTTCCTTCTTGAGAACGTTCATCAGAACTGTCAAACACGTCACCTCGGGCCCCAAAGATGCCACTGACGCTCTTCGTCATGCCATTCTCATTCTTGTTCTTAACGCCAGTGCCAAAGGCGAACGTTCTCCTATTTTGTGACGGTGAAAGATTGGGACTAGAAGGAGCACTTCTTGGCCTACTTCCGCTCGAACTGCTACCCGTTGAAGGCTTTTCCTGCAATCGGTTTCGTATATTCTTGTAAGCCTTCTTTCCTGTATCTCGAACAGCTTTCCCTTTATCTCTAACCTGTCTATAGGCACTCTTCACCGCCGGGTTCACTGATTTAAGCATGGCGCTTCCTTCCTTCTTGATGCCACCCAGCCACTCTTTGTATTGTGTTTTCAGCTTATGAGTATTTCGATCCTCATACATATTTAGCTCAAATTCAAATTCATCATTAAAACCTTCTCCTTCGTGTAGCATTTGCAAGCGACCTTCGATAAATTGCTGGAAAATCTGCAACTGGAGCATCTTCTCCAAGAAGGGCTGCATGGGCGGCGCTCTTGATTGCACAAAGGCTTCCTTGTTGAAAATGATTCGCTGGCCCGACGGGAAGCTTAGTGCGTCTCGGTAACCACCAATTAGCATGACCAGAGCTTTCAGAAATATTCGTGCCAAAGAGTCGCCTAGAACATTGTTCGGCGGCTTCAGGCTTCGCTTAAGAAAGGAAATCTAATGGCGGCAACAGCCCGCAAAGACAGGCAAGTAATTAGCGTAATGCCCTTAATTTCATTTCATGGCTCCGTTCGATCCGAGAGCGGACAGAGAGGAGGACAAGGCTTTATATCAACTCACAATCTCGGTCGGCAACATATGCAGATCGTCAAAGGGCGTTTCTATTTTATTGGCGTCCGCATCTAGAATGACAATGTCTCCAAGCTCGTGTTTCTTGACTCTCTGCAGTGAAAAACAAGGCCAGGAGCAGACAATAAGCTCATTAGCTTAAAAAGGCAATTAGTAATAACCATAACTCACGCTCATGGTGGCTGATGGGACCCCAATTAAAAAAGGCATCGGAGCACTGAGATAATCCAGTAAATTGGTCGGAAGCACTGGGATGAATATGTGTTGCCAGAACATGGGATAAATCAGCGAATTGGCAGCTTGTACGCAGGCAGTTAATCTGCATAGTCTCTTCGAAGTCATTACGATGCGCCTTTCATTCAGCATGCTGGCGAAAATTATCATCATATTGTTCCCATCAATGGCATTAAAGTATTCCAACAGGTTTCGCTGCGAAACAGAAAAGGAAGCAAAGCATAAACGACAGGTCAATATGTCACTGCCATTTCAGCGTCCATTTTGGGAACATGCACAAAGTGAGCAAAGTCGAGCAGTTACTCACGTCCTCTGGAATTGATGGTAGCTTTTGATGCTCGGGACAGGAAGCTTTGAATTCATATTCTCGTGCATGTACATAATAAGTTAAATTCAATTGTAAATTCTGACCAGGCACGGGCAGGGCGTGAAGAGCTTCCAGGAATTTGGACAGAATCAGAGGCTGGAACAAAACAATCGTTAACTAACAACTTCCTTTTCAATCAACAAATTGACTTACATCCGCTTGATTAGTCAGTCTAGCAATTTCATTGAGCACTTTGTAGAATGTTTTGTGCCATGGCAAGCTGGACAGCATCACAATGCACGTAGTGGCCGGCGCTGGTTCATGGCGACAAAAGCCAAAGGTCCACTTCGAGTCCAAGCTGGTCAGAACGAACGAAAAATGTAGGACAGCTGGGTTGCTGAATGTACAGGGATAGGTGAACTGTGGAACCATCTTGAGCACTTCGACATCATCATATGACTCTGGAAACCGCTGGAGGACAAATGGCTCCTCACCAGCTGACTTGGGCAAGGCTACCTCGCAATAACATTCGAATATGTGACTTGGAGAGACACTGTTGAAAAGGAGAGCAGAGAGAAAAGAGAGTCACCAATTTGATTGATGTTAACTGAATCACCATCTGTGATGACATGTTGACATGAAGCGAAACAAGGTTGCCTACCGAATTCTGGAGCCCATGGTTCCTTGCTTGCCGGCGAACTAACTGCTTGTTTAAAAGTAACAAAAAATCACCGAACAGGTAACATGATTTAAAGTGGAATAGAATCTAATTATCACAAACATCAAGTGGATAAATCAATCGACCTTAAGCAATGACTGCCTGTTATGTGATGGAAGCTTTTTTGCTGCCTCTTCCCCTTTAATGTAATGTTTACGCTGCCGAGCTTACAGCGCCACCTGTGGAGTATTGTTGATTCTTCTTTTAAATTTGTCGCGGTCACTATGGACATTCCTGTAAATTGCAGCAATTTAGGTCTCTCTTGAAGAGTCCCTACTATTTCAAGTGGTAGGCAAACAAGAAAAAAATTGTCGGATAATCAAGCTGAATGGGCTGAGATTAGTATGTCATTGACCTCTGACTTTCCTGAACAGCAAAGGAAACGGATTTTCTTGTCTACTTAGTCTCGTCAATTGCTCTTCATACTTGCGGGTGTACTTGAAGTTCGAAAAATTCGGTCAAGTTTGAATCGGAAGGTAAAGCGGGTAACAAATAGTTTAGAATTTGCATAACGAGCGAAGTCAAATGACAGTAGAATAGCAACCTCCAGGTGGCGCTGTACAAAGCTAAATAGAGGCGTGATATTGGGGCTCACATGATTTCGATTTACTTTATTCCTGAATTTTTGTAGTTAACGTCAAAATTGCTAAATTACTTGATTGTCAAATAATTCTTGTTTTCGACAAAATGGTAAGTAGGTTTCTCGGATTAGAATAAGGTGATGACTGGTATCTTTTCGCAGTCCTATGAAGATGACAGGGCCGGAGAATTAGCAGGCTCATTTTCGGACCACTTCCACTACGGCGGCGATGATCTAGATCACAGTGGTTTAGTTAATGGCGGCGGCGGATTGGGTTACAATGTGTACGAGAAGCCTCGTATTCTACTGATGGGTCTGAGAAGGTCAGGAAAGTCTTCCATTCAGAAAGTGGTCTTTCACAAAATGTCGCCGAACGAGACGCTGTTCCTTGAGAGCACCAACAAGATTGTGAAGGATGACATCAGCAACTCATCATTTGTGTCCTTTGCCATCTGGGACTTTCCTGGTCAGATTGACTTCTTTGACCCAACGTTCGATTCTGACCACATCTTTGGTGGCTGTGGAGCCCTTGTGTTTGTCATCGATGCTCAGGACGATTACGTCGAAGCTTTGTCTCGTCTACACCAAACTGTCACTAGGGCATACAAGGTGAACGAGAACATCAAGTTCGAAGTGTTCATTCACAAAGTTGACGGACTGTCCGATGATCACAAGATTGAAGCTCAGCGTGAAATTCATCAGAGAGCAACGGACGAACTATCTGACGCAAACTTAGATAACATCAATCTGAGCTTCTACCTGACTTCCATCTATGATCACTCAATATTCGAAGCCTTCTCAAAAGTTGTACAAAAATTAATACCTCAGCTGGCTACTCTAGAAAATTTACTCAACATCTTCATATCGGTAAGTGCATAGCTGATTACGATTAAAACTGACTCAGTCTTCATTCTAGAACTCCGGAATCGAAAAAGCGTTCTTGTTTGATGTTGTCAGTAAAATCTACATTGCCACCGATTCTTCTCCAGTGGATATGCAGTCCTATGAACTGTGTTGCGACATGATTGACGTGGTCATTGACATTTCGTGTATCTATGGGTAAGCTTAATCACAATGAATCCTGTCTGATAATGACGATTGCTTCCTGCTTAGACTCACTGACGATGTAGACAGTGGAACGTTTGATGCTAAATCGTCTAGTACGATAAAGTTAAACAATGGCACAATATTATACCTTAGAGAAGTCAACAAATTTCTCGCTCTAGTTTGCATTCTCCGGGAAGATAACTTTGATAAGCAAGGGCTTATCGATTACAATTTCAATTGCTTCAGGGAAGCCATTCAAGAGGTTTTCGAGCAACGGAAGAACGCCATTGCAGCAAGCTTGAAGCCTGATGCCATGTACAATCAGATTAATTCAGTCACTTCAAATGGAAGCATCGGCTACATGAGTCATGTCCAGTGAATTTCGACACGATAAAAAACATGAAAAAGAAAAATTAAATTTAGTGCCAATGCTTGTCATTAGTGTTGGTGTTGTTGTCACACTGCCACTCCTAGAATTATTTAATCACGTCGCAAGAGAGGAGATCCTTTACGGATGTGCATAGCCGAAAAAGCCAGAGAAAGAGCCGGCGGCGAAGATATCTCTCCCCTCCCTCTCTTTCGACTTGAATAACAGCTGACTGGCGTTGGGAGCCGGAGCCGCCGCCGGGTTCTGTCTTGCATGTTTTTGCTCTGACTGGTGGCAACGAGAGGGAGAGGGAGAGAGCGCACAAAGGCTCCAGCGTTATAGCTGACTGAAAGCGAGAGGGAGAGCGAGAGAGGAAGAAGAGCGAGCGTCAACGATGTTGAGCAGGTTCTCCTCATTTTCCCCTTTCTGTTTTTCGTGTTATTAATAGCGTCTGAAAAATATTGGCTCTATTTTGTATCTGTTCACGTGCATATGTACAATAAATATTTGTCACCAAATCACTTCGAACACAGCGGCTTGTTCGAAGAGAGAGAGACAAATAGTGAGCAGCGAATCTGAGCAGAGTGAAACCGGAACGAACAGACATGTCAACATTACAAAAACTCAGTGAAGAATCCCTTCAGAGACCTCCCGAAGAAGTGTTCGATATAATTTGTAAACTAGGTATGCGATGATGTCACTAATTGGGTCAAGAATGTCATTCTAATCACGTTGTCCAATTTGCAGGTGAAGGTTCCTATGGCTGTGTTTACAAAGCTCTTCACAAGGAATCCGGTCAAGTATTGGCCATTAAACAAGTGCCTGTTGAAAGTGACCTTGGTATGTTGTTAACTACGAATCACCTGTGATTAGTACTCATCACTTCGTTCTATTCACAGGCGAGATAATCAAAGAAATATCAATTATGCAACAATGTGATTCGCCATATGTCGTGAAGTATTACGGAAGTTATTTTAAGGGTACGTTTGGTGATCAACTATAAATAACTATCCTAGTCGCTGACTCTATTTATGTCGATGCACTAAACGACATCTATCATCCTCAGGTAGCGATCTGTGGATTGTTATGGAGTACTGCGGAGGTGGTAGCGTTAGTGATATAATGAGGCTACGCAAGAAAACACTAGTTGAGGAAGAGATTGCCACCATACTGAAAGACACGCTCGAAGGATTAGTTTACCTTCATGCCCGAAGGAAGATACATCGTGACATCAAGGCAGGCAATATACTGTTAAATAGCGAAGGTTTCGCAAAGCTGGCCGACTTTGGGGTCGCTGGCCAGCTGACGGACACGATGGCGAAGAGGAACACTGTGATTGGTACACCTTTCTGGATGGCACCCGAAGTAATTCAAGAGATTGGCTACGACTGTCTGGCTGACATTTGGAGTTTGGGCATAACTGCTCTGGAAATGGCTGAAGGCAAACCGCCGTACGGTGACATCCATCCGATGAGAGCAATATTTATGATACCGACAAAACCGCCGCCCACGTTTCGCAACACTGACCGATGGTCTCCCGAATTCATTGACTTTGTTTCCCGATGCTTGGTCAAGAACCCGGAACACCGGGCATCGGCATCGCAGTTATTACAGCACGAATTCATCGTTAAGGCACCACCAGCTGGTTTCATTCAACAAATCGTTCAGGAAGCTAAAGTCATTCTCGTAGAAAGTTCCAAGGACTGGGAAGACAATCACGACGAAGACATCGACTCGTCCACCATGATACCTGCGAGTGACAATACACTCAAACCACTGTCGGCCAGTGCCACGGCCGTCTCGAGCTCAACCAGCAAGTCTACGGCCACGAATCGAACGACGAGTGCTTCGGACGTGGAATCAGATCTCGGCACACTCATCATCAACAGCGAGAGCGACGACGAAGTGAGCGACAAGACACTGAAGCCGGCATTTATGCAACATTTCGAAAGGACTCAGCGAGTGGAACTGCAGCAAGTTGCTCCCGTGGACAGTTCGCCGCTGCACACGTCTCGCATCACGGACAACATGACGCTGAGGGACGACGACGATTCGACACTGAGAACATTTGACACTTCGTCAATTCTAAATCACTCCTCATCCGACCACCAGCCTCAGGTTCAGTCATACAATGGCAATAGTTCTCCCAACGGTGCCTCTGCTCAAGCCGGCCCTCCGCTTCCTCATCCGCAATACCAGCCCATGTCGAGAGCAATCATGCTCGAAGGGGACTTTGAGTTCTTGCGCTACCTGTCCGTCGACGAACTGAAGATGCGCATGAAGAACCTGGACTTTGAGATGGAGAACGAAATCGAAGAGCTTCGCCGAAGGTATGCCGCGAAACGGCAGCCCATTCTGGATGCCATTGACACGAAACGTACTCGCCAGCAAAATTATTAGCGATTTGTACAAAGTTGAGAATCATGTTGAAATTATCTCTTTTATCGTCGTCCTTGTCGACGCATTCGAATATTTAGACATCAGATTGATATTTTAGTATTTCTTCGATCATGCCAATAAAAGTCGACCATTCAAATCAGCGCTGTGCATGGATATGAACTTAAATGAATAGGATCAAGCTTGTCGCTTGAAAGATCTAATCGAAGACTTTCAAAACAGCTGTGCTCATATTTCTACCCCTCGAGACAAAAAGCATAGTTCCGTCTCTAGGGAACAATATTGCTCTCGTAAGTACCATAACACACGAACGAAAAGAGTTGAATGTAAAATTGTAAAAATTAATCGCCAATACTGCGTTCCCAGGAGTAAGTGTGAAACAATCACTATATATACAGCAATATGTCTTTTATAAGCAGTTTACGGTTGCTAAGTCGACATGATCGGCACTCTCATCAGCCTGTGCAATGTTTTAGGAAATATTATCATGAAACTTTGCAAAACTTGATGAATACATGAAGAAATCAAAAATGATTCCGCTCTTATCTTCGAACTTGTCTTGCTTGTCGCGCTCTGTAACTTGTTTTTCATTTTCCGATTTTTTTCGCGATTAGCAGATCGAGAACTTGGGAATAATTCTGCGTACAGATGGCGCTGTCGTAGAGTGTACGCTAACAGGCTCAAGTGTTCCATTATTCATTTTAACCAGAAATCACGACAACAAACTTTGTTTATACATTTGTTATTTTAATCCCATTTTCATCAGATAT
The DNA here is from genome assembly GCA_022750525.1 of Halotydeus destructor. Lineage (NCBI taxonomy): Eukaryota > Metazoa > Arthropoda > Arachnida > Trombidiformes > Penthaleidae > Halotydeus > Halotydeus destructor. Next base: position 355,619 of record JAIUWE010000043.1, read on the forward strand.
CGACTCAGACAATGGCTTTGTTTTCAGAAAAACTAGAAGACGTAATGGTCACTTGTCCTTACAATCCAGTTCACCGAGTTGCTAAACGAAGACTGATCATCCACATTAGTTCATGCATGAAGAATTACCCTGACTATGGTTCTTGTCCATTCAATGACATGCATCGTATTCACAAGTCTCGAATGCAGCAACATATGCTAACTTGTCCAGACAATCAAAGAGTCCTGGTAGAAGCTGTGGCGAAGAGCAAGATGGCTGCAAAGGAAACCCGGAGACCTTATTTAGACATTGATCCGAATGCTGGTACGGCAACAACGAGCCGCTACACTGACGATTGGGATCCGGAAGAGAAGAGCGAAACACCTGTGATTCTAAATGGCTTGGGTGAATTTGATTTCGAAAAGCTGATGCAGGACACAGCATTCTTACTCAAGCCTCAGGACGCCATTGTGATGAGCAGAATGAGCAGGTCTCAAAGAATTGAGTACAAAAAGGCTATGATGAGAGCACGTGGCGATGCTCGTCGTCAAGAAGACACCAAAGTATCCCTTTCTTAAATCTGGTTCGGACATTGATGACGAAGTTCAGTCGTCAGAAAGCCTAGTATTTTAGACAATTATTGACTGTTTTACAATGACGCGCATGTATTCGAATTTTATTGCATTATTCATTTTTTTATTTGGACACAATAAACAAGTTGTGGTGTTGACAACTGCAATTCATACTTCAGTAACTGGGCATCTCATATGATTAGGACATGAAAACGTAATGACTTTTATCATCTGCAGTATGGCTTTTAACTCAAAACAGTTAGGCTTCGAGATCGTGGACGAACAGCATTTCACTTGAACCGAATCCCAGTTCTTCGAAGGTTATGGGATCCTTCCAGTTGCCCGATTCGTCTTTGACTTTGCATTCAGGGTTCTCTACAGTTGGTGGTTTGCAAGGTAGCTCTTTTCTTGGAAAATTGGTTGTCACTTGAAAACTAACGGGACTCTGGTCATGACAGAAAACGTAGTAGATGAGATATTTGATGGATGACGTACGAAGAAATCGGCGCTCTAATCGGACACCATTTGGCAGCTTGACCAAAACCCTAATCGTATTCGAGGCTGAGGAATCAGGCTCGGCGGGAATTCTGTCGGCGAGTTCGATTTTCATTCGGATCAAATCATCTCGCTTCTTAAGCTCTTGTTCTTCTTTTTCTCTTCTAGCTCTATCTTCAACATCTTTCTTTTCTTGCTCCTCTTTACGTTTTCGCTCTTTCTCTTGGTCAGCCTTGAGTGATTCTTGGTATGCTTCATCTTGTTCAGTTCGGATTAACTGGTTCATATCTCTCTCTTGTTTGTCTAGTCGGGCAACAACGAAAGCAGCTTCGTTTTCGTCTATGCCTTGCTGCAGTTGTCTGGAAAATCAAGATGGCTATACAACGAATTTGTGAGAACTAATTCGAATACTTACGATAGCAATCTCTCTACGGTTGTACTTCCTTCGAACTTTCGAACCAACACCATACGGTGGTTTTCTTTTAGACCAATTAGGCCCAGGAAAGGGTAAGTGAATCCCTTCAGAGCGACAGAGACTCGGTATCCCTCAGCAGCACTGATGGGACAGCCCCAGAACAATATATTGTTCCGTTGAATGTAACTAACTACTTCAGGATGAGTCAAGACGTCCGAACAGAACTCGTCAGTATCTTGATTATGTTCGCTGTGCAGATAGACGACTAAGAAGGTAAGGTTCTTCTTGGCCTCAAGAAGTGCTTGATTATAGGTTCCTTGGAAAAATGCGGGATGATTAGTTCCGTATTTCTCCTTGAATTTGGCTATGAAATTGCTGACGTCACTTGCAGGATTATCAATCTCTGAAAATCAAACATGAAAGTTGAGCTCTGAGCAAAATGGAACACACTCACGTCTCCTTCGCTCTGGCCAAACAATGCTCCACGTGAAATATAAAATATTCACCAGTGAATCATAAATGAATGTTACTGGGATGGAAAGCAATCGAATGATTCCTGTGAATGCATCTACAAAGTAAACGAATCAAATTAGCTGGAGTCCAAGACTTCGTTAAATGCAAATCATACCCATATAAACCACGTTGTGACAAGACACTTGACTGAATTAAAGGATAAAAGGTAGTATTCGAAGGTGCCAGAGCGAATTAAAGATGGCAATTTAGACCAAGCGAGCTAAAATCTGTTGCGGAAATTCGCTGTTGTTTTGCTATGGCAACTGACTCAGCATAACAAGACTGTTTTTCTTTCGACGCCAGATGGCGCTCGACACGCTCCGCCGAGCTAATGTGTCGCCAGCTATCTCCCTATCGAACTCAGAGTCATTTCCGTATCTGAATAGTCATTGGCTGAAAATACTGTTGTTTTTCAAATAAATTAATCCGCTGTTCTTTTTTGCTTCTCAATATTTTTAAATGCCAACATTTCTTTCAATTCGAAATTATGCATTAATTAGTTGAGCAATCACTGAAGGATCCTCAGTATGCGGCAATAAATGCAATATTAGGCAGCAAATTGGTGTTGCTGATGCAGCAGCGATACGCAGATAGTAAGAAGGAGCCGAAGAGGGAGAGGAGAGAGGGAGAGGGGAGAGAGAGAGAGAGACAAATGGTAATCCGCTTTCTTTCGCAGCGGGATTTTCTACTTGACTCGACTTTTCTCTTCATGTGTACACTTGACTGCATTTTGTGTACAATTGCTGCCTCTCTGCCCTGTGTGACTGACGGCAAAGTAAGCACGGGATTCCTTTCCTTCCGTTCCCTTTCACTTTCCCGGCAACTTGTTCAGTATCAGCTTAAGCGTCGAGTGGTGTCTTTCGGATTATGGACGACTCTCTTTGTACCAATGAAAGTAAACGACGAAGAGGGAGAGAGGAAGAGAGAGAGAGAGAGAGGAGAGGGAGAGAGCACTGTGACACGAGCCAAGGATTAAATTCTTCGAAAGCCGACTATGTTCACAGAGCACTTTGCCAGCCAATCAGCCGGAATAGAACAAAGAGCTAGAAGTCCTAGTTAGCTGTCGCTCTGCCTCATCTCTCCCTCTCTCTCTCCCCTCTCCCTCTCCTCTCGGCGTCCAAGTCACCGTAATCCGCATCGCTTCACTTTCAGTCAATAGGAGGCCGACACCCAGGGCTTCATTGGACATATTGTGTGTCACGACAATTGAGAGCAAAACCAAGACTAGTGGACTTAGGACTGTTCGCGTGCCGGGGCTACTGTTGCAAATTATGTGCTACTTGAACCAAATCAATTTGGACTATTGCTAAATCATGCCTCATCTCTCCGCTGTGCCGGCTATTTAATTCACACGCGCTCCTCTCCCTCTGCTCCCTTCGAGGGCGCTCTCTCCCCTCTCTCTCCCTCTCCTCCGTCACTCTTGGGTCAATTTTTGGCTCATGCATCCTTTTCAAGGGTTCGACGTGAAAAAGAAACGGTCCAATGTCGTGGAGTGTCCTAATGTACAATGTGTACACTCTGTGGGCTCGAATATGTACATAAAAGTGAACTTTACAAGAACGGAACCTTTGGTACAAAAAGTCGTGGGAACCGAAACTATATGTACTTGAGGCCACAGAGAGGCGACAAAGGCAGAGGCACGCGTCCGTCAATGTACTCTGAAAGGGAGAGGAGAGAGGGAGAGGGAGAGAAAAGGTGCTCATAAAAAACTTTCTCCTCCCTGGCAATGAGGGAGAGAGAAGCAAGATGGAGAGGGGAGAGAGAGAGAGGGAAGAGGGCAGCCTGTGAAGAGAATAGGCGTCGCCGAGCGTGAACATTGAATAGAATGGGCCAGCGGTTTCCATTGAAGTGCCCACAATAGAGGCCCACAATAGATGGGCCTCCATGGGCTCAAGGCAACAGTTGACTATGTACAAAGTTTTCAAACTGTTCTATGGCCGTTCGATTCCAAAGCATGGAAGCGACATTGTATTCGAAAGGTTCCTTTCTGAACCCTGAACTGTACATATGAGGGACCAATCCTTCCGTTTCTCAGACAACTATTCAGAAAGCTTCCCTCTCTTCCTCTCTCCCGTCTCTCCTTCTTGCTCTTCTTCCCTTGATCTTGATTGCTGGTCAAGCGGAAAAATCAAAGTTCCCTTTTATCATTGGGAACATTCAGGGGGAGATAAATTGTCATTGACAAGATGGCGTGCATGCTCATGACAATTTGACGACGGTTCAAGAGACACTTGCAACGAGAACAAGTTTTTGAGTACAAGTGTATCTTTTTTGCTCTCTCCTCTCCCTCCCTCTCCTCTCTCCTCTCCCTCTCCATCTCGTCCTGAGAGATACTTTTTTAAAGTTAGGTATTTTTGTGAAATCTCTCCATCTTGCAATGCTGTTCAAGTGATTGCAATTAGCGGCAGCGTTTCTTATTAGTTACATGCTTTGACTGTAAGCAGTATCAGTTAGTCTCTCTCTCCCCCTCTCCCTCTTTGCGATGGGCGTGTTTTTGGGCAAGTGAGTGAAGAGAGGGAGAGAGAGAGAGTCGGAGAGAGAGAGCACGAAAGGAGAGGGAGAGCAATAGAATGGTAACAGTAGGCCAGGCTTCACGTTCTCCGGCTTTCTTGCTTTGCTCTCTCCCTCTCTATTGCTCTCTCTCTCCCTCTCCCTCCCTACAGCCTAGCCAAGGTTCTATCGTTACTTTCAAAGACAGCATCCCACAGCAAAGTAACCGCGAATCTTTCGCTCCCTCTCTCCCTCTTCCTCTCTCTCCCTCTCACTCTGTCGCTATTTTGAAATCAGTCGCCCGGCGCATGCGAAGCCATCAATATTATTGTGTATACTTGACTTGTATATTTTTACCTGTCGAGCGAAAAAGTTTACACATTCCGAGAAGAGGGCCCTCTCCCTCTCTCTCTCTCTCCCTCTCCTTCCACTCAATCTACGTCTCAAAGTGTTAAAATACTCTCACTTAATCATGGCAATCAACGACTCATGTCGCCGAGAGCTGGACAGTGACAGTGGCACCGTCGACACTGGGCAACAGGAAACAAAGATGGCCGCCGATGGTGTGGAATGCGTGGCCTGTGGTCTGGTCATCCTGGACAAATACCTGCTCCAGGTGGCTGGTCAGCGATGGCACGGCCAGTGCCTCAGGTGTTGCCAGTGTCAAAGGTCACTGGATGCCCAGAGCTCTTGCTTCGCCATCAATGGTCAAATTTATTGCCGTGATGACTATTTCAGGTGTGTGCTGCTGTCATTCTCTCCCTCTCTCCTCTTTCTCCCTCTTGTCCCCTCTCTCCCTCTTCCCTTCCTCTCGCTAGTTTATTTGTCTAGTCAAAGTAGCAAGTTTGTCGGTGACAACAACTAATCAACTGCCCATCTTTCGCTGTGTGGTTGTCAATCAAAACACACAAACACACACACAGATTGTTCGTGATGAAGAAATGTGCCCACTGTGGCCGGCCCATCGAGAAGGACCAGTTGGCCACCAAGGTCACCGAGGACATTGTGTACCATGTCAGCTGTTTCGTGTGTGACCATTGTTGCGTCCACTTGGTCCAGGGGGACTACTTCTTGCTCTGCAACAAGCTCATCCGGTGTGTCCAGTGCCTTGATGTGGACCAGTCAGTGGGCATGAGTGGGCCACCGGTGGGCAAGCCGAGCGCAAAGTCTTTCAAGTCCAGCAAGCCTCGGAGGAAGGTTCGAACCAAGTGTCAAGCACAGAAAGGTACAATTTTGACCAGTATCACGACTTTGGCCATTGTTAGTGGCGTACACATATTCCAGGGCTTTCAATGGGCCAAGAATAACTGAACCGTGAGAGCGAGAGAGGAGAGGAGCGAGGGAGACCCAAGAGAGGGCGAAAGGGAAACTCGGCCTCTAAACGTCCAGTCAGGATAATTGAACCAAGCGAAAGAGGGAAAGGAGAAGAGAGGAGAGGAGAGGGAGGGAAAGATTCCACGCTGCCCACTGGAATATTTAGGGGCACAGTATACTTGTGAGAAGCTGAATATGAATAATGTATTCAAAACATCTACAAGGTAAACGCCACCGGAAACATACATCGCAGTTTCATACATACTTGACAAGTTACTAGCTGTACGTGTAGATGGACACAATGGCCTCTTCAATGGTCAGTAGTAGGTTTCCCAGGTTAAAAATCGAATTAGAGGTCAACAATTTACGAGCGGCCAGTGAGTCAACTGAATTGTGAATTCAGTTAACCAGTCTTCGTTCCTTTTTAGCGCCATTTTAAGTTGAAGTAGTCAGCTTTGGTGATAATTCAGAGAAAAGAGGAATCTCTCTCTCCCTCTTTCGTTAGCTTCTCTGACAGGATTTAAATTGCATGAAAAATGAACATCTACTTGTCACTTTATTCATTTATCTCGCTCCCTCCTCTTCCCTCTCCTCTCCCTCTCTTTCCCATCGAGCCGGTGGGTCTACAGCTTTATGCTAATAATTTGCTCAAAAATTCCCTCTAATTGTGTGAAATCGTAATATTGATTGATTATCGAACGATATCCGACGAGTCTGTGTTAGTTTTTAAGTTCATATTTACATGAACTCTCATGGGCGCCATTTTGGAAAGCCTCGAAATTGCAAACAGCTGTTGCAAGAAAATTCCTTTCGATCAGCTGATTGTGCAGTTAATTCGAAATGTAACCAAATTTAATCTGCTAGTTTAGTACTGTTAACCATGGCTAATAGTTGAAATGATGGCACACTTACGAGAGAGGTTGGGGCACTAGCAAAGGGAGAGGAGAGGGAGAGAGGGGAGAGAGAGAGAAAGAGAGGCATTCTTGAAACAGCCATTGTTAAGTTAATTACTGTGACAGTCTGCAGTTAGAAATGGTTTAATTGCTGCAGTTTACTTTAAACAGGGTTGAACGGTGCGTTTAGAACATGATGCAGCTGCTGATATCTCATAAGGCTGTCAGGGTTGCAATCTCTCGCCCTCCCTCCTCTCTGCTTCGCTCTCTCTCCCTCTCTACAAGTTAGCACATCCATTCATATTGAAATACAGCTTTTCTCGCCTTTGGTGCCCATTCTTGAAAACGAGTGTACGGGACTATTCTCGCATAGAGGGGGAGAGGGAGAGGGAGAGAGCCTGCGAACGAGAGCGATCGAAAGGATATTTGAAAGAGGAGAGAACTAGCCCTCATGCTGAGAGCGAAGAGGAGAGAGAAGGAGAGAGACATGTCCAAAGCAAAGCCGGCCGTCTTCAAGTCGCTCTCTTTATTTCTCTCTCTCTCTCTCTCCTCTCTCCTTTCTTCTCAGTCGGCGAAGCAATACCGACAAACAATAGTGACCTATTCAAAGCAGGATGAAATATGTATGAATATCTGTAACTTTCTCTCAATCTTTCCCTCTCCCTCTCCCTCTCCTTGATAATAGAAGAAACAAAGGTGACTTCAATGGCGACGGGAGGGAAAGGAAAACAAGGGCCGAGACTGTTTGCTGAAGAGGAAAATAGTGCCGATTGTGAGCCGGCAACGGCAGTTACGCCCACACCTACACCTGGGCCTGTCAATGTGTCAAGGGGAGAAGAAAGAGACAACAACAAGAAGGCGAAGGAGGAAGGGAAGGAGGAAGGAGAGAGAGACGGCCGTCTCTCGGGCCAGCCGCCGGCGGCGACTCATCAGCGGGTGTCCGCCACTGACAATGGCAATAATGCAGCGACGGTCACATTGTCCTCTCTCTCCTTCTACTCGCCCTCCTCGCCCGCGGGCTCTCCCGGCTTCTTGGGCCCCACCGGCGGCCACTCGGGCCCCTGTTCGCCCGCCTCCTCGTCCTACTGCCAGTCGGCCGGCTCGTCGCCCCTTCCAGGCCAGCTCCTGTCCTCCTCGGCCCTCAGCTCGGGCTCCTTCTCGCCCCAGCGGCCCAAGAGAATGAGGACATCCTTCAAGCATCACCAGCTGAGGCAAATGAAGGCCTACTTTGTCATTAATCACAATCCCGACTCCAAGGAATTAAGGAGCCTGGCCACCAAGACTGGCCTGTCCAAGCGTGTGCTCCAGGTAAGAGGGGGAGAGAGGGAGAGGAGAAAGGGAGAGGGAGAGACGCGAGGCGCCGTGGAAAGTAAACAGTGGCACTGTGTTTAATTTATTGTGCAGCCCGCAGAGGGAAAGGGGAGAGAGGGGAAGGGAGAGGAGAAAGAAGGCGAGAAGAGGCCTTGTGCAGGTTTTCAGCTCTGAGAGACGGAAAGGGAGAGGGAGAGAGAGAGCCGCCCGCCCCTCAATTTTACAGTTAACCTCAAGCTTTTAAGATATGGTCTGAGCGATACATTTGCTCACTGCCTTCATAGACTATACATAACTCACTGAACAGTCAGCCATAAATAATAGACTTGCGCTCAAAAGGGCACATTTGTTTACCGGCCATAACGGATATTTATGACCATTAGCTAACCACTGATACAGTAGTTTATAGAAGATGAGCACAGATAGCTCTCCTTAACTGCTCTGTCAAAGGGCAAGAGCCGACACGAAAGGCTGAGCACTTACTAAACAGTGGCGTACACTTGTCTCTCTCTCCCTCTCTTCCTCCCCCTCTCTCTCTTTCCAGGTCTGGTTTCAGAATGCCCGGGCAAAGTGGCGTCGAAGTGTCCTGCGTCAACAGCAAGTCTACGGGCCGCACATTGTGGAGGAAGGCCAGCCGCTGAGTACACTTCGACCTGAGGCCAATGTTCACTGCGAACAGTTCGCCGGGCTCGACTTTGGGTCGCCATCTTTCTTTGACCAGGAAGCCAGGAATTCGGGCCGACAAGGGCCGCAAAATCTGTCCACCATGTCTGCCAGTGAACCGAGGGGCGGAGACTGTCTACTTGAGCAAGACAGGGACGAAGACGAGCAGACAGTTCGAGGCCTGCAGTTCTTTATAGGTTCAACTTCGAGGCCAACGGTGCTCGAAGGTTCGGCCGACAGGCAGGACTTACTGGGCCAGCTGACGGCCGCCAGTGGTCCCGGTGGGCCGGCTTCGCCCATGTCGGCCTCGGTGACAATTAGTCATGAGGAGCAAAGCTTCTCCTTCTTCAATTATCATCTTCAGCGTCAGTCGCTCGTGACCTGAGTTGACCTCGTTTTAGAACAGTTCGAAAAAGGGGACTCATTACAAGTGGAACCTTTCATAGCGTCATGTAATGCGTTACACTTTTCTCCCCATTTGCTGGTCAATTGTTAATTTAGTTTCTATGCCATGACAAGTGTAATATAAATAGTTTGTACAGTAATATATTAAGTTGATTCAGTTGGCGACTGTTTACCATTTGTTTAATTGTTGGTTAGTTAACGATGAAGGAAGTGAATGGTGATCAGGGAATTGCTTCGCTTTCGCCGGAAACTGCATTCGAGTCGACAATTCGAGTCACAGTTAAGTAATGCCTATCGATGTCAAGATAAGTCGACTTGCAACAATGAATATTCCAAGGAGAGCGAGAGAGAAGGAAAGGGAGAGAGAGAGGAGAGAGGAAGGGAGAGATGACAAAGCATTGCATAAATTTTCTTGGCGATGTCGCCATTTGCAAATGGCTATCTTTTTCAAAGTCTTTCAACCTTTAACAGTTGACTGCTTAATGAATAATCACACTCATTGTCTAAGCGGGAAGCAATGGAAAGGGGACAAGAGAGGAAGAGGGAGAGACAGAGAGGGAGAGGGAGAGATTGCAAATTGTGTCCGCCGAGCCGATCGGTGACCAGCGACGCCCGTTGAAGCTAAAGGAGTGATTTATTCTGAGCAAGTTTCAGGCTTCAGTGAACACGGAAGTCACTGCCGTTGGGACACTTTTGACCATCTCTGCCCCTCTCGCTCTCTCCCTCCCTCTCTCCCTCTCGCCCCACGCTGTTGCCTCATAATAATTGCCACAGTTATTCGAGTCAAGGGGCCCCCTACATTGCATCGTAATTAAGCAAGGAAGATGCTAACTGCCCCTGGCCATCTCACGCGCGTGAGAGCGAGAGAGGGAGGAAGAGAGGGTGAGAGAGAGGAGAGGAGGAGAGAGAACGCGTAAGAGAGATGAGCAAGAGAGGGAGACGAGCTCGAGCGATTTTCATGAAGGACTCTGCTTTCAGGCCATGGGACAAGATGAAAACGGACGCTTCGAACACGTACCAAAGAGGGAGAGGGGGAGAGAGGGGAGAGCGAGAGGAAACTCGCGTAGAAAGCACCTGCCTCAAAGTCACTGGAGTAATTAGAGACAACTGGGCTTCCTCTCTCGCTTCCCTCTCTCCCTCTCCCCTTCTTACTCAACGGCTCTTTGAAACGCGTAATACAAAGCGATTCATTTTCAAGAGGCGTCACCGCGTTTATTTGGCTCTCTCCCTCTCTCTCTCTCCCTTTCTTTTTCCTCTATCGCTCCCTTTCCAGTTTTCTCCGTTAAGCAAGAATATGACATGTCAGAGATGAATACAAAGACAAGACAAAGGAGCCTTTTTGTGAAAACAAAGCGCTCTCTTTGAAGAGAGAGAGAGAGAGAGAGAGAGAGAGAGATCCCCTTCGCCTCTGGAAACATTTGCAAGTTTGACATTTCAAAAGGGAACGGACATTAATTTTGTCGCAAAATGTTTGCAACTGCAAAATATCAGGCCTTTGAATTTGGATACCTCTGCTTATGGTCAGGTTTCTAGAACTAAAGAATAAAAAAGAGCGATCTCTCCCTCTCGCCCTTCCTCTCTCGCTCTGCCTCTTGAGCTCAGAGACGGAAAGCGAGATGTGAAACACACATTACGTAGTGTGTGTGTCCCATGAAATTTCTATCGTCTAGGTTTGCACTGACATCTGTATCTGTCACAAATACTCGCTTTACGAGAGCAAGAGAGGGGGAGAGGAGAGAGCGAGAGAGGAGAAGAGAGAGAGCGAAAGCGAGAGAGCGAATTTCTTTGGACTCGCGTTACGCGAACTCAAAAAGCGAGGCATATTTTTGCTCGTGCACTGTTCCATGGAGCTAAACTGGTCTCTCTCTCTCTCTCTTTCCTCTCTCCTCTCTCCTCTCTGCCTCTCCCTCTCTCGCTCTCTCCATCATACTCGCTCTGCGTTTTTTCCTCGTACGAACACACCGGAACCGACGGCGTCTTGCTGTTGCCTGAGAAACGTGTCAACCTCTGAATTCCATTCTTCTCAGCTTGAGTTTGCACTGAGAGGAGAGGAAGAGGCCGAGGAGAGAGAAAGGGCGAGAGGAGAGAGAGAGAGCGAGAGATCAAGGGGAGAAACGGGAGACGCAGATCTATCAACGGCGCTATTTAAAGTTCACTCGCTGAACTATTTTGAACAGTTCAATTCATATGCATAACGGCTTCTTACACACAATAGTTAGCAGTGAATATGAATTGCATTGTAATTTGAAAGCAATAGAAGGCCGACTAACGGAAATAGCAAGTTCACCATGGGAAGGAAGCTCTCTCCTCTCCCTCTCTCTCCCTCTCGTTCCCCCCTCTTTCTCCCCTCTTTCATGGTTGACTGCTCTACAAGATTACCATTGTATCACTCACATTGAGCACTTGAGATTACTGCTAGTAGCTGCTTTAAGTATGGCCAACTTGTAACTCTTTCCTCTCCAGCCCTCTCTCTCCTCTCTCCCTCTTCCTCTCTTGCTCTGTCCGAAGGAGCCTGTTTAACTTGGGCTTGGTGACCCAAAGAGATGCTTTTTTAAAATACCAGTCTCAGACCGTGAAGCCAGAAAATATGACAAGCGAGGAGCATATGGATGAAAAAAGAGGGGGCGAGAGGGAGAGAGAAAGAGCGAGAGGGAGAGAGAGTCAAGAAAAGAAGCGGGGACAGTACGACGCCGAAACGCGCCATTGGAAAGAGAGGCACCGGCGACGCGGCTCTTGCAAGTGTCAACCAGAATCTCAGTTTGTCCCTTTCGCTCTCTCCTCTAGCTCTCCCTCTCTCCGTCCCTCTCCCTCTCTTGCTGCCTGTTTCCATCCACTTTACAAGACCTCAGTAGCGCCTCTTTGCAGTAACAGTGTGTTCAACATTTGACGACGGCCACAATAACCTTCATCTTTGCTCTGGCGCCTACTTTGCCTTTTTGCCGTCTTTGTAGACCTAATTAACGCGCACTCTACTGGACCCTCTCTCCCTCTCCCTCTGTCCCTCTAGCTCTGTCCCTCTCCTCTCTCTCTGCTCAGTGAGTTCGACTACTTCCCAGACTCTAACGGAAAGCATCCAGCCATCCTCTTTTCATTTATCTATCTGGAAGGATTTTACAGCATTGTTCTGAATCTCGTCTAGCTCTCCCTCTCCTCCTCTGCTCTCTCTCCCTCCATCTCTGTCCCTCTCGGTCTGGCTCATTTAGCGCCGACCCATGTTCAGGCCACACGCGGCAAAGGGTTCAACGTGTACTACGGAGACCGTTATGTCCAGTTTGGTACCAATCTCTCTTGCTTTCTCTCTCTCCCTCTCCTCTCTCCCTCTCCTCCTGATGCCTTCATGATACACTCGAAGCCACATTAGTCTCAGCCCTTCGCGGTGGGCCAGCTTTGAGAGATGGAGAGAGAGAGAGTACTAGTTAGAGATGAACATCTAAGAACAGTTCTCTCTGTCTCTCTTGAACATCAAGTCCACATTTTGTGAATCATCTCTCCCTCTTCCCTCTCGCTCTCTCCTCTAGTAGAGAGCAAGTACCACCAAGACAACGTACATACCGAGTCGTTAATGTCCTGTATCCGACAACACGGGTGAAACCGTACATACTCAAGGCATCAGTTTATCCGCATTGAAGGGGCCCTCTCTCCCTCTCCTCTCTCCCTTTCCCTCTCGCCCTTGACCACCCGCCTCGTGCTCTCAGAGAGCAACTTTTCGTCGCAAATGCTGACGGAACTTGCTCTCTCTCTCTCTCTCTCTCTCTCATAATAGGAAGTGACTCCTTTTTAACTTCTCAGCAATCTCACTTCCGGAAGTCGACTTTGCGTGACCTTGGTCACGTTTTTGTCAAGTGTTTGCTACTTGATAATGTTCTAATCATAGAACAGCATGTCTGTCACGAGTTGTCTACAGGAAAACCTGGTTCGAGAGAGGGAGAGGAAGGAGGTGAAGAGAGGGAGAGGGAGAGAGGAGAATATCCTATGTAGATAGAGAGCCTTACTTCCCAAGGATGTAGGCCAAGTTTGAAAACAATATCCGCTTCCCCTTTCTCCCCTCTCCCCTCTCTCTTTCATTTCTTCCATAATGTCACAAACAAGGGGGGAAGAAATGGAAGTTTTGGCCCGAAACTTGTCAATTGTTCCAGTGGCGTAAGTAATTGCCGGCCATTTATCAGAGTGTTGCCCCCACTTTGTTGACTCCCAAGTCATTTATGGGCCAGCTTGTGGGCTCGTGTAAGCGGAGATCTTGAAAATACGCACATTGTCAATGGCCGAGAGGGGGAGAGGGAGAGAGAGACAGGAATCCCCATGTTTCAGGGGCTGCTGGGAAAAAGGCGAAAGGAGAGAGGAGGGAGGGAGAGGAGAGAAGATAGGGCTGCGGAGGAACGCTGAGAGATTTGGTATCGCCCTTACCGACGTTGACTCCACGTTGACTGGGTGCAAGTTGAGAGCAGTTATTTAAAAATAAATTCCAGGCTACGACTATGAGGTATGAGGGAGAGGGACAGAGCTCGCTCTCCCCTCTCTCTCTCCGAGATACATGGCATAGCGCTCATAATTCAGCTCTTAGGAGAGCGAGAGGAGAGAGAGAGAGCCAGGACGAGCGAAGAATAATGCCCATCGGACGGTCTGTCCTTTATAGTGGAGCCATAGCATACTTCTCCCTTCTCTCTCCCTCTCCCTTTCCCTCTCTCTCTCCGTCTCTCGTCTTCATGAATAATCATCGGTAATGAGCATGACAGCTCAGATACGTGCAGCTTGAGATGAGAGACAGCGAAATACAGAACATTATCTGTATCGGTAAGAAGTGAAACATCTCTCAAAGTTGAAGGGATAAGAGCCAGAATGGGAGAGAGGGAGAGCGAGAGAGGGAAAGGGAGAGAGCGCTTTCACCCACACTTTGAGTTTTGCATGTTTTATGGACAAGTATTTCAAAAGGTTGAGTATGTTTGTAGAAACATACTTGCTCTCTGATATCATATTGAAGTAACTTAATAAGCAAATATTTATTTCTGTTCGTTACGTAAAGTTATGAGCTTGTCTTCATGTCGGCTAAAGTCAAGAGAGGCAAAGAGAGGGAGAGGGAGAGAGAGGGGAAGAAAAGAAAGGAGGGCTATCCGCTTACTTGTTCTCGCATTCTCTCATCGTGCTGCAACTCTAGGCAAGTCGGAGAAATTCATTGCTCCAGGCTATGACGAGAGGAGAGAGGGAGAGAGAGAGGAGAGAGAAAGCTAGAGAGGGAGAGGGAGAGAGTGATGCAGATCGAAAATGAGAAGTAAGACAAGCGAAAAGGAGCGAAAGAGAGATAGAGTCGAGGGCAAGAGCCGTCACTTTGCTGCCTTTCTTGCTATACACTTTGGAGTGGCCGATGAGAGAGAGAGAGAGGAGAGCGAGAGGGAGAGAGAGAGAGGGAAAAGAGGACGATCTATAGAATAGAATAAAGGTGCGCTTGTCAAGCAACCAAACATACAGAACGTGACCTGATAGAAAGCGAGCGGGAGAGAGAAAAGGAGAGAGAAAGAGAGAGAGAGGCAGAGAGAGGGGGAGGGAAAGGGAGAGAAAGAAACTGACTGAACTCGAGCGCCCTTCTTCGTGCCATACCAATTATTGCGCTAATAAAGCTGTAGCTCGGCTTGTATAAAATGCAAGCTTCAGTCAATTCAAGACAAACTTTTCTCAGCATGTTCGCCCTCCCACACTAGAGCATACATGTCCGAGTCCCTCTCTCTCTCCCTCTCCCTCTCTTCCTCTCAAGTTGAACGTTGTTCTCAATCAAAATGAGACATGCAAAAGCATGGCTGACATTGTAAAAAGCATCAGGAGCGAGAGGTTGTGTGATGCAATTGACTGCAAAGCAAACTGGAGAGAGGAAGAAAAGGAAAACATGAAAGGACTCAAGCTTGTGTCAGCTTCGTCTCTCTCTCCCTCTTTCCCTCTCCCTCTCGCTTTTCCTCCTTTTCATTCTCTTTTCGGTTGACGCTGATGAGAGGAGAGGAGAGAGAGAGAGAGAGAGAGAGGAGAGAGATGTGCGCAAGTCGTCTCCCTGCGAATAATAATGCACACGCGTTCTCATGAACCAGAATTTATAGAGTCATCTCTCCCTCTCCTCTCCCCCTCCTTCCCTTTCCCTCTCCGGAAAAATAGTATACCTAGTCACGGTCGTGAACAAAATCGATGGTCTCGTTCAGTCTTTGTGTGCAGTTCGAAAAATGTACAAGAATACCTCAGAAAAGTCCAACAAATCACAGCGTTACGGTTTCTCTCTGTGCTTGTTAGCGAATACTGCAGATACTACAGAAAGATGTTCTTTCACAACCAGAGGGAGAGGGAGAGAGGAAGAGGGAGAGAGAGCATACGCCTCTTCGTATTTGTAGGTGAAAGGATTTAGTTTCTCTCTCTCCCTCTCTTCAGGTTCACGGGATTGTTTGAGCGAGAATCCTTGGTTTCGTTCGTTTTAGGTTCAGGAAGAGGGGAAGAGGATGAGAGGGAGAGGGGGGAAGAGAGAGGGAGAGAGAGACGATGCCTCTCCGATACTAATGAACCCTTCATGCAGTTTTCGTTTTTTTAAGAGAACAGCTGATCAAGAGGTTCGAGTGTAACTTAAAACTGTCGAAAGATTCGTTAACTTATTACTGAATAGTTTTACATTTTATTGAAATTGTTGAAATACTGTGTTAAAAAATATGAAAACATGAAAACTAGTTGAAACCTTTTTTCGAAAAAATGGCGCGAAAATGAAGCATTTTTGGCTTCGTTTCAAGGCTTGCTTTAGTTGGAAGCTTGAGCAGACCTTTCGAGTTTAGTGCTCAGAACAGCTCGAACAGTTTCAGTATCAAAATAAGTTCATCATCATTTTGCTCTTTTTCACCTATAAAGCTTTTCGTGTCTAGGTATTCCAAAGAGGAAGAGAGGGAGAAGGAGGGAGGGAGAGGGAGAGAGAGAGAGCGACGGTGTTCTCTAGGGTCGGCTCACATCCGAGAATAGGAAGACCCATAGCCCTGAGCCATCTTTTAGATGTTTCTCTCCTCTTCTCTCTCCCTCTCCCTTCCTCTCTCTCCCTCTCTTCCTCTCTCCCTCTCGCGACATCTTGATGTTCACCAGAGCAAGGAGCGAAAAGAGCTCCAAGCGAAGGCAATACTATTTGCCTTTTCAAGGAGACAATAGCGCAAAGGTACTAAACAGTGTCTATTCGCTCTTAAAAGTTCGATGAGTAAAGCAGTAAAAAGCTTCAAGTCTCTGAACAAGTGAAGCACACAAAGGGAAGCCATTGACAAAGAGAGAGAGAGGAGAGAGAGAGAGAGAGAGAGAGAGACAAGAGGAGAGGCGAGAGAGGGAAAGGGAGGGAGGAAGAGAAACAGGACCTAGTCTACTTTAATTGCGACCCTTAGGCCAGAACAGCGTCGTGTCACACTGTGTCGACCTTGTCTCAGATGCTGTAGTAAAAATGTGCCCTCGGAGTTCTCTCTCCCCCTCTTTTCTCTCTCTCTCTCTCTCTCCCTCTCTCGCTCTCTTTGGACGTTCATCTATAGAGCTTACGACTTATACCGTGAAACCCGAGACCAATTATGAAGCATATGAAGGCAAGGGCGAACGTCGTCATCTCTATCCTTCCCTTTCTCTCGCAGTCGCCCTTCGCGCTCTCCCTCTCTCCTCTCTCTCCCTCTCTCGCTCCGGCTTCCTGATAAATGTAGAGTAATAGTGGCAACAATTGATTCGGCAGTTCATCCTAAACCATAGAAATGACATGAACCGCTACATGTATTCTCTTTATACTGCTACCACAGGGAATATCCTTTTAGAGTCAAATGCAGCGAGAGACAACCATCACTCTCCTCTCAGAGGGAGGGAGAGGGAGAGAGCGAGGGAGAAGGAGAGAGACTGCGGAAGAGAGTGAAGGGAGAGAGAGAGAGAAATCCATGACTCGGAAACAGAGAGCGGCGGAGTGTTCGTGCCTCCCTCGAATCGCTCTTTCCCTTTCTTTCTGTCCTTCGCCCTCTCTCTTCTCTCTTTCTCTCTCTCCTCTCCCTCTACCTGACACGTGGCAACTAGCTGGAGATATAGTTGTAAATGAGGGCAACATATTCGAGGATATCCGATCAGGATCACGAACTGTTCTGACTGAATACGCACGTTCTGTCATCCTTTGTTCGTCTCCTATCCTCATCATTCTCCATCGTCTCTCCATCTCTCCCTCTCTCCCTCTCTTGCTCTCCCTCTTGCTCTCCCTCTACACCCAGCATCCAGTTGGACATTGTGTTGCCGAGCACACAAAATTCGAATAGTGAATCTCTTGACATCATCAGTGGCTTCCTATTTCTCTCTATCGCTCTCTCTCTCTCTCTCTCTCTCTCGCTCTCTATCTCTCGCTCTCTTCCTCTCCCTCTCTCAGGGATTTTTCGCGCAAAGCCTTCACGACACAATTCAAATTTATTAGTTGGAACATATGGGCTCAAAACGTGCGTATAATCATAACAAAGCCACAGTGAAAAGTGAAACCGAGAGCAAGAGAGGGAGAGAGGAGGGAGGGAGAGCGAGATGTGATACCGATAGCTCGACGGAAAGCAAAGAATAGAATGAACTGAAATGTCAAATATGTGACAAGTATTTCCTTCCTTCATGTGCTCGTAAATTTCAATAAAAAGTCACCGACTCGATAATCCAATGCGCAGCGTGTCAATGAAGAGGAAGAGGAGAGGAAAGAGGAAGATGATGATGACGATGAAGATGATGTCCACTTGAGCAAACAAAATTGGTCTGTGACGGAAAAGCTTAACGGACGGCAACATCATAAAGCGAGCGGAGACCAGTTGAAATTGGCTCTCTTTCTGCGTCCAATTTGTTCTCTCTCTCTCTCTCCCTCTCGCTCTTTTACTCTCCTCTCCCCTCTCTCTCCTCTCGCTTCGTCTCTCGGCCCTTCTTGACACCCGATTGATGAATGGCCCGGATAATCGGAGTTGTGTCTTGACAATTCGGATCTGAGCAAGGATTCTCTCACTAGAGCGTTCCTTGCTTCCTGCTTGTCTCTCTCTCTCTCTCTCTCTCTCTCTCCCTCTCCCTTCCGAGAGAGAACCTGACCAAACATGAAAGTCAAAAGGGCTCTCTAGCTCTCCGTTTTTGTCGAGCATATTGAGCGCAAAGCTAAATAGTTAGCGAGTTGAATGAAGTTGGCAACAGTGCAATCACGACTTTCAACTGGCAGCTCTTGCGAAGGCAATGAAGAGAGCAAGAGAGGGAGAGGGGAGAGAGAGACAGGGAGAGAGGGAGAGCGTCAGAGCTCGGAACGCCTCCGAACGCTTGTGTCAATCTAGCATTTCCATGAGCCGATTGATTTGTTTAGACACTCTCTCCCCTCCTGATCTCTCGTGTAAATACCGCTGCGCCTTTGAGGGGAGCGAGAGGCAGAGAGAGAGAGAGGAGA
This sequence comes from Halotydeus destructor, assembly GCA_022750525.1. Classification (NCBI taxonomy): domain Eukaryota; kingdom Metazoa; phylum Arthropoda; class Arachnida; order Trombidiformes; family Penthaleidae; genus Halotydeus; species Halotydeus destructor. The sequence continues at coordinate 374,078 of JAIUWE010000043.1, forward strand.
GGAGGAGAGAGAGAGATTCTTTCCTGAAAAGGAACAAGTGGCAGTTGTTCATGTCGAATCAAGTTGGCTGAATTCAAAAATGCCGCCCTCGAGCATTAAAAATGAAGAGAGAATACGTGGTTAGTCAGAGAGAAACATCTAGGTGTGGTGAAGACCAAGTCCCTCTCTTTCTCCTCTCCCTCTCTCCCCTCTCTCGCTCTCTTGCAAGGCTGGAGAGATGTTTCGCATTGATTGTAGACTTGTTTGGCTTCTCAGCCATTGGTATGGTTACTGTTGACAGCTCTCTTTTCGAAATATACGAGAGCAAGAATGGTGATTCCTTTTCTACTCACTCTTATTATGCAAATGTTCATGTGCGAGAGGAAAGGTGTTCGGGCTTTTGTTGAATGGACTTGGAGAGCGAGGGGAAGGGAGGGAGAGAGGAGAGAGAGAGGAGGGAGAAAGAGAGCGTATGTATATCAAGTGGCAGCTTAGACGATAGACTTCCTTTCACGGGCTTGCTTATAATAATGTTACCTTAGATGTGTACATTATATTTTCAGTTATTCTTTTCTTCGGTCAGACAGAGATCGCTCTGCTTGAGAGGGAGAGAGAGAGAGGGAGGGAGAGACTAACAGAGAGAAAGAGAGAGAGAGAGAGAGAGAGCGACTGAGCAAGAACATAAAAGCAAATATATACAAGGTACTGTTGCTGATGTTTATGTGTGTGAAGGCAAAAGGAGAGTGAAAGAAAAAGAAGGAGAGAGGGAGAGAGAGAAGAGAGGCGGACAGAGGGGAGAGAGAAAAGGAAAAGACAGCTATCTGAATAAAGACAGGTCTCTATTTTTCTCTGCCTTCGGTACCTGCGGGGAAATGCAAAGAGCTGTCGGCACAAAGCATGAGTAGAAGGTTGGAAGAGAGCGAGAGAGAGAGAGGAGAGGGAAAGAGAGAGGGAGAGGAAGCAAGAGACACAAACGAGAGGGAGTGCGGGAAAAGTTGAAAGCCATGAAATGAAAATTATTCGCTTCGGAATAGAAAAGATGTCATTGTGATGCAAATGCTTCTCATCCCTCTTGTCCGAATGGCCTCGAACAAAGGCCAGTGCAAATGGACATCTCAGAATCACTCGAGAGAGGGAGGAGGAGAGCAAGAGAGCAGAGACTCCTTCTATTGTTTTCCCCTTCATTTGTTGAATGCTGCAACTTATCTGTAGCAAATTCGCATTCAAGTCCAAGGGATGACATTTATTATGTGAATCGCTGAAAGCATTGCAGCCGTTTTTATTTTTCGCTTTGTCTCTCTCTCTCTCTCTCTCTCTCTCTTTCCCTCTCTGCCTCTCAAGATGACTTGATGGCAGGATATAGGATGAAAAATCAGCCATTTGAAGCATGAAGAGAGGGATGAGAAAGAGATGCTGAGATCGTCGATGCGAATTGAGCCCTCTTGGTCCGCCAATTTAGCGGCTCTCGAAGAAAGGATCAATCTCCCTCTCCTCTCTCTCCCTCCTCTCTTTCTGTCGCTCACCTTTCACTGAGTTTCTTCGATACAGTTGATTCGTCTTTCTCTCTGTCTCATCTCAAGTCACAGAGTGACATTTCAAGTCATCTCTCTCTCTCCCTCTCTCCTCTAGGACAGCGAAATCACAGCGGTGATCTTTTTACAGAGTACTGGACATGACGCTGAAGCTTCCATCTCTATCTCTCTCGCTCTCTCCTCTCCCTCTTCTCAACTGTCACGCAATATCATCTCTCCTCAAACTGGAACTTGACGATATTTATACTGGTTTTTTTTTCATAAACGGCGAAACTAAAAAGAGAGCGAGAGATAAAAGAGAAATATCTTCACAGGTTGTCGTGCAAATTCGAATTTTTTCTCTTGCTATCCTCTCATCTCTCTCTCTCTCTCTCTCTTCCAGCTTAATATTCTAGTGGTTCGTATCTTTCGACAGGTTCCAAAAAAAGAAGAAACAGTGGCAGTGAAAATGAATGAAGAACGAGCGACAAGGGAGAGCGAGCGAGGGAGAGAGAGAGCGAAAGAGAGAAGAAGCAAGAAGACAGAGACAAGATAGGAGCTGCCAGCAAATTGGCAGCCCAGCTCTCTCTCTCGCTCTCTCTCTTCTCCCTCTTCTCAAAGAGCTCTTTGCTTTCATTCGAGAGCACCCTTGCTCTTTCCCTCTTTCGAAGCTCTTCTTTCCTCTTTTAGCTAAACACGGAGGGAAGAGAGAGAGAGAGAGAGAACGAGTGACTGCAGAATCTGCCTCTCAACTTGTCATCTACTCTAAATATCGCTCCCTCGCTTTCTCTCTCTCCTCTCCCTCCTTCTTCAATAACCATCCGCTGGACACTGGTTCTAGACCTCTGTCATACTATATCACACTGACATATCTCAGCTCTCTCCCCTCTCCCTCTCTCTCTTCTCTCCTCGGCTCCCAGCTGAGACTTATGACAAGTTGAGCCGAGGGTTGCCAAGAGCAGCCCGCTGACTTTGTCCGACTATGAGAGGGAAAGCGATGCTGTGGTCACCATAATTCACCTTTAAGGCTTCTAACTTAAAACAAATCAATGAGGAAAAGTGAGGCGAAAGAGGAAGAGAGCCGAAAAGAGGGAGAGCGAGAAGGAAGAGGGCGAGAGAGAGAAAATCAGAACTAACACTCGAGATCAGTGCTCAATGAATAATGGGCGGCGTTCACGTAGAGATGGGAGGCAACTTGAGGCTCGGTTTGTTGCCTGAGCTCTCTCACTCTCCCTCTCCCTCTCTCTGCTCTCCTCTTTCTCTCCCGCTCTCCTCTTGCTCTCTTCTCTCTCTCTCTCCCTCTGCATCCCTGGCTTCATGCGAGAGACGCAGACCTCAGTCTCGCTATTTTCTTCCGACTAGTTCTTTGCCTGACGCATGCGAGAGGGAGAGAGAGAGGGAGAGCCGACCCATGTCGCTGTTGAGCACTCTGGACTATTCGCTTACGTGACCTGTCGCTCTCTGTGACTGTGTGTATGCATGTGTGCGTGAGCTTTTGCGTGAACATTTTTCAACTGCTGTTTTTCTTGACTGTCACAAAGTGAAGAGGAGAGAAGACGAAAACGGCAAGCTCTCTTCGAACAGTTCAAAACGCTTCGAGCAACAATGCCCACAAATCCGTCAGCTGGTGACCTGGAGAACGGCAGTGACTTCGATGGTCACCTGGGCGGCGGAGGAAGGCGACGCCATGACGGCTCAGAGTGCACTGCCTGCGGTCTGGCCATCCTCGACAAGTATGTCCTGCAGGTCGAGGACCAGAGATGGCACAGTCACTGTCTCCGCTGCTCTCACTGCCATGTTCCCCTTGACGCCGAGAAGTCCTGCTTCACCAAGGATGGCAACATCTACTGTAAGGAGGACTACTTCAGGTAAGAGATCCCTCTCTCCCTCTTGTCTCTCTCTTCAAATTCCAGGTCCACTGATGGTTAACTGTTGTTAATTGTTGCAATTTTCAGGCTGTTCGTGTGCAAGCGCTGCTCTCGCTGTGGCCGCGTGATTGACATCAATGACCTAGTCATGAAAGTCGATGACCATGTCTACCATGTCAGCTGTTTCACATGTGCACTCTGTCAGGTCAAGCTGGTGCAGGGTGACTTTTTCCGCATCATCGACAACCTGGTCTACTGTGCTGCCCACTCGGACCCACTGCGTGGCCCACCAGTGGTCAGTCCGGGCTTCGAGGGCCGCCTCTACTGCCGGCCCGACTTTCTGGCCGGAAACTTGGCCACATATGGGCCACTTTACGGTTCACCAGTCAATGGCGTGGGAGGCGGCGGCGGAGGCCACTGCGGTGCCCAGTTGGGCCCCTTGTTGGCCGGCAACGGCATGGCGCCCACGCAGCCCGGCCCGGCTCGAAAGGGACGGCCCAGGAAGCGGAAGTCACCCCTGACCGCCGAGGGCCTGGTGGTGACCAGCGGCACGGGAAGCAGTTGCAGCCTCATGGACGGTGGTCCGATGGGCATGGGCCAAGGCGGTGGCCTGGGTCAAAACATTTCAGGTAAGGAGAGACGACGGATGGATAGAGATGGAAGGGAAAGGGAAGAGGTGAAGAGAGATGCCTCTGACAGCCAGTGAGAGAGAGAGGGTGAGCGAGCGAGAGGAGCCAAGGGCTCTTTACTTCGCTTGAACTCCGGCCTTGGGGCAAATAGTCGGCCCGCTGACAACGGCCGAGCCGACCCCTGCCAGGGCAGAGGCGACCCAAGTGCGGCCTCACGCTGACTTCTCGCGCTTTCTTTTCAGTGGCAAGGAGAGCCATGAGAGAGAACGAGCGAGAGGGAGAGAGAGACAGCATTTGCTTTCCTTCGCCGAAGCAGAGAGGCCTCCGAATGCGAGAACCAAAGCCAGAGCAACAGTAGAAACTAACCAAGCGCTCTTCTCTTTGCTTTCATCTTTCACATGTCTCTTTCTCTCCTTCTCGCTCTCGCCTCTCCCTCTCTTGCGGACCGTCATCGGTGGTTGGCAACAAATGTCCATAACTGGTGGGCCAACAATATGACCACTAACCAGGCTCGGTGGACAGTCTGCCCAGCGGTGGGTCACTCCATGAGGCCTCGACACCCAATGGCCAAGCTTCGGGTTCTTGTCACGGCGGCAACGGCAGAACCAAGCGCATGAGGACATCCTTCAAACATCACCAGCTACGGACCATGAAGCAGTATTTTCAATTGAATCAAAATCCAGATGCCAAAGACTTGAAGCAGCTGGCACAGAAAACGCAGCTCTCCAAGCGCGTACTCCAGGTAGGCAGAGAGGGAGGGAGAGAGGACTCTGTGAGAGAGGGAGAGCAGAGAGGGAGAATAATACGTAACTGACATGCACTTTGTCTTACCTCAGTGGCACGCGTTCGCTCTTGCCCTCTGGGCAGAGGTTGCTCTTCTTACCAATTTCGCGTTTCAGCTTCCACTTTTTTCTGCATGAGCGTCTCACATGACACTACTCTCTTTCGTTCCATTTTAAAGCTATTAGCGAAGTTGAGCTCAGCGCAGCCAGAGCCCAATTGTCTCGCCCCTTGGCCGTCATTAACTAAAAGGACCCTTTGTCTCTCTTCCTCTTCTCCCCTTCCTACCCTCGTCAGGTCTGGTTTCAGAATGCCCGGGCAAAGTGGCGCCGGAACAACCACAAGCTCCAGGACCCCAATGGCTGCCTGTCGGGCCACCTATCGGGCGACGGCAGCGTAACGTCCAACCAAGGCCTGGGTGGCTCCCACTCACTGGTCAACCCGGGCACCCCTTCGACGGGCATCGGCAGTCCGGGCGACTCGTCCACCAGGCAATACTCGAGTCCGAGTCCCTCGCTGACGGGCGTCCATGTGTCCCAAGACTCCGCCGGCTTGCCCAGTAATCCCGGTTCCGAGCCGGGCTCGATAAGCAATATGGACCAGTCGAGAAACTTCGAAGTACTTAGTCAGTGGACAGAGCTGAGCTCGGCGAGAGGGGACTCTTGCTCCCTCAGCTTTCCACCCATTTGAGAAATGTCATTTATGTATCACTTGTACTTGTTTCTATTTAACGTGCTCTACAGTCAGCTCTCTGTGTCATTTGTGTTCAAAAACTCAGACATTAAACGTCTTGTAACATATCGTGAAAGTAATCTGAAAATTTACTCAGCTTCGTCATCGATAAAGGGAATAGATTCTCGCGTCACCAGTCTTGTTGCCTTCTCTTTGAATTCTCTGCCAGGTGAAGGCAATGCCTTGGGTATATATTTTTCACTTTGAACCTGCAGCTCACGTACTTCAGCAAGACGACGTTCGACACTTGTCTCCTCAGTATTTACAGAGCGTTGCAGTAGCTCACTGAGCGGTTGCGATACAGTAGTCTTGAAGTGTGGTCGCATTCGGACAGTCGACTCTCTAGTGCCGGGAACGTTCGAAGGTCCAGCTTCTCCAGGTAACATTGGATTGTTTGCTTCAGCTGCTTGGGCAGCGAGTCTCTTGTCTTCCAGTCGTTGCTCTTCTTCTTTTTTCGCTAGCATATCATTCAACAGTGCACTTCGCCTAGCCATGAAAATCTTTCGATCAGCCTGAGAGAGTTTAGAGTAAGAGAACTGGTCAATAGGTCCTCGCATTTTGTTCTCGTCCTGCAGCATCTTGTCCAGGGTCCACTCTTCATTGATCATACCGGAAGTGGCCTTATAATCAGCGTCTCTATTCCAGCTGTCATCTTCATCCATTGGTTGAGCAACAAAAGCTTTTTTCTTTGCCTGTGAATCTTTCGCGGCTTGGTCCAGTTTCATTCTCTCAAGGTCATCTCGGAACTGTCGAAAACGGTCCGGACAGGTCAGTTCGTGTTCACTTCGTTTTCCACGTGGAATCCGATGTTCAGCGTTGTGGTTACAGGTCTCAAAATCAAATCGACTCGGACATTTGGCCAAATGATTCTGGAGCCTGCGCTTGGCCAACCTGTGAACCTTATTATAAGGACAGGAAACAGTGATATCTTCCTGATAATCGAAAGTTGCCATTTTAGAATAGTTGTTGATTTGGATATTGGAAATAGAAAACCACTGAAATTAGCGTCTCAGGTTCAACTGACCGCTCTTTCTATTTTCATTCATTTCAAAGAAAATCAGAATACAAACAGCGCCATCAAGCGGAGGAATTCATCACTAGTTGTTCGCACGTGTTTACTGTTGCCTTGCTTGGATTCCTGGTCTCCGTCTATTAACTACATATTTCGAGTATTCTACTTTCCATTCGTTCAGCATTTACAATGGGATTTAAGTCCAAGAAAAGACGTCTTCAGAGAAGGCGAGAAGAAAATGGTGGCAATGGAGATGTTAAACAAGACGCTAGAGACAGGAAAGACGCAAAGCCATCGTACACTGATGTAATAAAGGAAAATCAGCGGTATGAGAATTATTACAAAGCTCAGAAAATTGTACCACTCGAAGACTGGGACAAGTTCATGAGTACACTGCGAGACGGTCTGCCTGCAGCCTTCAGGATCACCAACTACTTCGGTGGACAGTCCACTATGCTGAGGAAAATTGTCGAAGGTCCTGCATTCCAGTCATTAGCTACTGGCAATGAGACGAATGTGGACGGTGAGACCAAAGTCAATAGTGTCCTGACTAGTCTTCCGTGGTACCCGAAGAAACTGGGTTGGCAATTGAAAATGTCTAGAGTAGAAATCAGGAAAACCGAATCATCCATTCGTCTTCACAATTTTCTCATCTCAGAATCAGAAAGTGGTTACATTAGTCGCCAGGAAGCTGTATCAATGATTCCACCGCTGTTGCTTGACATTAAGCCACACCATAAAGTGCTCGACATGTGTGCTGCCCCTGGATCGAAGACTGCCCAGATAATTGAGTTGCTTCATGCGAATGACGAAAAATTTGGCCAAGTGTCTGGTGTTGTGGTTGCTAATGATGTCGACAATAAGCGTTGTTATATGTTGGTTCATCAAGCTAAGCGATTACACAGTCCTTGTTTCGTCATAACGAACCACGATGCTGGAAGTATGCCCAAATTCTTCGAAAATCAAGATGGCGTTAGGAAAGAAATGAAATTCGACCGAATATTGTGTGACGCTCCTTGCACAGGTGATGGAACTATACGGAAAAACCATGATATATGGACAAACTGGAATGCAGCGAACGGGAATAATTTTCACGGCATTCAGTCTCGGATACTGAAGCGTGGTGTTGAACTTCTAGCTAAAGACGGGCTAATTGTATACTCAACCTGCAGTTTGAATCCAATGGAAGATGAATCAGTTGTCGCTAGTGTTCTAAATTCCGCTGAGGGTGGACTGGAACTCGTGGACGTTTCAGACAAACTTCCTGGTTTGAAATACGTTAATGGTCTCACTGACTGGGTTGTCATGACTCGGTGTCTGAGAGAAATCAAAACTGTAGAAGAAGTGGATGAGCAGCAGCGAACTCAAATACGTGACACTATGTTTCCTCCGAAGAATGCCGCTGAACTGAATTTACAGCGTTGTATGAGGATTCTTCCTCACCTTCAAGACACCGGTGGTTTCTTTGTAGCTGTCATCAGGAAGACAGTTGATCGCCTACCTTGGGAAAGTGCAAATCCGAACTCCGCCTCTGCCGAAAAAGAGGAAGTCGGAGGAGCGGAGCCTCCTTCCAATAAGCGCAAATATCCCAGAGGCTCTTTCAAGGAAGACCCCTTCATGTTCTTCAAAGGCGAAGAGCCAGAATGGCTGGAAGTTAAAAAGTTCTACGAAATTTCGGACGAATTTTGTCCACAACAACTCATGCATCGCTCAAGCACCGGAAGGATGCGAAACATCTACTTTCTAACTGCGTCCGCTAGGAAACTAATCATCGACAATGAAGATCGCATCAAGTTCATCAACGCCGGAGCTCGACTGTTCGCTAGGATATCAGACAAAGAGGCTGCTTGTAGTTATCGCCTTTCGCAAGAAGGTCTACCGTCTCTGTTCAATCATGTCGGAAAAGCGAATATGGTGACGCTCACCACTAAGGACATTGAGTCACTGTTAATCAAAGATGCCCTTCCCTTTGAAGAGTTGAGCGAAGATGCAAAGACAACCCTAGAACGCCTCGGTGCTGGTTCTTGTATTCTAATCTATCGAAACCAAATTGATGGTGAGAATGAAGAACTCGTCGTTCCTATTGCTGGTTGGAAAGGGAAAACAACTCTGAGGCCTTATATCGCTAAAAACGAAAGGATCCACTTTCTACGTGTTTGCGGAATAGACACCCTTGAACTAGGTAATTATATATATTATGTTTCTCACCCAATTCCTTAATTGCTTTTTGTGTTTATAGAAAATGAAACAAGAAAACAATTCGAGGAGAGACAAGAACGAAAGAGCACTCGCGCAGCAAAGATTGGCGAAGAGTCGAGCGAAGTGAAGACAGAACCGGAAGTTGCTGAAGTTGACGAATCGCCTAAGATTAACGAGGAAGAGACTGAGAGTTTAGCTTAATTGGTACTTTTTTATTTGGTTTCCGAGTCAATAAAAGCATTCTCGAGTCTATTTTTGGCTTTTATTCAGTCGTCGGACTCTTCAGGGTCAACAGCCTTCGGTGCCTCAGTGGTGGTGGTGGTGGTTGCGTCATCGTCGTCTTCGTCTCCTCGGTTCTTCTTGCCTCGGCCCTTGCGTCCCTTCTTTCGTCCCTTCAACTTGGCCAACTTGGTCAATTTCGCCGACAGGGAGCCCGTCTTCTCTGTGGTGGTGGTGGTTGGCTGCGCAGTGGTGGGCGGGGCTACGGTGGTTACTTTCCCAGCGGCCTGCTCTTCGGCCATAACTTTCCTGACCAAGCTGACCAGTTCACTCAGGCTCATGGTGTAAGTGGTTCCAAGCGGGGTCACATTGGCCGTGATGCCGCTCAGCCCACCAGCGGGGGTAGCTGTGCCAGTGCTATTGGTAGGTGTCACCGGGGAGGCGGTGGTCACCGCTGTGGCGTTGCCAGGAACGACCCCTTCCGACAAGCTGCCAGCTTGGGAAGTGGTATTGGTAACCGTGGCAACCGGAGCTTGGACCACCGGCGCCTCAACCACCGGCTTTGAAGCCTTCTTCGCTAAGGGATTTTTCTTGGCCATACCCTTCACTACACTGGAGAACTTGCTCATAGGGGACACCTTGGGTTCGTCATCTTCTTCACCTTCGTCATCATCATCCGCCGCATTGGCGTAGAAGCTGTTGCTCAGGAACAGCACCAACAAGGTCAATGTCAACTTCAACTACGCGAAAAGCAAATGGAACAAATGGTTCTGAAATCAAGCAGCTACACAATAGTCCTTAATTACCTTCGACGCCATCTTGTTTTTACTGCCTTCGGCTTGCCTTGGTTTGCTTTTCGCAAGAGCGAGAATTAGAAAAACCGTTTCCCAGCTTCCGGTAGATGATTAAATTGCGTTCGTCATACCTTTCCACGTGTAAAGTGATACATTGTGAGCACTGAAGGGAAGGCACCGAGAGAAGCCTCTCGCCTCTGAATGATAATTCGTCTCTCTTTCTCCCCCTTTCTCTCTCCCTCTAATCGGGCGAGAAATCAATCTAGATCCAGCTCGCCGTGAGCAGAATGCAAGACCTACTCATGCAACTTGTTTGCTGAATGAAATTGATGAAAAAGAAATCAGGCTCTCCTTCTCTCCCTCTCCCCCTCTCTCTCTCTCCTCTCTTTCCTTATTTATACCTTTCGGAAAGATATCCGCTTTTGAACTGGGCTTTGGAAGGAGAGGGAGCTCTTTCTTTATTCAGCTCTCCTTTCGGAGCCGGCATATATATTCTTTTAGAGGTCACATGCACTGAAATGGCAAAAATTGCGCGATATGTCTACTTAATTGAGAAACTTCAACCAGCTGTGTCGCTGAGAGCGAGGAGAGAGAGAGAAGAGAGGGGAGGGAGAGAGGGAAGGATAGATGAGAGAGAGAGATGGGAAATACTATCAAAACGTAACAAGTTCAACGGAGCTAAGGGTCACCTTTATAGTACAAGCTGAAGCTATAACAACTGCTTTGAGTAACAGTCGCTGCCTTGCGCCTGAGAGAGGAGAGGGAGAGAGACCGCAAGAGAGAGGGGGGGAGAGAGAGAGGAAGATACCTAGAGCGGGCTCTTGAATGATCTTCAAGCTTAATACCCATTCTTGGGGTAGACGCCAACATGTTGCTAAAGGGATATCATACACATTTGCATCAAAAACTAGATGTGTGCTGTCGAAAATTAGAGCTCTCGCCGATTCAAGAAATTCAGAATCAAACAGGTTCCTGAGAGCGCGAGGGGAGGGAGAGAGAGAGAGACGAGAGGAGGAGAGAGATAGCAAAATTAGTTCCGCTTCGTTCTCTCTCTCTCCCTCTCTCTCCTCTTCCCCATCTACCATCTAATGACGCAGGAAGATGCAACATATATTTTTTATACTACCTGAGGCACATTAACGTTGACCTCGACGGCGAACGTTGACTGGTTTGTTCACCGGCTAAACTGGAATGCAAACTGTTTTGTTTGCATGGTGGTATCTTTAATTTGAGAGAGAGAGAGAGAGAGAACTAGCGGAGTGAGAGAGGGAGAGAGGAGCGAGAGAGGGAGCGAGAGAGAGATAGATAATGTACTATGCAATGGATAGCACATACATTCCAAGATGACCTCGATCACGAATTTGTTCTCAAAATACCACTTCAAAGTAGAGTCAGCTTTGGAGAAGAAAACAGTATTCGCCAAATAATAAGTAATTTTTCTCGCTGGTGCTTAAATTTTTTGGTCACTTGCAGTTGAGACGCCTAAGTAGTCGCGATAATTAAAAAAAAGGTCCCAGAACGCCAATCTGTGATCAACAGAGTGAGTGGTGTTTTCTTCTCAAGAGGTGTGCAGCTTGAGAACAATAGCAACAAGAAGCCGCCAGAGAGGAGAGGAAACTTCATCCTCCACTTGTTCAGTCCCTGGAGCGTGCCATGCCGGAGGACGCCACCAAGTCTACGGCCACGGCGTGGGGGCAAGATGAGCCCTTGCCCGAGAAGCGCCACTGGCCAATGGATGAGGATATTGTGATCAGTGGAATCAGCGGTCGGTATCCAGAGTCCCACAACATCGACGAGTTCTGGGACAAGCTCTTGTCCGGAGTCGAACTCATCAGCTGTGACGAGCGACGATGGCCAGTCGGTGAGTAGCCTTCTCTTCTCTCTCCCCCTCTCCCTGCCTTCCTTTCGCTCTTCTTTTCTGTCTTCGCAGTCTCTTCCTTTCTTCTTCGTCTTTCATCTTCACCGCCTACTGCTCATCTAGCCCAGTCTAATTGTCTGATCAGTCACCTTGTTTCGCTGATAATTTCACTTGTCGAGACGTCTTGCAGTTTGCTAACTGCAATTATCCCCAGAGCTAACGAGCCGTGAAAAACCAAAGATTTGGCGCATTAGTGAATGAGAGACAAAAAGGCAGCCTTCCCCTCTCGAGTGCTACAAAAGCAAATTGAATTACGTCAGACTCGCTCCACTGTTACACACTTGCGAACGAGACTTATTTTGAGGAACCAATTGATGATTCGAGGTCATTTTCGAATATTAAGGCTATCCCATGCACAGCATCATTCAGATTTCGGGGATATCTCTCGCCTCTCCCTCTCTTCCTTGAGGGCCTTGAAAACAGTTAGCATTCCCGTTTGCGCCGGCTAGCAAACCAGTCAACGCTCGGCGTCGAGGTCAACTTTGATGAGCCCGAGGCACAGGTTGCATCATGTTGCGGCACGTTTGTCTATATACACACATACTGGCATAATAGGGTCCACTTATAGCGAGAGGCCTGGATTCCTTTATGTAGTTCAATGAGTGCATCTTTCGTCATCTTTCTCTTCCCCATCACAGCTATGAGAGAGAGGAGAGGAGGGGAAAAAGAGATAAACAACAATTGACATTCATATGTTCGAATCTTGAAATGCAGGTCTCATGGACTTACCTCAAAATACGGGAAAGGTTCCCGATGTCTCCAAGTTGGACAACGAGTATTTTAAGATTTCGGAACACGATGCCACCGTGATGGACCCTCAGATTCGTATACTGCACGAGGTCACCACGGAAACCATCCTTGATGCAGGTATGACTTGATAGACAGCCTGATGTACGGGACGGTGGACTCAATTTGCATCTTCACTTGCACTGTTTAGGCATAAATCCTACCGACCTTCGAGGCTCCAACACGGCCGTATTTATTGGTCTCTGTTACGACGACGCCGAGGTGGCCATTCGAGAGGACGAATCAAAGGCACCGGCCTACCGCCAGCTGGCGTCGGGGCGAATTTCGTACGCCTTCGACTTCAAGGGGCCCGCCTTTGCCACGGACACCGCGTGTGCCTCCAGCTTCTCAGCCTTCTACAAGGCAGTGGCCTCTCTGCGGACAGGTCAGTGTGACCGAGTTCTGGTTGCCGGCGTGGCCATTCACTTGCGACCCTCAATTGCGGCCGCTTTCCACAACTTGCAAATGTTGTCCGACGATGGGCGCAGCAAGTGTCTTGACGCTAGTGCCGACGGCTATTGTCGCTCCGAGGCCGTAGTGTCCATCTTGCTCCAGAAAAAGAGCGAAGCAAAGCGCATTTACGCAACTGTGCTCAATACGCGAACCAACAATGACGGATACAAGCCCGAGGGCATTACATTTCCATCCATGGCCGCCCAGCGCAGGCTCATGAGGGAAACCTACGCCGAGGCCGGCGTCGATCCACTTGACGTCAAGTACATGGAGGCCCATATGACCGGAACACCGGCCGGAGATCCGGTTGAAAGTCAGGCCATCGTTGAAGCTCTGTGCGAGGGCAGAGTGGAGCCCCTGCTCATGGGATGTCTCAAGTCAAACATGGGTCACACTGAAGGCGCTTCCGGAATGTGCGCCATCACTAAGGCTTGTCTGGCCTTCCAGCGACACGAGTTGCCGCCAAATTTGCACTTGAACAACCCGAACCCAAATATTGAGGGTTTGAAGAACGGTAAGCTGAAGCCAGTTACCGAACGACAGGAATTCCATGGTGAACTCATCGGTGTCAACTCCTTTGGATTCGGTGGATGCAATGTTCACGCCGTCCTCAAGGCCAACGAGAAGTCAGTCACGCAAGACTCCTTCAACATTGTCTCTGACATTCCGCGTCTCATCACCACCTGTGGCCGTACACATGAGGCCATTGACTTTCAGTTCGACCACATTGAGACCAACCGCAGCAAAATCACGCGTGAGTTTTTGGCGCTGTTGAACGATGCCACAAAGATTGACCCATCAACTGGAATGAACAATCGGGGCTTCCTTCTTCTCGACGACAAGTCAGCTGTTGAGCGCAAAGTTCAAAAAGTGCAAGAGAAGCGTCCACTTTGGTTCGTCTTTTCGGCTCTCGGCAGCCAATGGCCAGGAATGGCCAAAGGCTTGATGGCTATTCCCGTATTCGCGGAATCCATTCACCGAAGTTCCTGTATACTGGAGGCAGTGTCTCTGGATCTGAAGACTATTGTTTTCGACGAAACGAAAAAGTTCGAAAGTCTTGTTGACACTTTCGTCGGCATTGTCGCTGTGCAGATCGCTCTTGTTGACGTGCTGTTTGACCTTGGAGTTCAACCGGACGGAATATTTGGCCACTCCATTGGTGAAATAGGAGCTGCTTACGCTGACAAAGCCATGACTGCCGAGCAAACGCTGTTGACAGCTTACTACATCGGGTCAATTGTGAGCACCAGCCAAGCACAAAAAGGTTGCATGGCCGCCACCGGCCTCAGCTGGGCACAAGCCAAAGAACGATGCCCTGCTGGAGTTTATGCAGCTTGTCACAATAGTTCCGACTCAGTGACCATCTCTGGCTTCGAAACGGAAGTCAAGAAGTTCATTCAAACTCTTCAGTCCGAAGGTGTCTTCGCAAGGGAAGTAGATTCATGTGGTATTGCTTTCCACTCGCCGTGCATAAAGAGTGCCTACGATGCTTTGGTGACTGCTATGAAGACAGTTGTCGTTGAGCCGAAGAGACGAACGTCGAAATGGTTGAGCACTTCAATTGCTCAGGAGAACTGGCATCAAGAGGCTTCTCAATTTTTGGGCGCTGATTATTATGCAAACAGCATGATCAGTGAGTCGTTGTTTTCAGACATATTCCAGTACGTTCCAAAGAATGCCGTCGTCATTGAAATCGGTCCTCACAGCATGTTGCTGTCGCTCTTAAGAAAGGGTCTGGGCGCTGATGCTGCCTTGGTGTCCCTTCTCAAGCGTGACAACAATGCTCAGAACTTGGAGCTCTTTTTGGGAGCACTTGGACACATTTACAACAATGGTCATAATCCTGCCATTGAGAAGCTCTATCCAAAGGTTGAGTATCCGGTTCCGAGGGAGACGCCCTCAATCTCGCCGCTCATCCAGTGGGACCACAATCGAGACTGGAATGTCCCACTGTACCCTGACCACTTCAATACCCTTAAGGGAAATCAAGGCTTTTCCATCGACATGATGGAGCTGCGTTATCAGTACTTGGTGGGTCACACCATTGACGGCCGAACCCTCTTCCCGGCCACTGGTTACTTGTGGATGATCTGGGAGCGAATGGCCATCATTCAAGGCTACTCCAGCTACGCTGATGTCGGCGTCGAGTTCCGTGACGTCAAATTGCACCGAGCCACCATGTTGTCCAAGTCAGGCATTACGTCATTCAAGCTTCTTGCCACACCGGAAACTGGCGAGTTTGCCATAATCGAAGGAGGAGCCATTTGTGTCACTGGAATCATAAATCTGACCAAAGACGAGCCGTCAACGTTCGACTACGAGAAGCTCTGTCGGCCTGACTTTGATCCGGACGCCATGAGCTTGACACCGTCGGAAATCTACAAAGAGTTCAGAGTCCGAGGCTACGACTACGGTCCAACCTTCCAGGGCATCACCGAGGCTTCGTCCGACGGCACTCGGGCCAAGGTCAAGTGGCTGGGCAACTGGATCAGCTTGACGGACGCCATGCTCCAGTTGGCCATCATCGGCAAGACAAAGCGTGGCCTCTTCCTGCCCACCTTCATCGAGTACTTGAAGTGTGACATCAAGACAGTGTTCGCCGAGTTGCAGAGAAACAAGAACCAGCTCGGAGAGTCGGAAGTAGATGTCTTCTATGACCGAAACATCAATCTGGGCATTTCGCGAGGCATTGTTGTCAAGGGCATGAAGGCCAGTGCTGCCCCCAGGCGACAGAACGCCCAAACGGCGACCGTAGAGTCCTATGGCTTCCTGCCTTACAATGAGACCACCTATATATCGGACGCCGATTTTCACAAAGTGGACGAATATTCCACTTTCTGTAAGCAGTATATCAGGAAGATACTGGACCCCGCTTTGGTGGTGCCGCCCAATGATACGCTGAAGATTTACCTGGAAAACTCGGACAAGAGGTACACCTTGCTGAAGCTGCTCGACGAGACCGTCACGGAGGAGAGCGACGTGCCAGCTGTTGAGCGACTGGGAGACAAACTGAAGAAAAATAGTGCCAAATTATCTCAAGACTTGATCTTATCAGTTCCAATTTGCAGCGAACGGCTAGTTCGGCCTCACATTGACGTGGTGACCGAGAATTTGAGCTCAAAGAAAATCAGTGTCGCCGAAGCGAACACCACTCAGTCATTCCTGCACGGCTTCGTCGGCGAACTGTTCGAAGCTTCGGGCATCAACACCAACTACTCGCTGCTGCATCCTAATCCCGACTCAGTCATCAAGCTGACCGGAGGCCACAATGTGGGCACCCTTAAATCCGAATTACCAGCCAGTTTAACACCTGACCTCATCATCTACAAAGATGTCACCACCGGCTTCTACTATGACACTGTCATCGAAGAAGTGGCCGACTTTGACCTTAAGACATTTTTGCGCTCATCACTCACCCTCTTGAAGGAAGGCGGCTTCCTGTTACTACTCACTCGAAACACAATATCAGCTGTGGAGGAGATGCTGCTCTCCATCCGAGACAAGAAGAGTCCCTCTCTGCGAGACTTTGACGAGATAAAGGCTTACGCCGAAGAAATCGGCTTCCTGTCAATCAGTGACAAATTTGACGGTGTTTCCTGTCAAGCTCTGTTATTGCGCAAACCCATCTCAAAGGTAGAAGAGCCAGTAATAATAAACGTGAAGCTCAACAATTATTCGTGGATAGAAGAGATCAAAGAGCACCTCATTGAGAAGAAAGATGGCTCTCGAGTGTGGTTGGTGGCCGATGATTCACCTTGCAACGGTATCGTCGGTCTTGTCAACTGCCTCAAGAAGGAACAAGGCGGCGAGAGGGTCCGAAGCTTGTTCTGTCCCCCTGGCGAGGGAAAGCCCGGCAATAACTTGACCGAAGAGATTCTGAGCAAGGACTTGGTCATGAATGTGTTCCGTAATGGCGCCTATGGTTCTTATAGACACTTCCTTGTCGACGACATTGAAGAGAAGTCCGAAGCTGAGCACGCCTACTTGGAGGTCAAAACTAAAGGAGATCTGTCAAGTCTGAAGTGGTACGAAGGTGACCACAGGCACTGGTCATCATTGCCTGCCACAATCAAGGACCCTGAGCAGGTTCTAGTAAATGTCTACTATTCGGCGCTTAACTTCAAGGACATCATGGTGGCCACTGGCCGCATTCCAACGGACGCCTATCCGGCTGAATTCTTGGGCACCGGAAACATCGGCATGGAATTTGCTGGACGTGACCAGTTCGGCAACCGTGTCATGGGTTTCAATGGGTCAAAGTGTATCGCCACTACTGTCATGGTGGACGAACCGCTCTTTTTGTTCCGTGTCCCAGACCACTGGTCACTGATGGAAGCTGCCACAGTTCCTGTGGCCTACATCACCGTCTACTATGCCCTTCACGTGCGAGGAAACCTGAGACATGGCGAAACTGTGCTTATTCATGCCGGATCCGGTGGAGTGGGCCAAGCCGCCATTTCCGTTTGCCTGGCCATGGGATGCAAAGTTTTCACCACCGTTGGCAGTCAAGCTAAACGTGACTTCCTGAAAGCCAAATTTCCACAACTGACCGACAATGAGATCGGCAATTCCCGTGACTGCAGTTTCGAGGAGCTAGTGCTTAGACAAACAAATGGCCGTGGTGTTGACATTGTTTTGAACTCCTTGGCAGAAGAGAAATTCAAGGCCAGCGTCCGCTGCTTGGCTGACTTCGGTCGTTTCCTGGAAATCGGAAAATATGATTTGGTTCAGAATAATCCACTGAGTAAGTTCGAATTGAATGTGAAACATACTCTTACTTTAATTTGCTCCTTCTTTAGACATTTCTGAGCTCGGTTTCAACAAGACCTACAATGCAGTTTGCGTCGCCCATCTCGATCACGATGCGGTGTTCAACAAGAGTTCAGCGGCATACGCCTATTGCCATCGCATTCGAAAGTACCTTATTGACGGCATTGAATCCGGCGAGGTTCAGCCACTGAGATACGACATGTTTGAGAAAGATCAGTGCGAAGAAGCTTTCCGCTTCATGGCCACTGGTAAACATTTGGGCAAAGTTCTGATCAAGATTCGCGATGAAGAGAATGCCATCAAGTGCATGCCTAAGAACATGAAACAAGCCGCCATTCGGCAAACAGTATTCCATCCGTGCAAGTCATTCGTCATCACCGGAGGTCTCGGTGGCTTCGGTCTCGAGCTTGCTGACTGGGCCATTTCTCGCGGTGCCCGAAAACTGGTTCTCTCTAGTCGATCGGGTCTCAAGACCACATTCCAACACATGGCCATCAAGCGATTCCGAGCACTCGGGGCCACGGTTGTCGTATCAACCAGCGACGTCGCCACGTTTGCAGGTGCTGCCACCTTGTTGCAAGAAGCTGAAAACCTCGGACCAGTTGGCGCCATCTTCCACTTGGCCATGGTTCTAAGGGATTCCATCCTCGAGAACCAGACCATCGAAGCTTTCGAAGAAGCCTGTGCTTCAAAGGTCCAAGGAACTTTGCATCTGGACAAACTGACAAGACAGATCTGTGGTCAACTTGACTACTTTGTTTGCTTCTCTTCGGTCACTTCGGGCCGTGGTAATGCCGGACAAACCAACTATGGGTTCGCAAACTCTGTGATGGAACGAACTTGCGAAGTGCGCCGAAAGGATGGCCTGGCCGGTCTTGCCATTCAGTGGGGAGCCATTGGAGATGTGGGCGTGGTTGCCGAGTCCATGGGAGGAAATGACGTCATCATCGGAGGCACCTTGCCCCAGAGAATTCCGTCTTGCATGCTAGTCTTGGACCAGTTCTTGCAAGCCCAGTACATTGTGTGCTCTAGTATCGTGAAGGCTGACAGTGCTCGAGCCATTGGCGGTGGAAAGGGCGACCTTGTCCGCACCGTTTGTCACATTCTGGGTATCAAGGACCCAAGCACGTTAGATCCCAACACTAGCCTCGGAGACCTTGGTCTCGACTCCCTCATGGCCGTTGAAATTCGCCAAGGCCTTGAGCGTGACTATGATATTGTCCTGTCAACCCAGGAAGTTCGCCAGCTGAAGATCAAGGACATTCAGGTCATCGGTTCCAAGAGTTTCAAACCAAAGAAAAACAAGACAGATGGCGCCAGTGACACTAGCAGCAACCTGCCCTTTTCTTTCGATTTACCCGAGGACATGTTCACCAGACTCAATGCCGACAAGGACGGTCTCAGCGGTCGACCAATTTTCTTCCTTCCTCCGGTTGAAGGCGACTTCAAGACCATGTTACCGATTACTCAGCACATTGACCGACCCATCATCGGCATCAACTGGACAGCTGAGATTGACCATTACGACACCACTGCCGAGCTTGCTGCTCACTACGTCCAGAAACTCAGAGAACTGTATCCCGACTCACAGTACGATCTGGTGGGCTACTCGTTCGGTGGTCTCATTGCCTATGAGCTTGCCGTTCAACTCCAGCAACTCCTAGGAGAGAAGACTGTCAAGAAATTACTTCTCCTAGATAGTTCACCGTCTTACATGAAAGCCTTTACCGCCGGTCTCCAAGAAAAGATTAAGTCCAAGGACGAGGATGCAGCTCACGTAGAGATGTTGCTCTCCTTTGCAGCCATGGCCAACCCTATGGAAACAGCTCATCAGCAAGTGCTCAAGGAATCTTTGCTTAAATTACCTTCACGAGAGGACAGAACGAAGGCCATCGCTGAAATCATAAATAAGTCCTGTGGTCTGGATGTGAATGCCGAAGTGCTGACACTCAGTGCTGAGCGATACTTCAGAAAAGTTAGAATGGTTCACTTGTACGAACCTAGTCATAAGTATGCTGGAGAAGTGAAACTTGTCAGAGCAACTGAAACCGGATACAGTAACGCTCTATTAGTAGAAATTGAATCTGACTACGGTCTCTCCAAGGTGAGTTGTTGCTTTCGCCTCCTTTCTGTCTTGCTGATGAAACCCTTTACTAATTGCTTCTTGTTCTCTGTATTCAGATTTGCTCCGGCGCAGTAGACACCATAGTCTTGGATGGAGATCACAAATCATTCATTTCATGTCATCTCGAGAACATCGGAACAATAGTTGACTCTCACTTCCAGTATTTCGCTTTTGCTTAAGAGTTGTCTAGTTTATGTTATAATAATTTTATAATTAATCAATCTGCAACCTATTTACCGACTGTTTTGATATCACATCGAATCGCATGCACTTGCTGTAAAACTTTGATTGCGATTAGGCTGACTCTGTAGTTTGAACGATTGGTAATTGAATAAAAATAAGATAAAACGGTAAACAGAGACTTTTTGTCTGAAATTGGCCGCCAGGTGGCGCTGGAGTTCAGGCGCGAACTTCAATTTCTGGAGGGAAAAGGAAATGTAAAGTACATATCATATATTTCAGAAGTAAGACCGAACTTTTAATATTGATTGAAAGAGAACATGCACTGAAAAATATAAATATGTAAAATCAAATCATTTCAGGCCGTCAGTCTTGTCAAATGGAATGAAACGTTGACATGTTGGTGCTTGCGAGCTGGTCTACTCCGAATGGACGTTCTTTGTTATCAATTCGTGAACTAATTTCTCTGTGTGGTTGCTATGTTGAAAAGCAAACAAGTAATAAGCTATAAACTTGATGGCACTGTCCATAGTTAGGTTGGAGTGTTGAAAAATGGACTCTAGCGAGTGTTTCTCAGTAATTGACATTCTTCTTACTTTGTTTGGATGCAAGATATTTCGTGAAAGTAGACTCGAAAGAATAATTAACACTATCGCATTGACTCTGTTTTATACAGTAATATTTAATCGCCTATATCTGGCTTGGTATGTATTCGGAAGCGGTCTGTTCATGAGCTGGCTCACGCGATTCGCTCGTACTTTCTTCGTTTTGGTTTTCCAATGTACTATCCTGTGGAAATCAAGGGCAATCAAGCAGCTCGTGATCGACATCTCAAGATTGTTGACCACAAGACAAAGACAATTAATTAGAAGACAATCTATGATCTCAATCTTGCTCTATATCACCACCTTAGTCTTAGGTATTATCTTTTCATACAAAAAGATAATTGGTGGAACTTCTATGAGATCGATTCCGTGGGAAGTTAGCGAACGAAAATGGTACCATGAGCCGTTCATACTAGCTAGTTCGTTTTCAAGCTCTGTCTATGACTGCCAATGGATTCTCATTGCACTTAGCCTATATCACGTTACATTCTCATGCTGGTCAACAGCCAACGCTGAACTGCTCAAGCGAGCTATAGAACAAGGTCAGCTAGATGATGGCCAATGCTTGTTCTTGACTCAAGAGAAGCAAACCTTGAACCGCATGAAGATTCGGTTCAATCAGTGTTTCCAACACATACCACTACTACTGATGAGTTCTCTGTTCGTACAAACAACTGGCATGATTCTATCGATCATGCATAGAGGAATGAGTAGCAATAACAACTTGCTTATGACAATTCAGTACGTATTCCATAGTTCACTGGTATTACTGACGGTCAGCTTTGTTTGCGCTCAGCGTAGACAAGAAAGGGATGACATTGAAGACTTATTCAGTGGTTGGTGGAAGAAATCCATTGGTATTCGAAATACTGAACTCAAGGAATCATTCAAAGAGGTGTTCAAGAGGAACATTTCTTTGTCCGCCATCTTGTTTGACTTTGACGAGAAACTAGTGCTCGGTTACGGAGCGTCCCTGATTAGCTTCACCGTGATGTTCCTTCAGCTGAGTGAGCATCAGCCCGAGGCCTGTACCTGTTAATTATCGACAAATCGCATCCAAATGGGAAAGATTCCCAATATTTCTTTTCCCTGGAACTTTCAGCTTGAGTCGAAGACTTCACAGAACTTTGAGGTTGGTTTGTTTTGAATTTTTTCCAGTATAACTGATAGTGGAAAAGTGTAAAAATCGATGTTCTGTGATATTGGACAGCAACAATGCCCGTTGCTATGCTTCGCAGCAAATATATAATACAAGATATCGGAAAGTATCAATAGCACTATATCAATGGCTGCCACCAAGTGTTTCACAATAATAGACATTCTTTTAACTATTTTAGGTTGCAAGATATTTCGTGATCGTAGACGCGACCAAATCGTCAACACTGTCCTAAGGATTGTATTTATTGTGATATTCATCAATCGAATGTATCTAGCATGGTATGTTATCGGAAAATACGCATTTATGAGCTGGGTTGCAAGATTTTCGCGCACTTTTTTCCTCTTCGTTTTCCAATGCGGCCTAATGTTGAAATCAGTTTCAATCAAGCAGCTAATTGTTGATGTTACAAAACTCATGACCAGGGAGCAAAGAAGAGCTACTCGAAAGTATTCGTTTATCTCGATTATCATCTATGTCACTACTGTTACTGATGAGTTTTACACATACCCACTTAAGAATCACAGGAAAACGAGCTTTGGCGGCCATTCCTTGGACAGTTCAAGAGTTGAAATGGTATCACACGCCCTTCCTATTAGCTAATAACGTTTCAAGCTCTGTCTATGATCATCACGTGGTGCTGATCACACTTAGCCTTTATGTATTCATCTTATCTTGCTGGTCATCGGCAAACAAGAACCTGTTCAAGAAAGCCACAGAACAAGGCGTACTTGACGATACTCAATGTTTATCACTGACTCAACAGAAAATCCACTTAAATGACTTGAAACACCAATTCAATAAGAACTGTCAACACATCCCCTTCATCGTGCTGAGCTCGCTGTTTGTCCGATCAAGTGGTATCATCTTGGGTAGTATCCAGAAAGGAATAGTCAGTATTGGCAACCTGAGCGCAGTAATTCTATATGTTAGTCATACGTCTATGGCACTGCTTGCAATACGGTTGGTTTGCACTCAGCGGAAGCGAGAGACTATGGCTATTGAACAGCTGTTCAGAAATTGGTGGAGAAATTGCAACAATGTTCGGAACACTGAAGTCAAGAAATCGTTCGAAGAAGTCTTCAAGCAGAAGATTTCTCTGTCGGCCATCTTGTTTGACTTTGATGAGAAATTGGTTCTTGATTACGTGGCCTCCCTAATTACCTTTACGGTGATGTTCGTTCAACTGAGTAATCCTCAAGTAGAAAGCAAGCTAAACTGCAGCTGCTCCATTTAATATGGAGCAAACTCATACATGATCATGTAATAGTGTAGATTAGAGAATGAATAGAATCGAATGTTCCGTTAATCACGAATAGTTAACAGTACACTTCAGTACAGCGGCTAACTTTAAGGCAAGAAAAAAAATCAAGCCAGCGCCATCTAGTGGACAAACCATTTGTTGTCACGTTGCGCAGACAACGCCTTTTGGATGCAGTTATGGTTGCTCTCGACTCTAATACTATATTATTTATATTGGTGGGAAACTCTGTATTCTCATATTTCGGCTCAGTTCCAGCCCAAGCGGACATCCCATAGGAAGACTCTAGAGCTTGCGCTTTACTGACTTGCGCACGCGCAGTACCTTTGATGACTTCTTCATGCCACTCGAGAGCAATTTTCTTAGGCGAAGGCAAAGCTATCCGCTTGAATTATCATTGTAGATGACGCTCGGACATATGCTGACCGTGAGCTGTTCGTTTCAAACATAACACATACTGAGCTGTAACGACAATCGATTTTCTGTGACAGCGTTGCAGAACAATAACTTCGACAGTTGCTATGCTTAAAATCAGCTACGTGACACCAATATTCAGCTATAGAACACATTCGACAGTGTTTGTCCAATGGCTCCGACGGAATGTTTCTCCGCCATTGACATTCTTCTAACTCTTTTAGGCTGTAGGCTATTTCGCGATACTAGACTTGAAAAAGTAATCAATGCGATCTGCTTGATTGTGTTTTATGTAATACTGTTCAACCGGTTGAATCTAGCTCGGTATGTTTTCGGCGAATATGCGTTTATGAGTTGGTTTTCCAGATATTCGCGCACTTTCATCCTGCTCGCTTTTCAACACTGCCTCCTAATGAGGTCAGCTTCAATCAAGCAACTAATTGCAGCTATAACGAGATTAATGACAAGCAAACAAAGAGAAATCCTTCGAAGGTATTCCATTATTTCGATTCTAATCTATGTCGGTGTTCTACTTCTTCGGTTTACGTATTCCTACACTCGACTCCAAGGAAAGAAGGGTTTAGCCGTCGTGCCCTGGACAGCTGATGAGTTGAGATGGTACCATAAACCTTTCGTACTTGCTAACATCGTTTCAAGCTCCGCATATGACCACCAGGTGGTGTTGATCGCAATAAGCCTTTATAGCTTCATTTTGTCAGCTTGGTCATCAGCGAACATGGAACTGCTTAGAAAAGCCACCGAACTGAATCAACTTGACGATGAGCAATGTTTATCTCTGATCGAAGAGAAACGCAACTTGAATGACTTGAAGCTTCAATTTGACGAGTGTTGTCAATATATTCCATTTCTCGCCATGAGCTCGCTGTTCTTCAGATCTACAGGCAACATCTTGGCGTTTATTCGAGGGGATTATCTAGCGCTGCTAACTTACCGACAATTATTATCTACGTTGTCCACACTTCACTAGTAATGCGTACATTGCGATTGATTTGCACTCACCGAAGTCAAGAGAGGGATGCTGTTGAACAGCTGTTCAGAAATTGGTGGAGAAAGTCGGCAAATGTTCAAAATCGTGAGCTCAGAAAGGCATTTAAAGAGGAGTTCAAGAAGTACATCCCTCTGTCGGCCATCTTGTTTGACTTTGACGAGAAACTGGTGCTCGGCTACGTTGCATCCCTCATCAGCTTCACAGTGATGTTTGTTCAGTTGAGTAGCCCTCAAGCGGAAAGCAAGCTCAACTGCAGCTGTGGCCACTGATACAGACCTGACATTTAGCTTATCTTGAAATAGTCGTTTAGAGTATCTTGAACAACGTGCATAATGCATTATCACCTAAATTTAAAATAGCACATACATATTTGCTGCTAAGCTCTACCGAATAGCTTACACAGTATGAATTGATTGAAATAGACGCAAACTGGATCATAATCATACCGTTCAAGATGAACGCCAAAGGGTCTTTTAAAGTTGTGGACATTCTCTTCACCCTTCTTGGATGTAGGATATTTCGAACAAGTCTATGCGAACGAATGATCAATTTGGTCCTACTAATTGTATTCTATACGATGGTCTTCAGTCGCCTAACCGTGGCATACTTTATGTACGAAAACAACTTGATCACGGTTTGGCTCACGAAGTTCTGGGGAACATTTTTCATCCTTGCATTTCACACCACGATGCTACTCAAGTTATCGTCGATGAGAAAGCTGCTCATAGACTCGACAAGGCTCTGTATGTTCGACGAGCTTGTCAAAGCTCGATCATATTCGCTATGCTCAGTTCTGATCTACATTGTCACCAGTGTGATAGCCTTCACATCGGGATGGGCACGTGGAGTTGTTGCTGATACAGCTGAGTTATTTGGTGAAACAAGATGGCGTCACGTTCTGGCTGCCGCTGATCTGGCAGTTCCGTGTCTATACGATCACCAGTGGCCTTTGATTGGATTCGGCGTTTACTGTTTCGTCATATGGTGTTGGTCAGTAGCGAATGATAGATTAACCGAGGAGGCCATCTTGTCTGGTCCACTCAACGACGACCAATGCTTGACACTCATGCGCAGAAAAAGAAGTTTGAACGACTTGAAGCATGATATCAATCGAAATATGGGATTTGTTCCATTGCTTGTCATGGGTTGCCTTCTCTTGCGATCAACCGGAATCATATTTGTGCTACTTCGGCACGGCTTGAAAGGCGTATCGGGATTGCTCATACTGGTTCTGTACCTGATTCATACATCACTAGCTCTTCTAGCTATAGGACTGGTATGCAGCCTGCGTGCTCGTGGACAGAAAAAGAGCAAACAGCTGCTCATCGATTGGTGGAAGAATTCGATTGCAGTTCAAAACGCCGAGCTGGGGAGGTCTTTCAGGCACGAGTTCAACGAAATGATTCCTTTCTCCGCCATCTTGTTTGACTTTGACGAGAAGTTAGTCCTCGGCTTTGTAGCTTCACTCATCACCTTCGCAGTGATGTTCGTACAACTGAATGACACCAACCTTGCGAAAATAGTATAAAGATTTAGTGACTCTAGAATAGATTACACATTGCCTACTAGATTAGATGAATTTCTGGCATTCACTGGCTGTCAAATGTTTCTTCACCTCATGATGAGTAGGCTGTATACCTTGACGTTTTGTGGCTTTGTAGAAGACTGATGCTGCTTGTTGCTTTTGTCGAAAAAAATATGAATGATAAATGTCAGCTGTCTAAAATTCAACCACAGTTTCTCATTAGTTGAAACTTCCACCGGCAAAGTTATTTTCATTCTTATTATGCAATAGAAAAGCAACGAAAAACATTGAGGACATTACCAGTTCGGACATCCTTCCCATCCGTGAGATGGCGCTGGAGCCCAACAGCTGGCGCTCATTTTGAATGTCATGTGGACATGCAAGATGACAGCTGCTGTAGATTGTGCAGAAATGAAAAGTTGCTTAGATTTAGAAAGTATTGAATCAACACATGAACTAAGCTAAGTGGAAAGCTGTCTACTCCATACAAATGCGATTGTAGTCACGCTGAATCTATGGTTAAAATGTCAACTAGTAGATGCAACTGCTCCCATCAATCGATATTTTGTGACTTATCACGATTTCAAAGCACTTAATAAGTCCTCATCACGCTAAATAACTAGATGTTGATAGGCTCAGTGTATGACGCGATATCGGTTTAGAGCTTGTGACAAAGGCTAGTACGATCACTAGCTCCAAGTTCTTCAAGATGGACGCCAGAGAGTCGTTCAAAGTTGTCGACACTCTACTAACTCTTTTCGGTTGCAAAATATTCCGCGTGAGTCAACCTGAACGATCATCAGCTCGGTCTCATTAGTTGTGTTCTACTTGATGACCTTCAATCGCATATATTTTGCGTACACTTCCTTCGATTTGAGCGTGTTTATCACCTGGCTAGCTTACTTCTCACGAGCTTTCTTTGCGTTGGCTTTCCATACCATGGTTATACTGAAATCAACTGCAATAAGGAAGCTGCTAGTGGACTTGGCAAGACTATTGACTTCGAAAGAAATGGCCAGAACTCGGAAATATTCGATCCTTTCAATCTTCTTCTACGTGTCAACCTTACTGACAGCTATTGCATCAGGACATCTCTACTCCAAAGGTGGAAAATCGTGGCCATCGGCTCCTTGGTTAGGTTCTGAGCGGAGATGGTACGACCAGCTCATGAGCTTGGCCAATGCATCGGCCCCAAGTTTCTATGACCACCAGTGGCCTCTAGTTGGATTTAGCGTCTATTGCTTCGCCTTGTCTTTCTGGTCATCGGCCAACACTATGTTGATCGAGCGCGCCATCTTGCAAGGCCCACTAAAGGACGACAGTTGCTTGTCGCTGATTCAAGAGAAGAGATATCTGAACGACTTGAAGAATGACATCAATCAGAACCTTCGCTTCATTCCGTTGTTTGTCATGAGCTCGCTTTTCTACCGATCAACTGGAGTCATTCAACTTCTAATGAAAAGAGGAGAAGGACTGAAAGATGTGTCGAACTTGTTGATCGCTGCTCTATATCTGATTCATGTCTTATTAGTTCTACTAGCGATAGCCATAGTATGTGCTCAGCGCCAACGTGAACGACAAAACCGAAAACAGCTGTTTATCAAGTGGTGGAAACATTCTATCCCAATTCAAAATGCTGAGCTGAAAAATACATTCAAAGAGGTGTTCAGCGAAGAAATACCCACAACCGCCATCTTGTTTGACTTTGATGAGAAACTAGTGCTAGGCTACTTGGCATCGCTGATAACCTTCACCATCATGTTTACGCAACTTAGCAATCCTCAACTAGAGAGCAAGCTAATTTGCACTTTGGTTGGCTGATACTTGCTAAGATAGATTAGTCGGAAATGATAGCGAGCTATGAAGATTGTACGGCAGTTAGTTTTTAGATGAGCTAAGTAAGTAATTTATATTCAACGATCATGCGGTACAAATGAATTTCTCTTACTAGCAGTAGTAGTTCTTGAATGTTGTGAATATTACGTTCCGAATATATCCATGTATCGTGCTAGGCGTTTGCGATGAATACATGACTACAGCAATCGATCTCTGCTCAAGTGACATGATTACACCAACAAATTGTTGCTATGCGAGAACTAACATTAAGAATAAAACATTAGTCGCTCGACACATATACATAACATACGCAGTGTCGAATATTCTATATGGAAGCCAAGGAATCCTTCTCAGTGATCGACTTTCTTTTAACTCTTTTCGGTTGCAAAGTGTTTCAAGATACTAGACGAGGCAAAGTGCTCAACTACATCTTTCTAGTCGGATTCTATGGAATAATTTTCACTCGATTGAGTCTGGCATTTCTTGTTCTGAACCGAGATCTATTCATGACCTGGCTTTCTCAATATTCACGGACATTCTTTGTCCTGGCTTTTCAAGTGACGTTTATGTCGAAGTCTTCTTCAATAAGGCACCTACTAACCGATATTAGCGAGCTAATGAACCCATGCCAGAGAAATACCACTCGGAAGTACTCGTTGATTGCAATACCGATTTACATTGTGATATCAGTTTTGGCTGCCACGACATCTTATATAAGTTTCAAGAGACTTGATGTTGTCACGCTTATTCCATGGCATATTACTGAGTTAAGGTGGTATCATCAGCTTATAATAATAGCGAATACAATTGCCATTTGCTTTTACGACTATAATTGGATTATAGTAGCAGTTAGCGTGTACTGCTTCGTCCTAACCTGTTGGTCATCAGCAAATATCAGGTTATTCAATACCGCCATCTTGCATGGTCAACTGAACGATGGACAATGCTTGTCGTTTATTTGTGAGAAACGCCGCTTGAGTGATTTGAGAATTGCTTTCAATCACATATTCGAACCATTCCGATAATGGTGATGGGTTCTCTCTTCTTACGGTCAACTGGAATCATTCTCAAGCTGATATCGAGAGGACTGGGCAATAGTTCCAACTGGATAATCGTTGTATTGTATCTTCTTCATGCGGCGATTACTCTATTCACCGTCATCTTGGCTTGCAATCAGCGTAATCTTGAACAAGAAAAGCGCAGACAGCTGTTCGCCGACTGGTGGAAGAATTCCACCGCCATTCAAAATTCAGAACTCAAGGTCACGTTCAGGAAAGAGTTCGAGGAAACCATTCCTTTGTCCGCCATCTTGTTTGATGTCGACGAAAAATTGGTACTTGGTTTCGTTGCATCACTAATCACCTTCACCGTGATGTTCTTGCAGCTTAGCGATACTGGCTCAGTGTGCAAGCCCTGTTAGAGGTACCACTGGTATCATACCAGTAATACTACATAGCAAGTCTAAGCAGCGGCAACACTATTGAAAAATAAATATGTAGTTCACTAGTTACCCTCGAAATTCGCTAGATGGCGCAATTTGGCGGCGCTGGCGCGTAATTTGAAACTTTGATTCAGTTCATTCAATCCAAGATTCAGTTTAGTGGTTTAGGGTATAGGATAAATAGATTTTATTTGAAGAACCGTCAACTCGCTGTGGTAGGAAATATTTCGAAAGTCCTTTCAAGCGTACTTCAAATCATCGAAGACACTCTTGCTGAGGCACTCAATTTAAATGTAATTTAGAATCTCCAGATCGGTGCCCGTTGGGATCTCCTTCGCATCCAGCATTTCGTCATACTCTTCAACGAAGAGTTGCTTACATTCAACATAGAATTCCACCAATTTTTGAATCAATGTCTAGAACAAAAACGGTTAGAGTTGAAACAGAGTTAGCGGCATATCTTACAAGAAACTTGAGCTGTTCTTTCATATCAGCATAGCCACCGTTTGCGTCTTTCTTCGGCTTAAGCTCGAAGCCAACAAAGAAAAGAATAACAAGAAAAATCATCAGGTCAGCTTCCATCAACACGTGATCACAGGAATCAAGGCCGTCGTCATCGAAGTCGTCATAAGCATCCATTGCCTTGGTTTGACTCAAGTATTCCGCGATGAATTCACGTCGTATCTTAGTAGCAGGATATGGAACACCAGACATACCATCGGGCTTCTGGAAGTCACTTATCCAGACTAAGAAGTGTGTCGCAATATCGAAACCTCGCCAATTGGTTCCTCCAACTTCGTAATCAACAAGGGTCACGATTTCACCAAACTTATCTGGCGTATCTCTTATCAAGCAGTTATTCTTGTTCATGTCATTTGTGCTCAGTACTAATCGTCCACCGACTTTTCTGAGTGTTTTCCTAATCCAGTCTATTTCGGCGGGAAAATCGATCAGCTGTTCCCAGCTTGGGTCGGAGCCGCACCTTCTTGATCTGTCTTCAAATATTTGACGCTCTGACGGATTGTCAAAAAGCTTGTAGCTGGACAATAAGAGTTCCAACGACGGAAATGGCTTCTTAGAAACCGGAAGTTTCATTGAATGGAACCGTGCAAGTTTTCGCGCGATTTGCATGCGTATCTTCGGATCTTCCAAGTCTCTGTCGGTCAACATTCTAGAAGAAATGTACTCTTCTAGTCTACCGCCATTAATTACGCCATATAGCTTAGGACCATAACCAAGATGGCCGTGCATGAAGAACACAATCGATTCGGTTCCTTGGTTGTAAAGCTTGAATGAGTCATTTTCTTCTAAAGTTTTACCACCGTTGATTCGGATGAGGAATTTCGATGGTATTCCGTTTCCGGTCAAGTCTTCACAGAGAAATAAACGGCTACAATATCCACCACTACAAAAAAGGTTAATTAATGAAACCCAAAAAGCAATAATTACCTTATTATGCGAATAGACACAGTATCGCTGGTTGCTTTGAGCCAATTCCCGGCAAGGTGATCCTTGGCCAACTGGATGGCATCTTCCACTTTCAAATCAGCTGTTTCCTCCATGCTAGCAGCTATTCAACTTCAGCTCTAGGTCACGATGATCTACGAGGGCTGTTGAAAGAGAACTACTCCTGAGAGGTCCTGCAATACAATTCAGAGCGGCTTCTCAAGTGAGCCTTTATCTAGTCTCGTTCTACTTTCATTGGATTGTCCTTCAGCGACGAAATCACAGACTGTCATGACAATTACCGTCATGTAGACGCCACTTAAGACGTTCAAGGTCAGATTCCTTAAAGTGAAAGAACAAACAGAACGCAAAGCTAGTGAAAGCCAACAAACAAAGCATTCTAATCTAAGTTCTACATGTAAGTTAGAAGACAGTATTTTAAGCAATCAATTTTCTGACTGCACACTTTAGGTCAAAGTGAGATACATCGCATCTTAACAGTTAGTATGCAAAAGATGCTCATTATTCATGACCTCAACGAAGCAACATTTACACCTTTACGGGCTGTTTAATCACATTGAACAGAAAATACAGTGATAAAAATTTAACTATCAGCTGAGCACAGGATGCCACGCCCTCAAGCAAATGCATAGTACTGAAAGTGTGACTCAACGTTGGCCCCAATGTTCTCGGCATGGCAAGCAATGAACGATTTGTGGTCGCCATCCAAGACAATGGTGTCAACAGTGCCAGAGCAAACCTTGAAAGAAGAGAGAATAGTTAGCTTACTCATTCAAAATCAAGCGCTAATCACCTTTGACAGGCCGTAGTCGGCTTCAATTTCCACGGCCAGAGTGGTGCCGTAGCCGAGCTCAGTGGCCCGAATGAGCTTAACTTCACCGGCATACTTGTGAGCCGACTCGTACATGTGGACCATTTTGATTTTCCTGAAATACCGGGCAGCACTGTCAGTCAGCGATTTGGCGTTCACGTCTACGCCACTGGATTTCTGAATGAATTCGGCTACAGATTTTGTCCGCTCGTCTAAGTTGGTCATCTTGAGAAGGGACTCCTTGAGCATTTGGTGGTGGGCCGAGTCCATCGGGTTGGCCATGGCGGCAAAGCCGAGCAACATTTCAACATGGCCCTCGTCGGCGTCCTTGATGTTGGTCTTCTCTTGGAGACCGGATGTGAACGATTTCATGTAAGATGGCGAACTGTCCAAGAGCATCAACTTCTTGACCGACTTCTCACCGATCAGCTGTTGAAGCTGAACGGCCATTTCGTATGCAATGAGACCACCGTATGAGTAGCCTACGAAGTCATACTGCGCATCTGGGTACGTTTCTCGCAGTTTTTGAACATAATGAGCACCGAGGTCAGCAACGGTCTCAAACTGATCCACTTCCGAGGTCCAGTTGATGCCAATGATGGGTCGGTCGATAAACTTAGTGATTGGTAGCATGAGATTGAAGTCACCTTCAACAGGAGGCAAGAAAAATATTGGCCTTCCACTGAGACCGTCGCGGTCAGCATTGAGTCTGACAAACATGTCTTGAGGCAATTCGAATGAGAAGGGCACTGCTCCGCCATTTTCCAGGGCGTCATCAGATTTGTCCGCCTTGGGCTTGAAGCTCTGAGAGCCGATGACTTGGATGTCCTTTATTCTGAGCTGGCGCACCTCTTGAGTCGAGAGAACAACATCATAGTCCCGCTCCAGACCTTGTCGAATTTCAACAGGCCATCAAAGAGTCGAGGCCAAGGTCTCCCAGAGTGGTGTTGGGGTCAAGAGAGGATGGGTCTTTGACACCAAGCACGTGACACACTGTGCGCACAAGGTCGCCTTTGCCACCGGACAGAGAGCGCGAGTTGTCAGCCTTGACAATGCTCGAGCACACAGTGTGCTGAGACTGCAAGAACTGGTCCAGAACAATCATGCACGAAGGGATTCTCTGAGGCAAGGTGCCGCCGATGATGACATCGTTTCCGCCCATAGACTCAGCAACCACGCCCACATCACCAATGGCTCCCCACTGGATGGCAATACCGGTGAGGCCGTCCTTTCGGCGCACTTCGCAAGTTCTCTCCATGACCGAGTTTGCGAAGCCATAGTTAGTTTGACCGGCATTGCCTCTCCCAGACACAACGGACGAGAAGCAAACAAAGTAGTCGAGTTCGCCACAGGTTTGTCTAGTTAATTTGTCCAGATTGAGCGTTCCTTGAACCTTTGATGCACAGGCTTGCTCGAAGGCTTCGACCGTTTGATTTTCCAAGATGGAGTCGCGCAACACCATGGCAAGGTGAAAGATACCACCGACAGGTCCCATATTGTCGGCTTCTTGCAGTAAAGTAGCAGCTCCGGCGAAGGTTGAAACGTCGCTGTTGGAGACCTTGACCGATGCCCCAGAGGACCGGAAACGCTTGAGGGCCATGTGCTGATAAGTTGACTTGAGGCCAGACCTACTTGAGAGGATGAGCTTACGAGCGCCCCGAGAAATGGCCCATTCTGCAAGTTCGAGTCCAAAGCCACCGAGTCCGCCGGTGATGACGTATGACTTGCATGGATGGAAGACGGTCTGCCTGATTGCTGCTTGTTTAACCGTCTTTGGCAAACACTTGAGAGCCGACTCTTCGTCCCTAATCTTAATTAGAACTTTGCCTAAATGCTTGCCCGTGGCCATGAAGCGGAAGGCGTCTTCACTTTGATCCTTCTCGAAGACATCATATCGCAGCGGCGTAACTTCTCCCGACTCGATGCCGTCTTGGAAGTACTTTCGAATACGCTGACACATTGAGTATGCTGCAGAGCTCTTGTTGTAGACAGCGTCGTGGTCAAGATGAGCAACACACACAGCATTGTATGTTTTGTTGTAACCGAGGTCAGAGAGATCTAGGAAGAAAACATGTTCATTAGAACGATTTAAGTTCAGCAAAATTACTTACTGATGGGATTATTCTGAACCAAGTCATATTTCCCAATTTCGATGAATCGACCGAAATCTGCTAGACAGCGAACACTAGCTTGAAATTTTTCTTCCGCCAAGGAATTCAGGACAATGTCCACTCCTCGGCCATTGGTTTCCCGAAGGACTAATTCTTCAAAGCTACAGTCTCGCGAATTTCCAATATGGCGATCAGTCAACTGGGGAAACTTCTTCTTCAAGAATTCACGCTTAGCTTGACTGCCGACAGTGGTGAATACTCGACATCCATGAGCAAGGCAAACTCCGATGGCCGCTTGACCGACTCCACCGGATCCGGCATGAATGAGAACCGTCTCACCGTCACGCAAGTTTCCACGGACGAGCAGGGCATAGTAGACAGTGATATAGGCCACCGGGACTGTGGCAGCTTCAGCCATCGACCAGCTGTCAGGAACGTTGAAAACAAAGAGCGGCTCATCAATGATGAGATTGGCGGCAATGCACTTTGAACCACTGAAGCCCATGACACGGACGCCGTTCTCGTCTCTGCCAGCGAATTCCATTCCGATGTTACCAGTGCCCAAAAAGGCGGCAGGATAGGCGTCCGTCGGAATACGACCAGTGGCCACCATGACGTCCTTGAAATTCAGCGAAGAGTAGTATATGGTCACCAGTAACTCCTGAGGACGCTTCACAGATGCCGGTAGTGATGTCCAGTACTTGTTGTCATTCTCGTACCACTTGAGACTAGATAAATCACCTTTAGTCTTCACCTCAAGGAAAAAGTGCTCAGTGTCTGTCTTCTCTTCGGTCTCATCGACCATAAAATGCCGGAAAGACCCGTAGGAACCATTTCGGAAAACATTCATCACTAAATCCTTCTTCAGAATCTCATCCGTCAACGAATTTTCAGACTTTCCTTCACCAGCTGGACAAAATAGACAGCGAACCTTTTCACCGCCTTGTTCCTTTCGGAGACAATTTACCAAACCCACGATACCATTGCAAGGTGAGTCATCAGCGGTCAGCCATACTCGGGTCACTTCCTTCTTTTCGATGAGATTTTCCTTAACCTCGTCAACCCAAGAATAGTCGTTGAGCGTGACGTTGATGACAACTGGGTCTTCGACTTTAACATTCGGTTTCCGGAGCAACAGCGATTGACATGAAACTCCGTCGAACTTGTCACTGATCAAGTGGAAGCCGAGCTCTTCGGCATATGCTCTAATTTCGTCGAAATCTGTCATGACTGGACTCTTCAAGCCTCGCAAAGCTAGCAGTTGCTCTTCGACTTGCGAGACATTCTTTCGACAGAGAAGCAACATAAAGCCACCTTCTTTCAGTAGAGTCAAAGATGAGCGCAAGAACGTTCTCAGGTCGAAATCTGCAGTAGCTTCGACACTTGAATCACAAACAAAGTTTGCTGTTGCGTCCTTGTAGACGATGACATCAGGGGTCAAGCTGGCTGGCAGCTCGGACTTGAGGGTTCCCACATGGTGACCACCGGCCAACTTGGCCACCGAATCCGGATGCGGATGGAGCAAAGAGTATTCAGCATTGATACCCGATGCATAGAACAGTTCACCGATGATGCTGTGTAAGAACGATTGAGTGGCATTGGCTTCAGCAACACTGATTTTCTTGGAAGTGAGATTTTCGGTGACTACGTCAATGTGAGGACGAATTAGCCGCTCGCTGCTGATTGGTAGAGACAAGATCAAATCCTGGGACAATTTGGCGCCATTTTTCTTCAGTTTTTCAGCTAGTCTCTCGGTTGCCGAAATGTCGCTTTCTTCGGTCACCACTTCGTCAAGAAGCTTCAGTAGAACATACTTGTCCTCAGAGCTTTCGAGAAAGATTCTCAGTGTGTCATTTGGAGGAACTTCCAGGTTTGAGTCTTGAATTTTTCGGATATATTGCGTACAGAAAGTCGAATATTCGTCTACTTTATGGTAATCGCTGGCAGTTAGATAGGTAGTCTCGTTGTAAGGCAAGAACCCGTATGACTCAACGGTAGCAACTTGAGCATTTTGACGCCTGGGGGCGATACTAGCCTTCATGCCTTTGACAATGATACCACGAGAAACACCAAGATTGATATTCTTGTCATACACGACATTGATCTCAGATTCTCCAAGTTGGTTCTTGTTGCGCTGAAGTTCAGCAAAGACGGTCTTGATGTCGCATTTGACATACTCAATGAAAGTGGGCAAGAAAAGGCCGCGCTGAGCTTTGCCTATGATGGCCAACTGCAACATGGCGTCCGTCAAGCTGACCCAGTTGCCCAGCCACTTGACCTTGGCTCGAGTGCCATCGGAAGAAGCCTCTGTGATTCCTTGAAAAGTCGGGCCATAATCGTAGCCTCGAACTCTGAACTCCTTGTACAGTTCAGATGGTGTCAGAGTCATTGCTTCAGGATCCGTGTCAGGTCGGCAGAGCCTTTCCTGGTCAACGGTGGACTCGTTGTCTTTGGTGAGAAAAATGTGACCAGTCACGCAAATGGCACCACCTTCGACAATCGTGAATTCACCAGTTTCCGGCGTGACGAGCAACTTGAAGCTGGTCACACCAGATTTGGACAGCATTGTGGCCCGATGGAGTTTGACATTGTGAAATTCGACACCAACGTCCGCATAGCTGGAATAGCCTTCGATGATAGCTAAACGCTCCCATATGAGCCAAAGGTAGCCAGTTGCTGGAAAAAGCACTCGACCGTCAATAGTGTGACCGACTAGATACTGGTAACGGAGCTCCATGGGGTCAATGGTGAAACCCTGATTGCCTTTGAGAGTGTTGAAGTGATCTGGATACGATGGTACGCTCCAGTCTTTCCGGTGATCCCATTTAATCAGCGGTGAAATGGAAGCCGTTTCCCTAGGAACCGGATACTCAACTTTCGGGTACAGCTTCTCGATGGCCGGATTGTGACCATTGTTGTAGATGAGGCCGACTCCACTGAGAAATAGTTGCATATTAAGCTTATTGTTGTCTCGCTTGAGAAGCGGTACCGCCACTGCATCGCCACCCAGACCTTTCTTCACTAGTGACAAGAGCATGGCATGCGGTCCAACTTCGACAACCACTGCATTCTTGGGTATGTACTGGAAGACATCGGCGAACCGACTTGGTCCGATCATGCAGTTTGTGTAGTATTCAGCGTTGACGTACTGCGTCGACTCCTCGTGCCACCTCTCTTCGGGGACGGAAGTACTGTACCACCTGGACGATCGCTTCTTGGGTTCCGGTATAACTTTACCAATGGAGCTCAAAAATGCTTCACGAGCAGCTTCAATGCAAGGAGTGTGAAAAGCGATTCCGCGTGAGTCCACTTCCTGAGCGAAAATGCCTTCCGACTTGAGTTGAGCCAAAAACTGTTTGACATTTGCTTCAAGTCCAGCAATCGTGACCGAGTCACTGCCATTGTGACAAGCCGGGTACACGCCTTCGGGGCATCTTTCTTGAGCCTGTTCCCAAGTCAGCCCGGTGGCACCCATAGAACACTTGCCCTTTTGCTTCTCGACAACTATCGTTGCAATGGAGTACGCGGTCAACAAAGTTTGCTCGGCAGTCATGGCACCATCTGCATATGCAGCTGTGATCTCGCCCACCGAATGGCCAAAAATGCCGTCAGGCTGGACACCGATGTGATACAGAACGTCGACCAGAGCTATTTGCACTGCTACGATGCAAAGAGAAGTGTCAATGATGCTCGTATACGTTTTTCGTTTCATCAAGTAAGAGTGGCTTGAGGTCAATGGCTTTGGACTTTAGAATTTGGGCACTTCGATCGATTGACTCAGCAAACTGCGGAATGGCAATCATGGCCTTGGCCATTGCCGACCACTGGCAACCAAGGGCGGAGAAGACGAACCACAGAGGGCGCTTTTCTTGCACCTTTTGAATTTGGCGCTCAACACTTGCCTTCTCATTCATGATCAGAAATCCTCTTCGGCTCATTCCTCTCGAAGGGTCAATGCGAGTAGCGTCATTAAGTAGAGCCAGGAATTCGCGAGTTACTTTGTTGTTCTCAATGTGATCAAACTGATAATCGATAGCTTCATTAGTTCTGCCGCAAGTTGTGATAAGGCGAGGAATGTTGGTGACAATCTCAAAGGACTCTTCCGTGACAGACTTTTCATTGGCTTTCAGGACAGCGTGAACATTGCAACCACCGAAGCCGAAGGAGTTGACACCAATGAGATCGCCGTGAAATTCTTGGCGCTCAGTGACGGGCTTCAAAATGCCCGACTTGAGGCCTTCTATATTTGGATTCGGATTCTTCAAGTGTAAATTGGGCGGAAGTTCATGGTGCTGAAATGCAAGACACGCCTTGGTGATGGCGCACATGCCGGAAGCGCCCTCAGTGTGACCCATATTGGACTTGAGACACCCCATGAGCAGGGGTTCCTTTCGACCTTGACACAAGGCTTCCACGATGGCTTGACTTTCGACCGGATCCCCGGCCCGAGTTCCGGTCATGTGGGCTTCCATGTACTTGACATCAAGGGGATTGACTCCAGCCTCGGAGTAGGTTTCTCGCATCAGTCTCCGCTGGGCTTCCATTGACGGAAAGGTGATACCTTCGGGCTTGTAGCCATCATTGTTGGTCCGGGCATTCATCACAGTGGCGTAGATGCGCTTCGCCTCGCTCTTCTTTTGCAGCAAGATGGACACCACGGCCTCAGAGCGACAATAGCCATCGGCACTGGCGTCCAGACACTTGCTCCTTCCGTCATCGGACAACATTTGAAGATTGTGAAAGGCGGCCGCCGTCGAGGGGCGCAAGTGGATGGCCACGCCACAAACAAGGACACGGTCGCACATGCCTGTGCGCAACGAGGCCACGGCTTTGTAGAAGGCTGAGAAACTCGAAGCACAGGCAGTGTCCGTAGAGAAGGCCGGACCTTTGAGATCGAGGGCATACGAAATTCGGCCCGACGACAGGGCCAAGTGGGCCGCCACTTTTGACTCGTCTTCCCGGATGGCCACCTCGGCGTCATTGTAACACAGGCCAATGTACACAGCTGTGTTTGAGCCCCGAAGGTCAGTTGGGTTGATTCCGGCGTCCATGATGGACTCGTAACAGGTCTCGTGTAAAAGACGCATCTGAGGGTCCATCACATTGGCATCGTAGTCAGATACTTCGAAAAAAGTGTTGTCCATCTTCTCGATTTCAGGAACTTTTCCAGTGTAAGGCGGCAAATTCATGTGATCTAATCGACAAGGAATCATTAGCAATCGGGCATAATTACTACGCAACAATCAACTCACCCACTGGCCACCTACGGGCGTCGCTACTGATCAACTCCACTCCGGAGAGCAGTTTTTGCCAAAACTCTTCCGTGTTGTGAGACTCGGGATAGCGGCCACTGATGCCACCGATGACAATGTCCTCGTCCATGGGCCATGTCCGCTTACTGGGCAGCGGTCCCTCTGGCCAGGAGGAGGCGGCATTATGCATAATGAAACAGAAAAACTGTTAGTCAACTTGCAGTACACAATGGCAGAGATAGGAGAGACGGCTAAACTATTTGAAAAAGCAGAAAAATGTATGTGTGTGTATTCAATAAACCGGCCCGTTTGAAAGTACTTTGACAACTATTCTTCGGCAGTGATCAGCAGCGCCAAGTATTGGCGTAATGGGAAATGGTGAATACTTAATAAGATGGTAACTTCGTCTTCGCTGAGAGAGGGAACAAGGAAAAGAGGAGACGAATTGCCGCATCAATGCGTCACCGGTTCCGTTCCATCCAATTAACCCTCCCATTCGCCAGCATGTCAGAAAAGTTTTCGCTGCGAGTATTTTTAGTCCCTTCATGTTGTGTCTCCTCTTGCTAGTGTGTAGTGAAGAAGCACACATGGTCCATTAAATTATTTTCCTGCATAGCGAATCCGAAGGATGATGTCGACATATCTTTCGGCAAACGGAAGGTTAATTGTATGCAACCAAACCGGCAATCATCAGTGGAATGTGCTTTGCATTTTGTGTGTCCCGCTGATCACTGGTGTGTGACAAGCCTAGGCGTTGAGAGGGAAGGAGAGGGAGAGAGGGAAGGAGAGACACCCATCAAGTCAGGTAGTGATGCGGAGATTTCAGTCTTCTCTTTCCTTGTCTCTGGGAACTTACCATCTTATTTAGTATCCCACTGTATTCTCGCGCTCGGGTACCACTTGAAACGGTGCGGATGGCAGCAAAATGATCACCGTAAATCATTGTTGCCGAAAATCCCTTTCTTCTCTTTTCTCGTCCAACGGCTTTGTAGGCGGTTTGTTGCATGCACCAATAGCTGCGATCGGGAATATTCACTCGAATCAGCACATGGCTTGCCGGTAAGACTTGATAATGGTCATCTCATTCCAGCGTGCACTTGAGAATCACTCGCACTCATATTATGTAACAACAATAGCCTTTGTCGTCTAGTCGACTATTATACTGAAGTTCACTCGGAGACTATGTCAAGGAGTTTTCTCGTGAGATCATAGGCCTCTTAAGGTTTCTGAAAGTGCAAATGACAAAATGCCAGCGTCTCGACTAAATGCGGAAGTTATCTTCAGTCATGATTCCCATCCTGAGCGATCGTAGTAAAGATGCGGCGAATTGCGTATCAAAGTTGAACATTGCATCTTCCAAAGTGCTACAAATGAGATATCTCAGCGTT
Organism: Halotydeus destructor; assembly: GCA_022750525.1. Lineage (NCBI taxonomy): Eukaryota > Metazoa > Arthropoda > Arachnida > Trombidiformes > Penthaleidae > Halotydeus > Halotydeus destructor. The sequence continues at coordinate 414,309 of JAIUWE010000043.1, forward strand.
CTTGTAAAGTGTCTGTGCCGCCTCGAGCTGTTCAGTCAAGTAGCTAAGTAAGTCCTTAGTCGAACAAGTCCAGCTATTCCTTGAAGCGAAGTGACTTAAAGTTGATGAGTCCTAAATACCGAAGAAGGCCGTTATAATCTTTAAGTGGCTTCAAGCAATCAAATTGAGTTGATGTCCAAGGACGCGACTGATGATGATGACTGACACATTTGCGTTCATTCATCAAACCACTTTGCTGAGCGGGAGCTACTTTTCGACATTTGTCAACCATGTTTGAATTCCTTTGTTACAGTGAATATGATTTCTAAGCTTTCGAAAGATGACCAATGGAGAAAAGCTCAGTTGATAAATTGCTTGCAAAAAACGTGAATAAACAGTTTTCAAACTTTGGGGACCGTTTTGTTAGTGTGACCTGAAAAGTTAACCATTCAGCTTTTTTATTCATCAGTTCTTTTTTGATGGACTCGAAATTTAAAATTGCAAAGGAGAATGTTGATACATCTACTACTGATTATTTACTGATGCAATTGAATCTTCCTTATCATTCTGTTAAGCTTAGAGTAGGTTAACACATTCTCATCAGTCTCTTAGCTCGATTGAGGTAACAACCTGCTTGAGACTCACTAAGCCTACAAAGAGACGGTGATGATTGTGTAGAATTAGCGTTTACTCAAGCATGAAACACCAATTTTTAATTCAATCAAAATCCACTCCTTTCTGAAATTGAATTAAGCGATTTTTTAAACCAACTAACTTTCAGTATTAAGCAAATTGAATGTTCGTCGGAATCCCAGTCGCAATGTACATCGGGTTCGGGCCCCTGAAGGAGAACTTTCTGGCAAGGCTCTCTCATACGTAGCCGTCAAGGACGACCGAGTTTGCGCCGAACCGAGTATGACGTAACCGAATCAACTAAATATTGAATCAAGGACGCATAAACTATATTCTCAAGGACAAAACACTTAAATTGCAACACACGCATTCAGTACACATGGGTGAAGAAGCGCTCTTGTTATCACTAAGATTACTGAGTACTTGTTCGAGTGCTGTTAATTCTCTGGATTTAGACTGTGTGAAAAACACTTTGTTTGCTCCATTAGGGAGAAACTACTTGTCTTGAAAGGTGCCGACATATCATGGATGAAACTATTGGAATCGAGACTGGACATGCCATTCAGTTAGTCAAGGAACACCTGGCAGGTAATTGGCTCAAGGCGACCGAGAAGACTGTTTCGCTCAAAGTAATAAGGTGAGTTGATTCCTGATTTCTAAATTGTGAACTTAATTGGTTCTTCTTCAGTGGCGGATACTGTAGTCGTTTATATCTCTGCCAAGACTTGACTGGGCAATGTGAACCTTCCAAAGTCCTGATTCGAATCATGGGTGGCAAAATACTGGCCGAGGGGGACCCAGTTAAGCATTACAACCAGGGAACAGAGTCTATCGTGTTCTTCATGCACGGCCATCTTGGATACGGTCCTAAACTATATGGCGTGTTCAAAAATGGCCGACTTGAAGAGTTCATTCCGTCTCGGACCATTACGGACGAAGACCTGGAAGATGCGAGTATCCGAATGCAAGTCGCTCGAAAGCTGGCCCGGTTCCATTCTATGAGACTTCCGGTGTCCAAGAAACCGCATCCACCGTTAGACCTCTTCAAGTCGTACTACAACAAGTATTACGCACCTGGAGGCCATGACAGTTTTTTGCAAAAAACTGAACTGTGCGGAGCTGACCCAAGCTGGGTGAAGTTGCTGGATTTCAAGGCTGAACTTGATTGGGTGACACAAACCCTTCAACAATTAGGTGGCCGCTTAGTTTTGAGTACTAATGACATGAACAGGAATAACATCCTGATAAGACAAGATCCGGACAAGTTTGGCGAGATCGTGACCATTGTTGACTACGAGATGGGCGGCACTAATTGGCGAGGTTTCGACATTGCGACACATTTCGTCATGAGGATGATTGATTTCAAAAGACCAAATTCTATGTCTGGCACTCCATATCCGAATCGAGAGATACGCCGAGAATTTGTCGCCGAATACTTGAAGGAAACGCAGTCTTTGAATGTCTTCGAAGACTTCGACGCCGACGGTCTTGATTCGGTTGAACATGTTTTAATGGAAGCTGATTTGCTGGCTTTCATTGTCGTGCACTATTGGGTTAGTTATGAACTGCAGCCAAAGGATGACGCCAACGTTATCTACTCAGACAAAGCGGAACTGTTCAGATTCTACGTAAGTTCAAGTATTCCGGCCACTAATTCAGTACTAACCAGTTTTATTTAGACCTTGTGCCAAAACCTGGTGAAATTCTATGTGGAACAAAAGCCAAAATTCCTGGAAAGATATAAGGAAGAACTGAACGGAAAGACAATTCCAAAGGGTACAGACCTGGAAATATTCAACAATGCATGAAAGAGCGACAGAACAGAGAAGATAAACAAAACCTGCCGCTTCGTTTCAAGGCCCTTAGATGGCGCTGCGGAGCAGAAAATCTGAAAGCTGCGTTTTTATTGGCTTACATCAGTGATGAAAATGGTTAAAACGAACAAAGTGAATGAAAAAACGATCAGCTAATTACAGCCTGAAATAGTTCAAAGTTCTTCGTTAAACAAACATCAAACTTAGAACCTGAATGAATTGAAAATGGATCAACATAGCTCTTGATGATTAAACTCGGAATTTGCCGCGAATAAGTTTTTTTATTCCCGTTGTTAATAGCTGATTCTCGAATAATTGCTGCTTCTATAAGGCCGCTCAGTCTGGGCCGGCCTCTAATTCGTACCAGCTGACTGCCGTCATAAATTAGGAACTATCAGCGAATTGCTCGTGACTTCAACTGATACCTCCAGGGCTTGTTGAAAAAATAAGCGATTGTCCATGAAGGGCAACTTAATCAACGTCAATTCATGAAAGATAACTAAATCAGATCCCACTTTACAGTTCCACTTGTCCCCAAGTACTTAACCAGAGAGTCTCTTAAGTTATACCGATATATCATGTTCAGCTCGAAGTATATACTAATTCAGTTAAACACCAGCATTAACTAGACAAAGTCACATGGAAAAAATGGACGAAACGATTGAGATCGAAGTCCAAGAAGCTATTCAAATGGCCAGAGAACACCTGGTCGGTAATTGGCTTGAATCAACCAGAGATACGGTTTCTATCAAAGTGATAAGGTGAGCGCATTTATATCAATCGATTTTTTCATTGAAGCGTTCCGCTCCATTCTACATGTAGTGGCGGATATTGCAGTCGCTTGTATCTCTGTGAAGACTTGACCGGCAAGTGTGACCCGCCGAGGTTTCTCATTCGAATTAACGGTGGCAAAGTGCTAGACGAAAATGATCCGTTTAAGCTGTACAATCAAGGTACAGAGTCAATTGTGTTCTTCATGCACGGCCATCTTGGTTATGGCCCGAAGCTTCATGGCGTATTCAAAGGCGGTAGACTCGAAGAGTACATTCCTTCCAGAATGTTGAACGACAAAGACTTGGAAGATCCGAACATTCGCAAGCAAATAGCGCGAAAAATTGCTCGGTTCCATTCTATGAAACTTCCGGTTCCTAAAACTCCATTTCCGTCAATGGAACTCTTGTCGTCCATTTACAAACTATACGACAATCCGGAGCAGCGGCAAAAATTTGTGGACATATCTGAGTGGTGCGGAGTGGACTCCAGCTGGTTGCGACAACTGGACTTCGTATCCGAAATAAACTGGTTGAAAGAAACAATCAGCAAAGTCGGCGGTCGACTAGTCTTGAGCACCAATGATATGAACAAACAAAATTGCTTGATACGAGACGTTCCTGATAAGTTCGGAGAAATTGTGACCCTTGTTGATTACGAAGTTGGAGGAACCAATTGGCGAGGTTACGATATCGCTACACACTTCATTGCTTGGATGACTGATATCAATGCTCCAGACTTCTTGTCAGGTATCGCTTACCCTGACATTGAGATACGTCGAGAGTTTATCGCGGAATACTTGAGTCAAACCAAAGCGATGAACGTCAACGACGACTTCGACGACAGTGGTATTGATTCATGTGATCACGTGCTGATGGAAGCTGACTTGATGGCTTTCGTTGTCATCCTTGTTTGGGTTCTATTTGAGCTAAAACCGAAGAGTGATACCAATACAGTCGATGTCAAAGACCAGTATAAATTTCTGGTAAGTTATGTCATTCATTGTTCATTCTAACGGCCTTTCTTCAGTCATTGCTCCGAGAATTGGTGAAATTCTACGTCGAAAATAAGGTAGTGTTCTTGAAAAAGTATGAACAACAGCTACACGCGAATAGGATTCCAAAGGGCAACGATGTGAAGATATTGAATTGAAAGCAAGCCGAAGTTAGTTGTCCGTATCATCGTAACCCAGTTTTGCTAGATGAACGGGATACTACAAATTTTAATTCCGGATGCTGTTGATGATTTAACTGCTTTGAGATGTCAGGAGCTAAAAATTATATATCTAAGTTTCTATGTACATGTTTTCGGTGCTAATGTCCTTAAGTATTTTCGTAGAAAGCGAAAACAAAGTAGTTGCGAAATCCATCTAGAACAGCGTTTCGCGCCATCTACCGGCGATCGTAATTACAGGCTTGCAACTGACGGCAACAATTAGGCGAACACTGAAAAACCTGTTGGGAGCAAAATGTCACAATTCTAAGTGCCGAAAGTAATCCCGGTGTGAGATTCAAATATCATAAATTTCATTCTGTTGAGCATTTTAATGTTGTTTCGTCATCGTGACAATTTGGCTAAAATTTGAGTCCATCTCGTGTTTCTTCACCACGATTAGAATTTTAAGTCTTATCAAAAGCAAGGATAAGAGACTTCAAACTGAGAAATGTAGATCTCTGCTTCGTTTGTCCTTGAGATTTCTATATTCCACAAAGGCGGGTCCGAGTAATTCACATTGGTACCAGCTAACTACCGACATGAATCAGAAATGATCAGTGAAGTGCTCGTGACTTCAACTGATACCTACAGGGCTTGTGAGCGTTTTGCTATGAAGGACAACTTAATCAATGTCAATTCATGAAAGATAACTAAATCAGATGACACTTTACAGTTCCACTTGTCCTCAAGTACTTCACCAGAGAGCCTCTCAAGCTATACTGATATATCTTATTCAGCTCAAGTGTGTACTAACTCGTTATACGCCAGCATTAACTAGACAGAGTCGAACAGGAAAAATGGACGAAACGATTGAGATCGAAGTCCAAGAAGCTATTCAAATGGCCAGAGAACACCTGGTCGGTAATTGGCTTAAATCAACCAGAGATACGGTTTCTATCAGAGTGATAAGGTGAGTACATGTATATCAATGAATTTTTCTTTGATGCGTTCCGCTCCATTCTACATGTAGTGGCGGATATTGCAGTCGCTTGTATCTCTGTGAAGACTTGACCGGCAAGTGTGACCCATCGAAGTTTCTCATTCGAATCAACGGAGGAAAGGTGTTGGAAGAAAATGACACATTTAAGCTCTACAATCAAGGAACGGAGTCAATTGTGTTCTTTATGCACGGCCATCTTGGCTATGGACCCAAGCTATACGGTATAATCAAGAGTGGCAGACTCGAAGAGTACATTCCTTCTAGAATGTTGAACGAGCAAAGACTTGGAAGATCCAAACATACGGAGCCAGATTGCGAGAAAAATCGCTCGGTTTCATTCCATGAAACTTCCGGTTCCCAAATACCCATTTCCGTCGATGGAACTCTTATTGTCGACATACAAGCTTTTTGATAATCCGAAGCAGCGGCAAAAATTTCTAGACATATCTGAGAGGTGCGGAGTGGACCCAAGCTGGGAAGGACAGCTAAACTTCTATTCAGAAATCGAGTGGTTGAATGAGACGATTGGAAAAGTCGGCGGTAGACTGGTCTTGAGCACGAACGACATGAACAAAAACAACTGCTTGATACGAGACGTTCCCGATAAGTTTGGCGAAATTGTGACCCTTGTTGATTATGAAATTGGAGGAACCAACTGGCGAGGCTTTGATATCGCGATACACTTCCTTTGCTGGCTGACTGATCATAGCAAGCCTGACTTTTTGTCTGGCGTTGATTATCCAAATTGTGAGATACGACGTGAATTTATTACGGAATACTTGAGTCAAACGAAAGCCATGAACGTGCATGACGACTTCGACGACGAGGGTCTAGATTCATGTGATCACGTGTTGATGGAAGCTGACTTGATGGCTTTCGTTGTCATCATTTTTTGGCTTCTCTTTGAACTGAGACCGAAGAGTGACACGAACGTAGTCTATAGCGACTTGAAAGTACAGAAAGCATTTTTTGTAAGCCATGCCATCCTTGAATGTTGATTCTAACTCCTTTTCTTCAGGAATTTGCGCGAATATTGGTGGAAGTCTATATTGAACACAAGGAAATCTTCTTGGAGAAGTATGAGAAAGAACTAAACTCGAATCGAATTCCGAAGGGCAACGATTTGGAAATCTTGAACTGACCGGCAATGTAAGGTTTCAGCAAATATGAATAATGATGTAGAACTGGATTTGGAATAAAGTGAAAACTATCTCTTATTGACAACTGGACTTAATCGCTGTCAGCAGCAGACTGCCGTTTCTCTGCCGGCTTCTCTCGCTCCTCTAGGTGGCGCTAGTCGCGAACCCGAGAGCCAGTCAGAGAGAGAACAGCTGTTTACTGTTTGTTGCACAACAGTCGTTAGTATCGTGTATGAACTTCATAGTTCAATAGAAGCGTTCGTGTCTACGTTAAGCCAGCTGATTGTTAGTTTCAAAGTAAAGGAAGGTTGCGGCAATGTATTACTCCACCTTTTTTGTGTGAATGTGAAGGTAAGCTGATACTGAGTATCAAACTAATAAGTCACTGTATTTAGATTACGTTCAAACAGGGCTTATGACTGTGTACTCAGCTTAGCTTAACCTAGTTCTGTGGTTTTTAGTGAAAGAATTCAAAAGCCTAATCGAAACAATGACAGCTTAAATATAACTGCAGTGAGCGTCGCATGTGAACACATGATACTATTCTTAACTCGTCTCTATCTCAAACCATTGTACGCTATTGCTTTCGTTTTAACCACAATGACAATTAAAAGTCAGTCAGGTTTCAACTCTCAGTAAGAGTAGTCCGACTAGTGAGTTGATTCGCAACTACAGACAAAATGGACGTCATGGACGTAGAGCACGCCATCCAGTTGGCCAAAGAACACCTTGCCGGCAAATGGCTCGAAGCGACCAGTGATACGGTTTCGATGAAGACAGTAAGGTGAGCATGATGACATTCTTGATGCTAAATTCAGTTGACTTGCTTTCAGTGGTGGATGTTGCAGTAGTTTATACCTGTGCGAAGATATCACGGGTAAGAGTGACCCTTCGAAATTCTTGATTCGTATACTTGGTGGCAAGGCAGTGGAGGAGGATGACCCATTCAAGCTGTACAACCAAGGAACAGAATCGATTGTGTTCTTCATGCACGGCCATCTTGGTTATGGCCCAAAGCTGTACGGCGTATTCGACAATGGGCGTCTTGAAGAGTACATTCCATCCAAGACGTTGGATGAAGAAGACTTGAAAGATTCCGGCTTACGCAAGCAAATAGCACGAAAACTCGCAAGATTCCATTCCATGAAACTTCCGGTTCCTAAGAATCCATTTCCGTCACTGCAGCTATTATCATCCATATACAAGCGGTTCGACACTCCGGCAGAGCGCCGAAAGTTTCTTGAAACATCCGACTTATGTGGAGACGACCCCAGCTGGGAACAGCTGATTGACTTTCCCGCCGAAATTGAGTGGCTTAGTGGAATGCTTCAGAAAGTTGGTGGCCGATTAGTTTTGAGCATAAATGACATGAACGACGGGAATGTGTTGATAAGAGATACTCCGGATACGTTTGGTGAGCTGGTGACCTTGATTGATTATGAGATTGGAGGAACCAATTGGCGAGGTTTCGATATGGCGACGCATTTTCTGGAATGGAACACCGATCCCGACTCGTCAGAGTACTTCTTGGGTGTGTCTTTTCGTGATATTGAAAGACGACGAGAATTCATCACGGAATACCTAAATCAATCCAGAGCCATGGATGCCTACGATGACTTCGATGCTGATGGGCTTGATTCTTGTGATCACGTTTTGATGGAAGCTGACCTCATGGCTTTTCTTGTCGTTCTCTATTGGGTTTGCGTGACCTTAAAACCAAGAAGTGACACAGCTGTAGCTGCCCTCGATGTCGAAGAACAGTGTGGATCCTATGTAAGAAAACCCAGTATCTCTGTTTCTAACAACCACTTTCATTTAGGGAATGGCTCGTGAATTGGTGAAATTTTATGTTGAACACAAGCCAGTCTTCGTAGAGATGTACAAAGACCAACTGAAATAGGGTTGTTTATTTTTAATATATTATTTTTAATTTATCTTAATGTAATTGATATACGAATTAATGAATGTTTTGTTAAAAAATTAATGTTTATCAAAATTTAAAAAAATGCCAATGCGCTCGCGTCACCGAGTTTATCGTGAACAACTAGCGCCAATACCGTGTGTGCAACTCTGATATTGACGATTATTACATCCAATGTGCGGCACAAGAATGTTTTTCTTGGCGCAATGGTTTACTATCCCGCCCGAGCAGCGCGGCCCGCGCGGGACTCTAATTCATTTGATACAATAGTTTCTGTGACCTATAAATGCAGCACTTGAGGATTCTGTCATCTTTCCAGACAAATAATATGTGACATTGGAAAGCAGATCACAATGCATCAGATACCAGAAAAAACTCTCGACATGAGCTGTTGACGTCAGCGTTAATCTGAAGTGTATTTGATTTTCAAGAGAATACTTCAACTGTCAACCAAGGACGATTCAATCGAGCTTCATCTACAAACAGTCCATTGCTGTCGTGGGGTATTATTTTCTATCATTGATATTGTAATACAGCGATGGACGAAACTGTCGAGTTTGAAGTAGAACATGCCCTCCGACTGGCCCAAGAACACCTAGCTGGCAATTGGCTCGAGCTAGCCACTGAATCAGTGGCCATCAAGATAATAAGGTGAGTTTCAATTTCATGTGATTATCACTTACCTTTTCTCTGAGATAGTGGCGGCTATTGCAGTCGTTTATATCTCTGTGAAGACTTGACTGGAAAAGGTGACCCATCGAAATTCCTTATTCGAGTGAATGGCGGCAAAGCCCTGGAGGAGGATGACCCCTTGAAGCTCTACAACGAAGGAACTGAGTCTATTGTATTCTTCATGCACGGCCATCTTGGCTTCGGCCCGAAGCTATACGGTGTTTTCAATGGTGGTCGACTTGAAGAATACATTCCATCGAGAACCTTGAAAGACAAAGACCTGGAAGACAAGAGCATCAGAATGCAAATAGCGAGAAAGCTTGCTCGGTTCCATTCCATGCAACTTCCGGTTTCCAAGAAACAATTTCCTTCTCTTGGGGTCTTATTATCCACGTTTAAGCTCTTTGACAATCCTTCCGAACGTCAGAAATTTCTAGACATATCAAAACAGTGTGACGGAGACCTTGGCTGGGAACAAAAGCTCGATTTCAAGGCCCAGATTCATTGGGTTCAAGAGATGCTGCACAAAGTCGGTGGCCGATTAGTCTTGAGCACAAATGATATGAACAAAAACAACTGCTTGATAAGAGATAGTCCAGATAAGTTTGGTGAAATCGTGACCATTGTCGATTATGAAATTGGAGGAACAAATTGGCGCGGTTATGACATAGCGGCACACTTCATATGCTGGATGACTGACCACAGCAAGCCGGAATTTTTGTCTGGCGTTGATTATCCAGATACTGAGATACGACGAGAGTTCATTGCAGAATACTTGAGACAAACTCAAGCCATGAATGTTTATGACGACTTCGATGCCGATGGTCTTGATTCGTGCGATCACGTGTTGATGGAAGCTGACCTGATGGCTTTTGTTTTCCTTCTATTCGCAGTTTGCTTCGATCTAAAACCGAGGAATGAATTAAGTATAATCTATTCAGACATGAAACAGCTCTTCATATACCACGTAAGCTTAACCATCCTTCCAAGTTCAACCTTTACTTCAATCTTTACTTCTTTAGACAAAAATGGTGGATTTTTATTTCGAAAAGAAGCAACGTTTTCTGGAAGATTACAGCGAAAGACTTGGCTTGAGAACAATTTAAAAGAAAAAGATTAGTAGATCAAGACCGCAATCTATTACTGTTTCCATCTCTGACATGTAGTTGAAGGAACTGAGACCATGTTTCAACTCAAATATTCCAAAATTTCGGCATTGGCAATATCCACTATGTATCTCAATCATAATTCGCATTGTATGCAGACCTTTATTATCTTTGGTGACCTTGACGATTACATGCTCGATGCACTATGTATAAGATCCCTCGTTATGAAGCCGTGGAGCTTGACAGCGTGCATGTTTACTTGAGGCAAACTTGCAGTTTCCGCTTGTGTAAACTTGCATCAAAATACCATAGCAATGAAAGTGTTTATCGCCTTGATAAGCCTTCTAGAATATATCTCTGACGTCAGCATGTAATTAACTCAGCTGTGAACGTGAACTGTCCGTTGCAAGTCACACTCGAAACAGGTTTCTCTCAGGCACTGTTTTGTGAGAACGCCATATTGCTATACTTGTTTGACTTAATTGTATCATCCACTCTGAAACTTCAGTGATATGTAAGCTGACTTCCAAATTAACATGGCTTACATAGATACTGATATTGCCATTGAGGTTGATCAAGTGATCCAGTTAGCCAGAGAACACCTGGCAGGTGAATGGCTCAAGTCGAGCGGTGATACGGTGTCCATAAAAGTAGTAAGGTAAGGTTTCCGTATATTAAAGACCGTTCTACTGCTATATCTGAAATTTAGTGGCGGATATTGCAGTCGCTTATATCTATGCGAAGATTTGACTGTAAAATGTGAACCGTCGAAGTTCCTTATTAGAATTAACGGCGGGAAGATTCTCGATGAGAATGATTCAAGCAAGCACTACAACGAGGGAACAGAATCTATTGTGTTTTTCATGCACGGCCATCTTGGTTACGGTCCAAAGCTATACGGCGTATTCGAAGGCGGTAGACTTGAAGAGTACATACAGTCAAGGATGTTGAACGACCAAGACCTGGAAGACCCGAGCATCCGAATGCAAATCGCGAGAAAACTTGCTCGTTTTCATTCCATGAAGCTTCCGGTTTCCAAGAAACCACATCCGCCTCTTGAGCTCTTGTCTTCGGAATACCAGCTGTACAACAATGCGGAGGGTCGCAAAATATTTCTTGAAAAGTCTAAATTATGCGGCGTTGACCCAAACTGGGTGAACCAGCTGGACATCCCGGCTGAAATCGATTGGGTCAAGCGGACCCTACAGAAAGTAGGTGGTAGGCTGGTGCTAAGTACTAATGATATGAACAAGAACAACGTCCTGGTCAGAGACGTACCTGACAAGTTTGGAGAGATTGTGACTATCATTGATTACGAGCTTGGAGGCACCAACTGGCGAGGTGTTGATATCGCGACACATTTTGTAACTTGGATGGCCGATGCAAGTAAGCCAGACTTTTTGTCTGGCGTACCATATCCTGGTGCTCGGATACGACGTGAATTCGTCGAGGAATATCTGAACCAAACCAAGGCTATGGACGTTTATTACGACTTCGACGCCGATGGTCTTGATTCTTGCGATCATGTCATGATGGAGACTGATTTAATGACTTTCGTCACAATACTAAAATGGGTTTGCTTTGACTTGAAACCGAAGCTAGACACCAATGTAATCTTCCAAGACATCAAGCAACACATTAAACTGAATGTAAGAGAACCAATCGCTAATACTGCTCATGACGATTTTTGTATAGACTCTCGTGCGAAAAATGGTGGAAGTTTACATGGACAACAAGCGAATTTTCAACGAGAAGTACAGCGAAGAACTTGAGTCGGACGTTGTCGTGAGAGGCAAAGATTTGGATATTCTGAACAGTTTCCATCATTGTTAACCGAGCGTTGCGAAAGGTTTTATCACGGTTAAATTAGGGATAGATGTATCTGAGAGAACTTCTTTCATGAATATCCGCATTTTGAAAACGGTTGCTTGGCCTATGTAGGCGTAAATATAGATTAGTCCCTAATTGGGAATAATTGCAATAAATTAATTTTCCCCTGCAACTGTTTACTTCCGTTGTCCAGCCCTTGAAATATACGGCCGACCTTTCTAGGTTCCCTGGTGTAAAATGTGTATTTGGTCTCAAGAGATATTGTTTCTTGTGTCAACAAAAGTTAATTCAAGCAATATTGACTAGTACAGTGTAGAAGGAACGGGTGCAGAAAGCAAGATATGAATACGAGATTTCACGTGACCGTTTTCTTCAACCCCCTGGCACAAAGAATAAACAACGGCAGGGGGATGTAAGTTGACTGCGATATGTGAAATCAGGGGCCACTCTGTAACAGCGCTCTTGCTAGTGCCGAAGAACCGTCTTTGAACTGCCAAAGTTTAAGGGCTGGTTTCCAAAGTGCATTTAAATTAGAGTGAATGAGAGAGAACGTTTCCTGCGAATGGTCGCACTTTAGAAACTGTCCTTCAGCACGAGCAGAGCGTAGCTAAATAGTGACCCCCGATTTTGACATATCGTAATCAACTTACTTCCCCCTGCCGTTGTTTACTTCTTGTGCCAGGGGGTTGGTTTTCTTCCACCTTCCTATTGCTCTGGTCAACGGTCATGTGACAGAATAGAGTTCGGTCTTTGCGAGTGTAGTTGTGAGTATATCATTTATATTGAGGTACTGTACATGCGCGGCACTATTTCGTTTTCTGTCGATGACACCATAGAGTAAGTATGACGGAAACCATCGACATCAAGGTAGAATATGCCATACAGCTGGCGCAAGAATACCTCGCGGGCCATTGGCTCAAGTCAACCAGCGAATCAGTGTCACTCAAGACCATAAGGTGAGCCTCCATTTTTGTGACGCTAGATTAACTCTGTCTCGCAATAGTGGCGGATATTGCAGTCGGTTATATCTCTGTGAAGATTTAACTGGAAAAAGTGACCCGTCGAAATTCCTTATTCGAGTGAATGGCGGCAAAGCCCTGGAAGAGGATGACCCTTTCAAGCTCTACAACCAAGGAACTGAATCGATTGTGTTCTTCATGCACGGCCATCTTGGCTACGGTCCGCAGCTGTACGGCGTTATCAATAACGGTCGACTCGAAGAATACATTCCGTCTAGAACATTGACAGACAAAGATTTGCAAGACCGAGAAATACGGATGCAAATAGCTAGAAAGCTGGCTCGGTTTCATTCCATGAAACTTCCGGTACCTAAGAAACCTTTCCCGTCTCTTGAGCTCTTATTGTCGACATTCAAGCTCTTTGACAATCCTATCGAACGCCAGAAACTTCTAGAACTATCCGAACGATGCGATGTTGACCTTAGCTGGGAGCGTAAGCTTGATTTCAAAGCCCAGATTCATTGGGTTGAAGGGATGCTTCGGAAAGTTGGCGGAAGATTAGTTTTGAGCACAAATGATATGAACAAAAACAACTGCTTGATCAGAGATACGCCAGATAAGTTTGGTGAAATCGTGACGCTCGTTGACTACGAAATCGGAGGCACGAACTGGCGTGGGTATGACATCGCAACACACTTTCGTTTGCTGGATGATAGATCACCGCAAGCCCGACTTTTTGTCCGGCATTGATTATCCAGATATTGAGATACGACGAGAGTTCATTTCCGAATACTTAAAGCAAATCCAAGCCATGAACGTTTACGACGACTTCGACGCCGACGGTCTTGATTCCTGTGATCACGTTTTGATGGAAGCCGACTTAATGGCTTTCGTCGTCATGCTATTTGTAGTTTGTTTTGATTTGAAACAAAAAAAGGAACCGAATATATTTTATACGGACATGAAACATCTCTTCACATACCACGTAAGCACGGCCATTGTTTTACTAGCAATATCAACTTTCAATTTTTCTCCTTCAGACAGCAATGGTGAACTTCTACTTCGAAAGGAAGCAAAGGTTTCTCGAAGATTATGGCGCGAAACTTGACTCGATGTCGGCTCAACTAGGTGGAGATTTGGAGTTTCTAAATCGCATCTAACTGATAATCAACACCAAATATTAATAAATATGTGATAGAATGTCAAACTTTCGGTTTCAGAACATGCGTAGCTTCTGAGCCAGCCGAGCAGACCCCTCTGACGAGCTGTAGGTTCGTTCAAAGTCGCGAGCCCGGTCGAGCGGGCTGTTGACCATTTCTACTCATGTTTACGCTGACTTTTGAACAATTCGCAGGAAGATCCACTCAGTCGCTCAGCTGTCATTCAAAGCCAATGCAGTTGATACTGCTCGACTGAAAAAAAACGATACTCCGCTTTTACACTTCAGAAAGACTCTGAAAGTCGAGAAACTGTAATCAAGTTAAACTTGGCTGAGAAAACGTGTATGTATCTGGGAAGTAACCATGTGGCAAAAAATCGATATTGAGATAGAAGATGCCATTGAACTAGCCAAAGAACACGTGGCAGGTAATTGGCTCAAAGCAACCAGCGAGTGTATTTCAGTCAAGGTAGTTAGGTGAGGTCAGGCCTATCTCTCAGCCAGGACTAATTGAATATGTTTGATTTCTACACTGTGCGCAGTGCTGGCTACTGCAGTCGTTTATATCTTCTCGAAGATACCACCGGAAAAGGTGACCCATCTAAACTTCTTAGTCGTCTATTTGGCGGAAAGGCCCGGAAACGAGGCGACCCGTTAAAGCAATGAAGGATCCGAATCAATAGTGCTCTTCATGCACGGCCATCTTGGTAATGGGCCAAAGTTGTACGGCGTGTTTAATGGCGGTCGACTTGAAGAGTAAATTCCGTCAGGACAGCTGAATGACAAAGATTTGGAAGATCGAACCGTACGAATGCAGTTAGCCAGAAAAATTTCTCGGTTTCATTCAACGAAACTTCCGGTTTCCAAGACACAAGATTTGCTGCTGGCCACATACCAGATTCCTGGGGCACCGGAAGCTCGTCAACAGTTCCACCAAAGGCCCGAATCCTGTGTTGTGACGCAACCTACAGACTGTGGTCTACAGTGCCATCTGACGGCAGCCCTCTCAGAAGAAAGATTATTCTGTAGTCGGCTATGCTTTCCTCATATTTGATGGAAACGTCAGTTGACGACCTAGTCAAGTGTTCAGCGAGGACTATTCATCTTCTTCTTCTCAAGGCTACGGAAAATGAGGATAGTTGTCCTTTGAGTGCTGCGCAGATATTTTACATCTTTCCTCTACTAGTCCAACTTGGACTGCTATGATTATATAGCTCAGAGTTTCAGGGAAACATGTTCAGTTAAAGGTTCACATAACGCAGTGAACATGGATGATATTGCAGATTTTGATACCGAATATGCCATCCAGTTAGCCAGGGAACACTTGGCCGGTAATTGGCTCAAAGTAACTCGTGATACCGTGGTGATCAAAGTGATAAGGTGAGTAATATCGACACATCTCCATACTTCATGAGCAATATTGTCTTTCGTTTATTCAGTGGTGGATATTGCAGTCGCTTGTATCTCTGTGAAGATTTGACTGGAAAAAGTGACCCGCCTAGCTTTCTCATACGTAAATACGGCGGGAAAGTACTAGAAAAGAATGACCCGTTCAAGCACTACAATGAAGGTACAGAGTCCATTGTGTTTTTCATGCACGGCCATCTTGGCTATGGACCTAAATTATACGGAGTGTTCAAAGGTGGTCGACTTGAAGAGTACATTGCTTCGAGAGTGCTGGTCAGCGAAGACTTGAAAGATCGCAACATACGCATGCAAATAGCACGGAAACTGGCTCGGTTTCATTCTATGAAACTTCCGGTCTCCAAGAAACCACATCCTTCGTTAGATCTTATCTTGAGCAATTACAAGCTTTATGATAATCCCGAAGGCCGTCAAGAATTTCTAAACAGATCCAGCATCAGCGGAGCTGACCCATCTTGGGTAGATAAGCTGAACATACCCGACGAAATTGATTGGATCAAACAGACCCTCCAGAAAGTAGGTGGTAGATTGGTGTTGAGCACCAATGATATGAACAAGAACAATTGCTTGATAAGGGAAGTTCCTGATACCTTTGGTGAAATTGTTACTCTTGTTGATTACGAAATCGGTGGCACTAACTGGCGAGGATGCGATATAGCATTTCATTTCCTAGCTTGGCTTATCGATCTCAACAAGCCGGACTTTTTGTCTCACGTTCCATATCCTGATACTGAGATACGTCGAGAATTCATTGCAGAGTATCTCAAGCAAACCAAAGCTATGGGTGTGTACGACGACTTCGATGCCGAAGATCTCGACTCTTGTGGCCGCGTCATGATGGAAGCTGACCTGATGTCTTTGTTGAATGTCTTGCACTGGGCGTGTTTCAACTTGAAACCCAAAGATGACTCAAATGCAGTCATGGCTGACCTGGAGTTGAAGATGAATGTAAGCGAACTTTTTTCAAGCAACGATTCAATCTATTCTCATTTAGTGCCTTGTTCGTTTCATGGTGAATTTCTTCATCGGCAACAAGAAAATCTTTCTCAAAAAGTACGAGAAACAGCTGAGTGTTAAGACTGTTCCAAGGAGCTACGATTTGGATATTCTCAATCTTAGCTGTAGTGCTCAACAGTGAATAAAGGGACAGAAAAATCACACACGTAATGCTGAACAAATCTTCTTATACAAAGACTTTGAGATGGAAAGTTCAGAGATACCAGTTGTCCTTGAACAAAATCACTTTTAATCATTATTCGTTAAGAGATTTAGTCAAGTGTTTAAAGAACAGAATTCATCTTGTTTCAAGTTGAAGGCTTCGGGAAGCGTTGATAAGCCACTTAGAATCTATCTTTACGTCAGCTTGTAATTAACTCAGCTGTGCATGTGAACTATCCGTTGCAAGTCACATTCGAAACAGGTTTCTCTCAGGCACTGTTTTGTGAAAACTCAATATTGCTCCACTTATGCTTGGATTATTTGTGTCATCAGTCCGAAACTTCAGTAATACATAGGTCGGCTTTCAAATTAACGTGGCTTACATAGATACTGATATTGCCATAGAGGTTGGTAGAGTGATCCAACTAGCCAGAGAACACCTGGCAGGTGATATAGATGGGCAAGACTCGGCTCCACTCGGCTCGGTAGCAAGTCTGAGTCAGACTCGGCGCCCGAAAAGCGAGTCTTCGAGTCGAGTCCGGGGCTAGACTTTAGAGTCACGAGCACTGCTCGACTTGAAGGCCGTGAACCATGAGCTCGAGTCCGAGTCTTTCAATCTCAGGTACTTCATACAAAACTGACCATTTTTCGAAGATTTGCCATTGACGCTAAGCAATTCTCAACCATTCCCCAGCTATCGAGATAACTTAGAGACGTCTTATCACTAATCACGTCATTTTCGACAAAAAGGGAAACACGTATTCAGCTTCCGGAGTCGTGCAAGTTGAGTCGGTGAATCGAAGACTCGAGGCGAGTTTTTGCTCATCTATAGCAGGTGAATGGCTCAAGCCAAGTAGTGATACAGTGTCAATGGAAGCAAGCCCCCCCCCCTCCCAGCGAAGTCAGCTGTGAAAAAGCTCGGGACCATTGAATAATTTTTTACTCGGGCTCAAAATTAGCTTCAGCAGAGTGAACTCTACTAAACTCAAAACTCATCTCTACCCTGAATCAACTTACAACACACAATTGTTCCCGAGCATTTTCACAGATGCTTTAGCTGGGACCTTGAATGAAATTAGTAAGGTAAAGCCTCCGTGTTAGATATATCAGGTTCTACGTCTCAAGTATAAACTGTCTGTTAGCATATAGAATGGTCATATGCGGTTAATAACTCTATGCCGGTAGATGGCGCTCATGTAGGCTTCGCGCCACCCGTTAACTCCTCCCCTATAATAAATAACTCTTTCCTTATCCGTTGACCTGGACGGTCGCATGTGTAACGTGCTCTGCAACTTTCGTGAATTCTCACACTCCGTATATTCAAGGCCGCTATACTGAGATACTTCCCCAACTGACCGCTTACTCGCCATTTCACATGTTACCTTTGCAAAAACACTCAAGGGATTTTTGAGAAGTTGAAATTTGCTGGAGGGACAGCTCCATCTAATTACTCTTAAGTTGTCGAAAATTGGTGATAGCATAAACCGGTTCTACTATAACTATAGCACAATTTTGAAATCGAATAAGCTTTCCCCATATTTGCTGGAAACACCAGTTGACGGCCAGTCAATTAATAAGCGATGAAAATTCTTTGTTCCTTTCAAGGCTACCGAAAACAAGATAATAATCCTTTGAGTGCTGCGCAAATACTTAACATTTTTACTCTATCAGTACAGCATAGAAAGCTATTGTTATATAGCTCAGTAATTCACGGACACAGTTTCAGTTAACCGTTCGCATAACTCAGTGAACATGGATGATATTATAGATTTTGATACCGAACATGCAATCCAATTAGCCAAAGAATACTTGGCCGGTAATTGGCTCAAAGTTACTCGTGATACTGTAGCGATCAAAGTGATAAGGTGAGTAATATCGACGCATCTTCATACTTCATTAGCAAGATTGCCTTTCCTTTATTCAGTGGTGGATACTGCAGTCGTTTGTATCTCTGTGAAGATTTGACCGGAAAAAGTGACCCGTCTAAATTTCTCATTCGCATGAACGGCGGGAAAGTACTCGAAGAAAATGATCCCTTCAAGCACTATAATGAAGGTACAGAGTCCATTGTGTTTTTCATGCACGGCCATCTTGGCTATGGACCTAAATTATACGGAGTGTTCAACGGGGGTCGACTTGAAGAGTACATTGCTTCGAGAGTACTGGTCAGCGAAGACTTGAAAGATCCCAGCATACGCATGCAAATAGCACGAAAACTTGCTCGGTTCCATTCCATGAAACTTCCCGTATCCAAGAAACCACACCCGTCATTTGATCTTATCTTGAGCAATTACAAGCTTTATGATAATCCCGAAGGCCGTCAAAAATTTCTAGACAGATCTAGTATAAGTGGAGCTGACCCGTCTTTTGCAGATAAGCTAAACATACCCGAAGAGATTGATTGGATCAAACAGACCCTGCAGAAAGTAGGCGGTAGATTGGTGTTGAGCACGAATGATATGAACAAGAACAATTGCTTGATAAGGGAAGTTCCTGATACCTTTGGTGAGATTGTTACTCTTGTTGATTACGAAATCGGTGGCACTAACTGGCGAGGATGCGATATAGCAAGTCATTTCCTAGCATGGCTCACTGATCTTACCAAGCCTGACTTTCTGTCCCACGTTCCGTATCCCGATACTGAGATACGTCGAGAATTCATTGCAGAGTATCTCAGGCAAACTAAAGCTATTGGTGTGTACGATGACTTCGATGCCGAAGGTCTTGACTCTTGTGACCACGTCATGATGGAAGCTGACCTGATGTCTTTGTTGAGTGTTTTGCACTGGACGTGTTTCAACTTGAAACCCAAAGATGACTCAAATGCAGTCATGGCTGACCTGGTGTTGAAGATGAATGTAAGCGAACTTTTTTTTTCAACAAACGATTCAACCTTTTTTCATTTAGTGTGTCAGTCATTTATTGGTGAATTTGTTCATTGAACACAAGAAAATCTTTCTAGAAAAGTACGAAAAACAATTGAGTGGGAAGACTGTCATAAGCAGCCACGATTTGGATATTCTCAATCATAGCTAAAGTGATCAACAGTGAATAAAGGGACTGAAAAAAATCTACACACGTAATGCTGAGCAAATTTCAATATACAAAGACATTAAAGATAGAGAGAAAGTCCATGCTCGATTTTTTATCCACTGTGAATTCAACGGCGTGACCAACCTGCCAACTATGACTCACACACGCAGTGCCATCTGGCGGTAGCCGTTCTGATGAGAAACCATTTTATTGTAGTCGGCTAAGTTTTCCCCTTGTTTGCTCAGGTATCTCTCCTCGAGATACCAGTTGTCCTTGAATAAAATCACTTTCAATCAATATCTGTGAAGAGCACTTCAATCAGAGCTGTAAACGTCAATGGATGATTTAGTCAAGTGTTTAAGGAAGAGGATTCATCTTCTACTTCTCAAGGCTACGGCAATATCAGTCGGATAGTTAATTTTGGATTGCTGAGCAAATATGTTGCATTTGCCTTCTGTCTGTCCAAATTGCAGCCAGCGCTGCTATTCATTAGGTTCGTGATTCACTAGAAGGACAACGACGCTTCACATACAGCGGGAATGAATGCTACAGATATTGAAACCGAATTTGCCATCCAGCTAGCCAGGGAACACTTGGCCGGTAATTGGCTCAAGGTAACTCGTGATGCCGTGGCGATCAAAGTGATAAGGTGAGTAATGGTGACCCATTTCAATTACTTCATGTACTCAACTCTTGTTAATTCAGTGGTGGATACTGCAGTCAGTTGTATCTCTGCCAAGATTTGACTGGAAAAAGTGACCCGTCTAGCTTTCTCATTCGAAAATTCGGCGGGAAAATACTAGAACAGAATGATCCCTTCAAGCACTACAACGAAGGTACAGAGTCCATTGTGTTTTTCATGCACGGCCATCTTGGCTATGGGCCCAAATTATACGGAGTGTTCAAGGGTGGTCGACTTGAAGAGTACATTGCTTCGAGAGTACTGGCCAGCGAGGACTTGGATGACCCCAGCATTCGCAAGCAAATAGCACGGAAACTAGCTCGATTCCACTCCATGAAACTTCCGGTATCCAAGAAACCGCATCCGTCATTTGATCTCATCTTGAGTACTTACAAACTTTATGACAATCCCGACGGCCGGCAAAAATTTCTAGATAGGTCAAGAATCAGCGGAGCTGACCCATCTTGGGCAGAGAAGCTGAACATACCAGATGAAATTGAGTGGATGAAACAGACCCTCCAGAAAGTGGGCGGTAGATTAGTGCTGAGCACAAATGATATGAACAAGAACAACTGCTTGATACGAAACACTCCTGATATTTTCGGTGAAATTGTTACCCTTGTTGATTACGAAGTCGGTGGTACAAACTGGCGTGGCTGCGATATGGGAACTCATTTCCTAGCTTGGCTTACCGATGCCACGAAGCCAGACTTCCTGTCTCACGTCCCATATCCCGGTACTGAGATACGTCGAGAATTCATTGTAGAGTATCTCAAGCAAACCAAAGCTCTGGGTGTGTACGATGACTTCGATGCCGACGGGATCGACTCTTGCGACCACGTTTTGATGGAAGCTGACCTCATGGTTTTGGGTATCGTGTTGCACTGGACGTGTTTCAACTTGAAACCTAAAGATGAATCAAATGCAATCATGGCTGACCTTGAGCTGAAGATGAATGTAAGATCTCGGTTTATAAGAAAAGATCCAAACTTGTTTCACTTTTATTTTTACATTTAGGTTGTCGTTCATTTATTGGCCAACTTTTTCATTGAACACAAGCAGCGCTTCATAGAGAAGTACGAAAATCAACTGAGTGGGAAAACTGTTACAAGAAGCCGAGATTTGGACATTCTGAATCACACCTAAACAGATAGATAGCGAATACCGAAACTTAACAAGTTTTTTAAATTTCCTTCGTGATTTAATCAATACTTAATTGACCGAACGACATTTGTTTGATGACTTTCATGTGAAAGATTGAAGTTGTTCAGACTTGTCACAAGGCAATATCGTCAACTTTCATCAAAGATTAAATTTTCTATCATGACTTTGCAGCTGATTATGCAGATTAGATAAGTCTTAGAAACTGAAACGTTACCGAGAGAGAAGCATTTCAGCAGATTTCTGCGCAAGCGCATCCGAAGTAAGGCCGACTTGTTAGAGGCTGGCACGGGTCGCTTTCTCTCGGCCCGACCCAACCGTAGCACGTCAAAATTGTGCTTGACCCGACCTTGAAGAGAACCACGCATGCACAGTATGACGTCATCCATTACAGAGACAGAATCTGACGGCCCGTAACCGGACTGAGTGGCCCGACCGAGACAGCCCGGCCGGCGCCGGCCTCTACAACATGTGATCATTGCTGGTGTTGACTCCAAACCATTGCAAGTAATTGCTGATTACTAATCCGGCATTTTGATGCTTGATCCAAGATTAACTGAAACGAGGTATTTTCAATCTCTATAAGCCATCGATTCCATTCATCAACTTGAGATTGAATTGTCTTCAGTGTTTGCTTCGCCATTGACATTTTGTTGACGAGGTTGAAGCTGCTATCTTACTTTCATCACACCATTATGTTTGCTATCAATGTTTGCTTTTTTGAGCAAACGTCATTAATGATGTCAAGATGATTCTCGTGATTTTTGCTAATCTCTGAGATCACGCATCCATAGCGCGAGACAATGTGAGTAAAACTGTTGTCAGAAATTCCGTATTGACGTTCACCTCTCAGGGCTTTGGACAGGTATTGGTAGATCTTTACCCAGAGCATAAGAGATACTTTTTAGCAAAATATAAACAGCTGTTCAACTCGAAACTCAGTTCCGATGGAGAAGATTAAGCCGCCTGATTTCTATTCACATTGGCTAGCATACCGTCAAGACTGATTGAAACAAGAAAGATCATGTTGCAAGTTTGACAGAGCAATGAAAATGCTAATAGTCAATCTCTGATAACAGCTATTCAGCTGATAATTCTCTAGGCAGCGAAGTATGCATTATTTTTTCGAAGAGTCCATTGTCTCATATTACTTTTTGAAGTGTTGTCTCTTTTCTTCACCTCGATGATGTGAAACATCGACTGAGTAGACCAGTTAGAGATGTAATGGAAGAGAAGATTGAGGTAGAAAAACTACAAGCCATCAGGCTTGCTAAAGAATATCTGGCCGGTAGTTAGATGAACGCCACTTTCGATACAGAATCAATCAAAGTAAAACGGTAAGTAGCTAGTCGGCCTTAACATGCCCCCCCCCCCAGCGAGAAAATGTGTGGAAAAGCAAGGGACCGTTTCAGTAGTTTGATGAAGTGGGAAAATTTCCTCACACAGTGAAGCAAGTTGTCCCTCAGTTTTACGACAACTATTGCATTTGTTTGTTGCAAATTACATCGATCTTAAAACTTGAATGAACTGAAAATGGATTTACATAACTCTTGATGATTGAACTGATCAACTTGAACAGCTAGACAGATAGATAGCGAATACTGAACTTCACAAGTTTTTTTAATCTCCTTCGTGGTTCGATCAATACTTTATCGACCGAACGCGCGACATTTGTTTGATGACTTTCATGTGAAAAATTGAAGTTGTTCAGACTTTTCTCAAGGCAATATCGTCAACTTTCATCAAAGATTAAATTTTCTCCTGACTTTTTTGCAGCTGATTATGCATATGAGATAAGTCTTGGAAACTGAAACGTTACCGAGAGAGAGGCATTTCAGCAAATTTCTGCGCAAGCGCATTAGAAGTAGTGCCGACTTGTTAGAGGCTGGCACGGGTCACTTTCTCTCCGCCCGACCCAACCGTAGCACGTCAGAACTGTGCTTGAATTTACTATGAAGAGAACGACGCATGCGCAGTGTGACCTCATGCATTAGAGACAGAATCTGACGGCCCGTAACCGGGCTGAGTGGCCCGACCGAGACAACCCGGCCCGCGCCGGCCTCTACAATATGTGATAATTGCTTCTGTTGACTCAAAACCATTGAGAATATTGCTAATTACTAATCTGGCATTCTAAAGCTTCATTCAAGATTAACTGAATCGAAGTATTTCCAATCTTTGTATGCCATCAATTTCATCCATCAACGTGAGATTGAATTTCCTTCAGTGTTTGCTTAGCCATTGACATTTTGCTGATGAGGTTGAAGCTGCTATCTTACTTTCATCACACCATTATGTTTGCTGTTAATGTTTGCTTTTATGAGCAAACGTCATTATTTATGTCAAGATGATTCTCGTGATTTTAGTCAATCTCTGAGATCGCATTCCACTCTCAGCCTTCATACCAAAACAGTTGTGTCACAAGTCTTTTTCCACTCTGAGTAGCAAATCGATTTGCACCGGTATACAGAGTGTAGAATCATGGAAGAAATTCTCGACATTGAACCGGAATATGCCATCAAACTGGTCAAAGAATATCTTGCAGGTAACTGGCTGAAGTCGACTCCAGAGACGGTATCTCTCAAAGTGATAAGGTAGGAAACGTTGCTCTCTGAATTTTATCACTCAAGCGCTTTCTCTAGCGGAGGTTTCTGTAGCCGTTTGTATCTTTGTCAAGACTTGACCAGAACCTGCACGCCATCTAACGTGCTTATCCGTCTACTCGGTGGGAAAATATTGGACGACGAAGATTTTCTCAAGCAGTACAACCAAGGTACAGAATCAATTGTGTTCTTCATGCATGGACACCTTGGCTTTGGCCCGAAATTGTACGGAGTGTTCAATGAAGGTCGACTTGAAGAGTACATCCCGTCCAGGACACTTACGAACCAAGATCTGGAAGAACCAAGCATTCGAAAACAATTCGCCCGAAAGCTTGCTCGCTTTCACTCCATGAAGCTTCCAGTATCTCAAAACCAACACCCTTCCTTCAAAGTTTTGTCGTCCATTTATGAGCTATCGAAAAACCCCGAATATCGCCAAGAATTCTCGGATCGCTCAGCGTCACTTGGTATTGACTCCAGCTGGACGTCCAAGCTTGACATAGCTGCCGAGATTGAATGGGCACGTGAAACACTCAAGCTAGTGGGCGGTCGTCTAGTTTTAAGCATAAACGATATGAATCCACGCAACTGCTTGATCAGAGAAACTCCG
This sequence comes from Halotydeus destructor, assembly GCA_022750525.1. Taxonomy (NCBI): domain Eukaryota; kingdom Metazoa; phylum Arthropoda; class Arachnida; order Trombidiformes; family Penthaleidae; genus Halotydeus; species Halotydeus destructor. The sequence goes on from JAIUWE010000043.1 coordinate 439,119, forward strand.
GATAAATTTGGTGAAATTGTGACACTGGTTGACTACGAGATTGGTGGAACTAATTGGCGAGGCTTCGACATAGGCTCTCATTTTGCAACGCGAGTAATCGACTTTGCAAAGCCGGACTTCCGATCGAACAGCGGGATGCCGAGCGAAGAGATACGAAGAGAATTTATCCAAGAGTACTTGGGTTATACTGAAGCTAACGACATCTACGACAGCTTCGACAAAGAAGGTCTTGATTCCTGCGATCACCTACTCATGGAAGCTGACTTCATGGTCTTCATTTGGATTATTCTCTGGATATCGTTCGCTTTGAAACCGAAAAACAACAATTTCAAACGGGATGACGTAGCTATTGTCAGAGGCAATGTGAGTAAAACTGTTGTCAGAAATTCCGTGTTTACGTTCACCTTTCAGGGCTTTGGACAAGTATTGGTGGATCTTTACCCGGAGCATAAGAGATACTTTTTGGCGAAATATAAACACCTGTTCAACTCGAAACTCAGTACCGATGTAGAAGATTAAGCTGGCTAATTTCCATTCACATTGGCAAGCATACCGTCAAGACTCATTGAAACAAGAAAGATCATGTGTTGCAAGTTTGATAAAGCGATGAAAATGACAACGGCGGCTTATTGGTCCGAGTTTCGAGACATTATCATGAAAAATATGTTTTCTAACGTGGCGCCTAATGACTGTAATAACCATGTTTTAAAGTTTGCGCCAAACAAATATGAGAACCGCTAATTCAGGTGTAGCTATGGCAGCATTCGTATATAAGCGTAAGCATAAAAGTGAAAGAGTTGTATTTTCCACTGTACTCCGGAAATCTGACTGGTGTGAGTGGGCCAGGCTTGTTCGGGCTTACGTTTTTCTCTAGTATTAGTGGTTTCCTTGTCAACTTGTTTGCAACCGTGTGTCTAATACAGTACTGTAAGCACTCGAACAGAGCTGATGACGTCGATTGATAAGTGAGTCGACGGATTACCGATACCAGATCATTTTGCTCGCATAGAATCCACTCAGAGTCGAATCTGGAGGCTAAGTAGCCTCATTTAATGCTGTGCCAGTGTTTTCTAACTGTGGCTTAAAGTGCTACTGTTATATGACTTTCCGAGAAGGCTGTTTATGCAAAGATTGGTAGGTTACAGGGAATATGGAAGATATCGTGGGTATTGAAACACAATACGCCATTCAGTTAGCCAAAGAACACTTGGCCGGTAATTGGCTCAAAGCTACTAATGAGACCGTGGCGATCAAAGTATTGAGGTGAGTAACAGTCACCGATATCCATCATGCATGGACTGATTGCTCGTTTACGTATTTAGCGGTGGATACTGTAGTCGGCTATATCTCTGTGAAGATTTGACTGGGAAAAGTGACCCACTTAAATTTCTCATCCGAAAAAACGGCGGGAAAGTGCTAGAAGAAAATGACCCTCTGAAGCATTACAATGAGGGAACGGAATCAATTGTGTTCTTCATGCACGGCCATCTTGGCTACGGGCCCAAATTATACGGAGTGTTTAAAGGTGGTCGAGTCGAAGAGTACATTGCTTCAAGAATGTTGACTAGCGAAGACTTGTATGATCCCGAAATACGCGAGCAAATAGCACGAAAACTTGCTCGGTTCCACTCCTTGAAACTTCCGGTATCGAAGAAACCACACCCTTCACTAGACTTAATGTTGAACACCTATAAACTTTTCGATACTCCCGAGGGCCGCCAAAGATTGATGGATAAGTCGAAGATAAGTGGAACCGACCCTTCTTGGGCAGATAAGCTGGATATTCCTAGCGAAATTGAATGGATTAAACAGACAATTCGAAAAGTCGGCGGTAGATTGGTGTTGAGCACGAATGATATGAACAGGAATAACTGCTTGATAAGAGAAGCTCCTGACCTATTCGGTGAAATTGTGACCCTCGTTGATTACGAAATGGGCGGTACAAACTGGCGAGGATGCGATATAGGAAATCACTTTCTATCTTATCTTACTGATGCCAACAAGCCGGACTTTTTATCTCGCATCCCGTATCCTCACACTGAGATACGACGAGAATTCATTGCCGAGTATTTGAGGCAAACTAGAGCTATGAGCGTATATGACGACTTCGATGCTGAAGGTCTTGACTCATGTGACCATGTTTTGATGGAAGCTGACCTAATGGTTTTGGCGACTGTATTGCACTGGACGTGCTTCAACTTGAAGCCGAAAAATGAAGCTAACGTAATCATGGCAGACCTTGAGTCGAAGCTGAATGTGAGAAATTTTGCTGTAAAAGCCGATTCTAACTATCTTCATCTAGGTTGTCGCTTGTTTCATGATAAACTTTTTCATGGAACACAAGAAAATATTTCTGGAAAAGTACGAGAACGAGCTGAATGGGAAAACTGTGGCGAGAAGCCACGATTTGGATATTTTCAATCACACTTAAAGCGATCAGCTGTGAAGGAAGCAATGGAACGAAATCTCGTCTCTTCAATAGCATCCCTGGTCGAAGAATTTCATATATAAATAAAATGATTGAAACCTGTCGTGTGTGAGTCATTTGGTTCATGACTTTTATGAGAGATTTTATGAAGGGTGTAAAATTAGTCATAGGTTACTCGGCGAAGTAGAGAAAGCTGACACTTAAAAGGTAGCAATTATACTCCGATTTGAAATGAATGAGAATCCGAAACAGCCAGCTGATTGCTCCGAACTACAACTTGCTCCGGAATTCGCGCAGCAAACGTTGAGTGACGTATATACGTGCTAAAGCAACTGCTATTTTCAGCGCCGTCTATCGGATTAGTTCAAGTGGTTGACGGAGCAATCAGCTGAGCACACTTAAATTCTCTCTCCTTTTGACTGGATGTATAACTAGGCTCTCTAATCGCTCGTTAATCTTTTTTGCTTGTGATAATCACTAGCGACACTTGTACAGCTTTATTTGAAAAGCCAACCTGATGATCTAAGTTATCAAATAGTAAACTCTGATAGTGCTTCGACTTTCAGTTGACATACCCATGAGTAAATCTAGTGAGTCCTTAATACTAAGCGGGACTACATAGTCATGGATGAAACTCCAGACATAGAACCGGAAATTGCCATAAAACTCGTGAAAGAATATTTGGCGGGAAACTGGTTGAAGTCGACGACGGAGACTATATCGCTGAAGGTCATCAGGTAAGCAAAGTTTTACTCTGCATTCTTACATAAAATTCATTTAGTGGTGGTTACTGTAGTCGCCTTTATCTTTGCGAAGATTTGACTAACAGCTGCGTGCCCTCCAGTGTACTTATCCGTCTACTTGGTGGCAAGGTGATCGATGAAGATGATCCACTCAAACAGTACAACGAAGGAACCGAATCAATCGTGTTCTTCATGCACGGCCATCTTGGTTATGGCCCTAAACTGTATGGCGTCTTCGAAGGCGGCCGACTGGAAGAGTTCATTCCGTCTCGAACACTGAACAACCAAGATTTGGAAGATCCGAGCATTAGAATGCAAATAGCTGGTAAGCTTGCTCGGTTCCACTCCATGAAACTTCCGGTATCGAAGAAACAACATCCGTCATTTGAAGTCATGTTGTCGACTTTTCAGCTATCACAGAATCCCGACCATCGCGAAGAATTTTCACGTCGTTCTAAGCTGATAGGTGATGACTCTAGCTGGACGTCCATGCTGAACATACCGGACGAAATTGAGTGGATACGTCGAACTCTTGAAGAAGTCGGGGGTCGGCAAGTTCTGAGCACAAATGATATGGGTCGAAAAAACTGCTTGATTCGAGACGTTTCCGATGCTCTGGGCGAGATAGTGACACTGATTGATTATGAGATTGGAGGAACGAACTGGAGAGGCTACGACATAGGCTGCCATCTTGCAATGAGATCTTTCGATTTCCATATGCCCGACCTGAAGTCAGGTCTTGGATTTCCGGACGAATCGTTGAGACGGGAATTCATCACAGAGTACTTGAGTTACATGGATACTCATGATATCTATGATCGCTTTGATAAAGATGGGCTAGATTCGTGTGACCACTTGCTAATGGAAGCCGACTTCATGGTGTTGATTTGGCCTATTTCGTGGCTATTACACGTGATGATGCCGAAAACCAACGACGTCTATTCTGACGATGCAGCTATATTGCGAAGCAATGTGAGTAGCGTTTATATGTATCATACTCAGGCTCAGTTTCTAGTTGTTTGGAAGAACATTGGTAGACTTTTATCTCGAACACAAGAAACGCTTTTCGGATCGCCATGGTAAACAGCTGAACTTGGAGACAACTTGCCTGGAAAAATAAATGAATATAGTAAAAGCGCTCAATACTAGATGTTTTTACAGAATAAAAGAGTCGGAAGGAATTTCTGGAAATTTGTTCTTAAGAACTATCAGTTTAAAATCAAGCACTGATAATTTGACCAATACTTTGTGACCACAATAGATGGTACGATGTCAGACACTACGATCAGCCTTCACAATACCTTTTGAAATCCCGTTACTAACAAAGTTTGAGTAATTCGACTATCGCATGATTTTTTGTAGCGGCGCCCCGTTGTCTACATTTTTTGTCGTCTATGATAAGTCACTGGTGCCGTCGCGATTGATGTCGCAGACAAAACTCATGACCTTATTTTCCTTTCACGCCTTACGAATGATTTTCAGGCGCTGCACTAGATTATAACAGTTCAAATTTATTTCCATGGCGCTATGGAAGACACGGTAGACATCAAGCCGGAATACGCGCTCAAGCTGGTCAAAGAATACCTAGCTGGTAACTGGCTCAAGTCAACTACGGAGACTATATCACTGAAAGCGATAACGTGAGCGATGTTTTATTGGTCATAGATTTTCACGTAGATTTCGTTTAGTGGTGGTTTCTGTAGTCGCTTATATCTCTGCGAAGACTTGACCGCCAGCTGCGAGCCATCTCGCCTACTGATTCGTCTCTTCGGTGGAAAGATGCTAGATGGAAATGATCCAATTAAACATTACAATGAAGGAACAGAGTCAATAGTGTTCTTCATGCACGGCCATCTTGGCTATGGCCCCAAACTGTATGGCGTATTCGATGGTGGTCGTCTTGAAGAGTACATTCCATCCAGGACGCTGACGTACGAAGACTTGAACGATCCAGTCATTAGAATGCAATTAGCTAGAAAGCTTGCTCGGTTCCATTCCATGAAACTTCCTGTATCCAAGAAACCTCATCCGTCGTTTGAAACCATGTATGCTTTGTACAACTCTAGCGCACTTTGCCACGACTCTCTGAACGTAGATTCTGAAGTGATCATGAAGCTCGACATGCTTGCGGAGATTGAATGGACACGTCAAACACTTCAGCTGGTTGGAGGTCGTCTAGTTTTGAGCTTCTACGACATGAATCCAAGTAACTGCTTGATACGCGACACTGCCGATGAGTTGGGCGATATCGTGACGTTGATTGACTATGAGATCGGCGGAACAAACTGGCGAGGTTACGACATTGGCGCTCATTTCGCAAGGCGAATGTTCGATTACAGCAAGCCTGACTTCCGGTCACCTCTTGGATTTCCGGAAGAAGCGACCCAAAGAGAATTCATTGCGGAATACTTGCGTTAATCTGTGTCTCTGAACGTTTATGAAAATTTAGACGAAGATGGTCTTGATTCTTGTGACCACCTACTGATGGAAGTTGACTTCATGGTGTTGATTTGGAATATTTCATACATACTATTTATCATGAAGCGGAAAAAAGTCAAGGTCAGCGACCGATCCAAAGGACGACGAGATGTAAGTAGTGCGACTGTTTGTTCGACACTAAACTGTAACCGACCTTCTTTAGAGGCTTTTTCAGGTATTGGTGGATGTGTACTTAGAGCGCAAGCAGTACTTCCTAGAAAAATATACGCAGTTGTGGAAATCGAAGACAGGTTTCGTTGGGAAAGATATAGAAATCATAAATAGCTTATAAAGATAGTAAACAAGCTGTGATTTATTCGACTTCCGGTTATTTATTCAGCTTGAGAATAGTCGGTAAATTACCTTTTCATTGTGCGCATGCTCCAATGCGTGAATTCTGGTCTTCAGATACGCTTGTTGTCATGAAGGTCAAAAGCCACGCGCTACGCTATTGACGTTGCTGATGCTTACAGGCAATCGCTGATAACAGATAGATAATTTTCTAGTCAGCGAAGTTGGCATTCGCTTTTCGAAGAGTCTATTGTCTCATATTACTTTTTTATACGTTGTCTCTCTTCTTCATCTCGGTGAATATCGCAGAGTAGAACCGGTTAGAGCAGCGATGGAAGAGAATATTGAGATTGAAAAAGTGCAAGCCATCAAGCTTGCTAAAGAATATCTGGCCGGTAACTGGTTGAACGCAACTAGCCAAACCGTGTCTATAAAAGTAGTTAGGTGAGTTGATAATTTAGCTTAACCTATTTGAAAATCTAAGTTTTCAATGCAATCCAGTGGTGGGTACTGCAGTCGGTTATATCTCTGTGAAGATTTGACTGGGAAGAGTCGTCCAGCTAAATTTCTCCTTCGTAAGTACGGCGGAAAAGCACTGGATGAAAATGACCCCATTAAACATTACAATGAGGGAACGGAGTCCATTGTATTTTTCATGCACGGCCATCTCGGCTATGGGCCGGAGTTATACGGAGTGTTCAAGGGTGGTCGACTTGAAGAGTACATTCCTTCAAGAACGTTGACCTGCGAAGACTTGGAGGATCAAAGTATACGCATGCAAATAGCACGGAAATTCGCTCGGTTCCACTGCTTGAAACTCCCGGTCTCCAAAAAACCACATCCATCACTAGACCTTGTTATGGACAACTTCAAACTCTACGATACTCCAGAGGGACGGAAACAATTCCTAGATAGGTCAAAAATAAGCGGAACTGACCCTTCTTGGGTAGATCAGCTGGACATTCCCAGCGAAATTGATTGGATCAAACAGACCCTGGAGAAAGTCGGTGGTAGGTTGGTGTTGAGCACGAATGATAACAACAAGGCCAACTGCTTGATACGAGACGTACCAGACAATTTCGGTGAAATAGTTACTCTTGTTGATTACGAAGTTGGTGGTACAAACTGGCGAGGATGCGATATAGGAACGCATTTCCTGTTCTGGCTCACTGATCCCGCCAAGCCCGACTTTCTCTCTCACGTTCCTTATCCTGATATCCAAATACGTCGAGAATTCATTAAAGAGTACTTGCGACAAACTGAAGCCATGAAGGTCTATGACGACTTCGATGCCCAAGGCCTTGACTCTTGCGACCACGTCTTGATGGAAGCTGACTTGATGGTTTTGTGGTGTATTTTGCACTTTATGTGCTACAACATGAAACCAAAACATGGGACTAATGCAAACATTGCCGACCTTGACTTGAAACTGAACGTGAGTGATCCTGTGTTTCAAAGCTGAATCAAACAAATTTCGTTTTTAGGCTCTCTTCCATTTGAGGGTAAAGTTCTATATGGAAAACAAGAGAATATTCCTAGAAACGTATGATGATAAACTAAGTGTGAACAGAGGGAAAAGCAAGTTTTTTTTTGAATAATGAGCAAGCAAA